>QJPP01007633.1:190025-517455 GCA_003996215.1 Jaltomata sinuosa | reverse complement strand
CATATGCTATTACTCGACCCATTGCCTGATCAACACACAACCAAGACCAACCCCAGAAGCATCACAATACACGAAAAAGCTCTGACCCTCAATCGGCAAAGTCAAAACTGGAGCTGAAGTCAATAAGGCCTTAAGCCTCTGAAAGCTATCCTCGCACTGATCCGACCACTGAAATGGGACATCCTTCCTAGTCAGCATAGTCAAGGGTGCTGCTATGGAAGAAAATCCCTCAATGAACCGTCTGTAGTAACCTGCTAACCCAATAAAGCTGCGAACCTCAGTAACAATAGTAGGTCTAGGCCACTCACAAACCGCTGAAATCTTTCCCGGATCAACCCTAATCCCATCCTTAGACACCACGTGCCCTAGGAATGCAACTGACTCAATCCAAAACTCGCACTTTGAGAACTTGGCATAAAGCCGATGATCTTCTCAAAAGTCTGGAGTGATAACCCTCAAGTGCTGGCTCATTGCTCTCTCTACCTATGCGAAGTATCACCAAAGATGTCGTTAAAAAACTATCACAAATGAGTCCAAATACGGGCCAAGAACCCTGTGTATCAAGTTCATAAAGGCTGCGGGGGAATTAGTCAACCCAAAAGACATCACCAGGAACTCATAATGGCCATAACGTGTCCTGAATGCTGTCTTAGGGATGTCCACCGCCCTAATCCTCAACTGATGGTAGCCGGACCTCAAATCAATCTTCAAAAACACGACTAAACCCTGAAGCTGGTCAAACAAATCATCAATGCTCGGCATCAGATACCTATTCTTCACTATCACCCTATTCAGCTGCCGATAATCAATACACATGCGCATCGACCCATCCTTCTTCTTCACGAAGAGAACAGGAGCACCCCACAGTGACACACTAGGTCTAATAAACCCCTTAGCTAACAGATCCTGGAGCTGCTCCTTAAGCTCCCTTAACTAAGCAGGAGCCATACAGTAAGGAGAAATAGAAATGGGCCTAGTGCCCGGCTCTAACTCAATAGCGAAATCAATATCTCTCTCAGGTGGAAGGCCTGGCAGGTCGGTAGGAAACACATCGAGGAAGTCTCTAACTACAGGAATAGACTCAAGAGAAGTGGGGTCAGCACTAACATCTCGGACATATGCTAGATAAGCTAAATACCCACGGGAAATCAACTTCCTAGCTCGAAGAAAAGAGATGATCCCAGATGGTGCATGGCTAACAGAACCCTGCCACACAACTGGGGATACACCGGGCACAACTATGGTAATGGTCTTGGCATAACAATCCAAAACCACACGGTGAGGGGATAACCAGTCCATGGCCAGTATAACATCAAAATCTAGCATATCAAGAATCATCAAATCACCCCAAGTCTCTGAATCACCAATAGATATCATACAAGATCTCACAATCCGATCCACTACTAAAGAATCTCCTACTGGGGTCGAAACAGAAACAGGAACGGATAATGGCTCACTAGCCAACCCCAAACAAGGCACAAAGTAGGCAGATACATATGAACAAGTGGATCCAGGATCAAATAAAGCCATAGCAGACTGATGGCACACAGAAATCGTACCTATAATCACAGCATTTGAGGCCTCTGCCTCTGGTCTCCTAGGGACCGCGTAAAATTGACGACGACCTCCACCTGCCCGACCGCAATCCCTACCACCTGCTCTGCCGCATGGCGCACCACCTCTACCCTAACGACCACCCCCTCAAGCCGGGGGCTGAACTACCCGTAAAGGCTCGGCCAACCAAACTGTACCCTGCTGAGGGCAATCTCTAGCAAAATGACCTATCGCACCACAAGTAAAACAAGCCCCTAACGGCCTACTCAGTCGAGATGAACCAGCAGATCCCGTATGACCACCGGGACCTGATGCCCCAGAAACTATACCCCTCGAAGACTGGCCGCCATAGCCCTGATGGCTGCTCTGACCCTGCTCGAACAGGGTATTACCGAAAGTCTGAAGGGAAGCCTGAATCGGTCGGCTGGACTGACCTTGGTACTGCTGTGGCTGATAACTCCGGCTCCACTGGCCAGGACCTCTACCACCATACATGGAACCACTATAGACACCCTGATGTCGAGGCCTCTTATCTCTGGACCCCTGATCATGTCACTGTAAGTCCTCCACAGTGTGGGCATAGTCTACAATAGCCTAGAATGACCGACCACTGGCAATCAATATCTCAGCTGGCTGCCTGATCTCTGGCCTCAAACCCCATACAAATCTGCGAATCCTATCTGCCTCGGTAGGAATGATCATAGCTCCGAACGGTGCTAGCTGATGAAAACGGGTCTCATACTCTGAGATAGTCGTAGACCCCTGCACAAGGTGAGTAAACTTCTCCCTGCGACGCTCCTGATCACTCTGGGGTAGGAACTTGGCCATAAAGGCCTCATAAAATTCAGACCAGGTCAAAGGAGGTGACGACAGTGGTCTACAAGCAACCTGGGCCCTCCACCAAAACTTCGTTGGGCCCTCCAACTGATAGGTAGTATAACCAACCCCGTGAGTCTCCAACAAACCCAAATGATGTAATATCTCCTCACAGGTAGTAATAAAGTCATGTGGATCTTGTCCAGAAGTACCAGCAAACCTCGGAGGTGCTAACCTCAAAAACCTACCCAACGTCTTCTGCTCTAACTCTGTCATAGCTGGGGGAAGAGCAAGAGGCTGTGCAACTGATGGAACCGGAATGACCTCCGCACGGGGAGCCATAGTAGCAGGCTGCGCTCTTGAGCTCTGTGCACCCAGGGCTGCCCCCTGAGCGGATGTCTGCACTACGTCAGAAGGCCGCTCTCCAATCACACCCAAAAGCTGTAATAGTAATCCCCGAATATCTCGAGACTGAGCTGCGGCTGAAGCTGGTGCTAGAGCTGGTAGTACCTGGACTGCCCCCTGAACCACATGCTGCTCGGGCTCTATCTCCACCCTAGCAGCTCTAGCAGGTGCCACTGATCGAGGGCGTCCCCGACCCCTAGCTGGAGTGGGAGGCTCATCTTCGCGTGATGCTGATGATCTCGTACGAACCATCTTCGAAAGAATGAAGTAGAATAAATGAGATCTCCAGAAACTTCAAGGGTTCTACGCACGACACAGAAGCAATGAAAGAGTCAAATTCCTAAAATGTCACTGTAGCCTCCCAAAGATTGAGTACGGACGTCTCTGCCCCGATCCGCAGGACTCTACTAGACATTGGCTCCTATACCGATGACATCGGTGAACCTAAAGCTCTGATACCAAGTTGTCACGACCCAATTTCTCGGTCATGATGGCACCTACAACCCCCGGTAGGTGAACCAATCCCCGTAGCCCAGAACTGTTAGTAATGGGCTACTATCTAACAAATAAGGGAACAAGAAAAAGAGAACAAATAAAAGGAATATAAATATATACATATGCGGAAACTAAACCAAACCCCAAGACCTGGTATCATAGTATAGAGCCGAAACTACATACATGGAGTGAAAATGATCCAAAACAATATATACAGATGTCTCTAAATGGTAATAGAGTACATAAAGCAAAAGATAAACTAAAGCTAAGCTCCGATCGCCAAGAGCTCACCCTCAGTATGAAGTAGTCCCCAACAGCTCTCCAAGCACGAATCACAGCGATCTAACGACGATGGTCCATGCTAGGGTCTGCACCCAAAGATGCAGGGGGTAGGGGTGAGCACCAAATGCGAAGCATAAGGTACCCAGTAGGTATCATAGGCCGACTGGGCACATATAAGATAAAAGCGTAGTAACAGACAGAATAGAAGAAAGCAGTCACAGAAATCAACGAAAGGTACACAGGAACTAGCCCAGAGGGAAATCAACAGAACCACATGTGAGGCTAGTAAGCAGAATATACACACCATAGGCACAGGTGAAAGTAAGAAATAACGCACCTGGGGTCCTTGCAATAACAGTGTATATACATAATAAGTTTACGAAATGGACGGTATACCGGTAACCTCAAGTGTAAGAAGAGTGAAAGAGTAATGATAGGCATGCTCAGAGAAATGAATCAGACTCAACTAATCATATCAATCTCAAAACCAGAAACTAATAGTCTAGCAGTAACCAATTTCATACTTAACCATAACAGAGAACAATTATGTAAGTAAATAGCAAAATTCTACCTACAGTCCCTTGGCCGCCCATACAACCGAGGAACACAAACAAGTGAAAACAAACCCTCCTCCGGTGCATGAAGATCTCAAGTGCAATGGTATCTCTGTATGTACCTCCTCCGGTGCCGATCCGGCCCAGCAGGTAGGTTCCATGGAAGGACACTGCCCGTATACCTCTACTCCACCGTATACCCCTCCTCCGGCACATGCAGCCCGAAGCCCCAGGCCCGGATGGCAAGGTCCATGGAGGTCCCAGACCCCATACTAAAACTCAGTATCAAAACATGTCGTCCAGAAGCAAGTCCGGTATCAAGATGGAGACCCAGTCTCGAATATGCAATGCCCAGACCCTGTCCGGGACTAAAGTAGTAGGAAAATATCTCAAAAACCCCTCCAAGGGTGCCCGGGAATAACCGGGTCTAAACAGTAAAAAGTCATCTCAGGTGCTCGGTCCGACCGAGGCTAAAAATCATCTCAAGTAACAAAAAAACTCAACTAGCACCCCGGCCCTGCCGAGTCTAGCGATAATCGTAAAACTGATGATTTTAAACATAATTTTACTTTCTTGCCCAAAAATATTCACAAGTTAAATCAAACCATTTCCAAATTATTTCCATCAAAACGGGCCCCCCGGGCCATGCAAGGTTTAGAAAATGGTGTCCAGTAGGCCGAAAGCCCAAACCGTAGTAAAACATGTATAAAACCATTTTATATGCATGAAAATGGTATGATCAAACACAATAGCTGCCCAACAGCTCACAATCAACCTATCGACCCTGCACAGGCCCACAGCTACTCAGCAAGCATAACCAGCCTAGAAGGATATTTCTATGCCCGGGACTCGCGGACATTTCCAAAATCCCACCTTCTATGTTCCAGAGTCAACAAGGCCTCACAGGACCGCAAGGGTAAATAAAATATATCGGCAAACACTATAAGCAACGGAGGAACAAAAGTAGGCGGACATGAATAAAGCGGTCAAGGTCTGTGGTACCAACCTAATAAACCAACCCAAGGATGCCCATTAATACAATTTTATTCTATATATGCGGAGTTTAGGAAAAATAAACCGTAACCTACCTGTCGTCCGATGACAAGCTCGAACCTCTCCGGAAAGAAGCTCCGAAACAAAATTAAACTTGAACTCGGGCTTGAATAATTTGACGTAGATAATTGATTATAGCACTAAGTAATATCTCCATGAGACATATGCAACATGATTAAACATATATGTGTAGAAGATTTGAAATGTGAGTTGAATTATGATAAGAATCTTGTCTATTATAAAAGGAACATAACCCTACTAGTGAAGATATAGACATGTAGATATATAAGTCACGGCAGTAGGCAAATTGCATTAAATTGCTCTCACAGTATGCACTAACTAAAGTAATTAATTAATATATACTTACTTAGAAATTAGCATCATGAGAATGATTATGTGATGCCACCTCTTATAGATTGTACCTGCTGGCCACTCCCTCCACCCACACGTGGACTGGAGGTGGCAATTGCAAGGTCACCAGAAAAAAATCTTATCCCGTTATTTATATACTCGGGTATTGCGTAAATTCATGGTAAAATATATATAGCTTTTTGAATATACCATAATTCATAGAAAATTATTTAAAATAAAACCTACTATATTATAATAATAAATTTCAACATAACTAAATTTACTATCTCCGTTAAAATATTTTGAAAAGGTAATAATAATATAATTTTCTACCACCTTCGACTTTTAAATTAGATATTTTCAAGTACGCACGATTTTGATACTCAAGAACTCTCTTGGAACCCTCCCTTATGTTTTCTCACTATTTCAGAACTGAAACAACATTTTAAAACGTGAATTTGAGGCTTTAAATCGAGTTTAACCCGACCCGGTTCGCAACCCATTTTCTGCCAGACAGTTCGCGATAAAACAGTCATAACTTTTTACTCCGAGATCAATTGGATGTGAGGTTTTGTGCGTTGGAAACTAGACTCGTAGACCTTCGATTTGGTATTTTGGGAGACTTCTAACTCTTTATATATTGGGAGAAAAATTCCGAGACATTTTACCCAAAGTTCAGGAAATTTGTTAAAGATCTTACAATTACTTTTGCCGACTTGCTTGGCTTCAAAACTTATAATGCGACCAAACAAATGGACCCAACACCGAAATACCGGTCCTGACGAGCCTTAAGTGACTTGGGGCCGCTACAAACAAGCTCTAACAGTTCAAGGAAAACGTATACGTGAAAATAACCGGAAGGGTCATTACAACATCTGAGGCATATTGTGATAATATCAGTGGTGTAACTTATTTTTAAATAATACATGTTAAATTATTATGGTGTGGTGATTTATTTTCTGACATAATTATACTTGTGAAAAAAAGAAAACTTTTAGGGTATATCTCTTTATGTCTTTATCGCTTCTAGAAAATATTAGTTATTAAAACTTACTGAGTACACGTATTCTCCATACTCACTCTATACTTGCTGTCCCTTTTTACATGCAGGAACTAATCCAGGTACTTAAGTTTTCTTGTGTTCGAGGGTGTAGCTATTAGAATTCCGGATGAGCTGCTTTCTCTTCAATAAAATTAGATTATAGAGTCTCTTTAGATTTAACTGTCTTATTTCGTTTTAGACAATGGTTTTAGATTTTTTTGACTTATTTATATTCATAGATGTTCTTGTATTGGTGTCACCAGATTTTTGTGTAGTTTTTGTTTTGACTCATTTATTTCGTATTTTTAAAAAGTTAGTTGCTTATTTTTTTATTTTGCTTCCACATTTTTTAAGTTGCTAAATGGTTAATAAAGGAATGAGGTTCGCCTACGGGGATGGTGGGTTTTTCGCAGCCTGATGGAATTTTGGGTCGTGATAATATGGTACCAGAGTATGGTTTATAGGTCCCACTAAGTACAAAGCAGAGTCTAGTGAGTTTTACAGATCGATGTGGAGATGCCTGTTACTTATCTTCGAGAGGCTATAGGAATTTAGAAAACTTACATTCTTTCATTCATTATCATGCGCATGTGATTTAATTGAAGATCTACACTTTCACATTTCATTCTCTTACCAGTGATGTGGACACATTATCAACTTTGCTCACCAATGACGTGGGATGACATTACTCATATGGTGCGAGATGTTGTGATGTAATTAAAAAATAACTTGGTAATAAGCATTGCAATTTTGTAGAATGCAATTGAGAATGCTAGACATAGCAAGGATGATTTCCTTGAGATGTGATTAGGGCAATAATACTTTAACTTTGTCCATATTTGTTATAATATTATTGTAACACCAAGGTATAAATGACAAGTCAACAATTTAACAATGAAATGGTACAATGTGAATGTTTTGAAGACAAGTGTAGTTTGGAAGGATCAATCGATCATATAACAGGACAACGACCATGATAAGTCTACGAGGAGAAGTTGAGGAAGGATAAAGACAAAGGTGATCATATGTGATAAAGTCTAAGATTATAGGACTTGTTTTAAGATTCCTATAAATTATTTTATTTGTATCCTTTGGAATAGAGGTGCACTGGAGAGAACTCGAGTAGTTTAGGTTGAGTTACACAATGACCATATTGGTATAGTGTTTGTTTAACCTGAGCCATGAGGTGGGCTAAGTCTAATACATCAAGAGGTTATAAAATACTAAGTTGGGTACCAGTCAGCAAGGATATTTATAGTGGCGAGTTGATGGTAGATATTGAAAAAAATTCAAGTTGTGAGGTACCATTTGAAGATTGAATTGAGGATCAGTAATAAGGATCAGTAATATTAGTTGAAACCTAGATGGAAGGAGGATTATTTAGTTAAAGGATTTTGGCTAAGGTACTTGTATGAATATACATGGGACCATTCACAAAGACGTTTATTGTCACATCCCGAGGTTACCCCCTAGACGTAACACGGGACTCGCGACCACGAAGATCCCAAGCTAACCCTTGGTCATAACATTCTCAAGCAGAACAAGGATAAGACATAGCAGAAGCATCGTAAGAGAATCCAAATAGGAAGCATAATCATATGAAAGAGAGTTGAATAAGAAGTACAACTCAATAGTCATCTCATAACATCTATGTCTGAAAATCCTCTAATACTATCATAGAGAGTTGATGGGACAATACCCCAACTAACTTGAAAATCTAGTACGTAAAGGAAGCATAAAACTGAAACAAGGCCTAGTCCTCGAACTATGAGGACTCACCAAAGTTGACTGAGGGAGTGGCCTGGAGCTCTAGCCACGAACCTGAGAAGGTATGGCTGAATCTGCATCATCAAAGGATCCAGTGCAATATGCGTTAGTACTATGGAATGTACTAAGTATGTGAGCAATGCATAAATATAGTTAAACATGCTTTAAAACGTATTTAGGTAAATCCATGCATAGTAAAGATCATGAGAAGATATCATAGTGGAAATCAAATCATAAGGCATAAGCCAACTTCAAAATGATAGTTCAGAAGAGAGTTCATAATGCTTAGAAAACTTAAAAGAAAACATACATACCAGAGTTTCTTATAACCGACATGAGACAATGTGAGCTACATGGAATCTAACTGTATAACCCCAGTTAGCAAAGCTGATTTCGAACCCTGCCAAGAAACAAGTCACCATACCCAACTATATAACCCTAGTTGGCAAAGCTGTCCCTGCTCAGGCAAGGATACCATACATGAAGATGTGGATCCACTCTCTCTAACCTTTAAGGCACATTTAATTTCATAACCTACGCTGGAAACGTAGTTGCTGGGACTTAGGGCAATCTAACCCCGTTCAACTCTGTGCTAAATATTACTCCCAAAATATGCATACATATAGCTCATAATCATATCATAGGGCATACTCTCATGCCAAATCTTATTCATAATAAGGGCATACTCTCATGCCAAAACTTATTCATAAAGCATGAAAACACATCGGGTATCATGCAATTTTCATATCATAGTTCATAAAGCTTAGCGTAGCCATAATTCGAAACATGTTTTTCTTTCTAAACTCATACTTGAAGAATTAGGCATGCAATTTTATAAATTCATAAAGGCCATGATATCTAATCATGCCAACTTTCTCTTGAAAATATGCAAATTCATAGTTTCATGTTAGAAATCAACTTTCATGCTTGGGATTTTAAAACCAATAAGAGAATCATAATCAAATCATGAGTAATCACGAGGAAACCATGAATTTAAGCATAGAAACTGATTTCATAAACTTTCTCCAATTTTTTATTAAAACCCTAGTTTCATGAGTCCATAAATCAAAATAAGAATTGGCCTTAAAATCATGAATAGGAAACCACTTATAGAAATCCATGCAAAACCATCCAATTTAGAGTTGGAACTTATAGAAGAATCATGAGGAAACAATTTATAGATAACCCATGAGAATTTGGGTAAGAACCCTAATTTAGGAATTCATAATAATCAATTTAAAAGCTGGGGTTTTGATCACAAGGGTGAAAGAAACCCATTGTTAAAAAACCACATACCTTGGTGGAAGATTACCCACTTGATTGGAAAAGAACTAGGAGACTTGACTTGGAGTTTGGAGACTTGAGCTTTGAGAGCAATTTTTCCTCTTAGATTGAAGAATGAGGAACTTAGGATAGGCTTAGGATGATATGGGTGGAAACCCTTCTAAAAGTAGTCAAAACGAGTTCACTTAATACATAATAGGGTGGGAAATGACCAAAATGCCCCTAGGAATCAGTTGGGAAAAAAAGCTGGAAATTGGTCAACTTTCAGTGACCACAACTCAGTATACGAGTCATGGTTTGGATTACGAATCATTATCTGGAGTCGTAGAACTCAGCCTGGAAATTCAAGTTACAGCTTCACTTCTACGGGTCAACAGGACGGACCCGTAGAAGGAATGATGGATCGTTATTAAGAGACGCCGTTCTCAGGAGGGTCAGTTGACTACAGTCAAACCATGAGTCAATATATGATTCGTCATTCAAACAACAAGTCATGGACTTGACTCGTAATCTCTGTAAGGGACTTTTGGGAAAATATCAATCCTCTGAAGACATTCCACAAGTCAACAGGACAGACCCGTCGTTTGAACAATGAGTCATCGTTTGAACTCGTGGTTTCTGGGAACACTTAACAGCCCACATGTCTAGTTCCACGAGTGGAACTACGACTCGTAGAATGAACTACGATCTGTAGAACCCACTCGTGGTTCTCAGACCAGAGGCTAAACTTGTAGGGATTGAACCACGGATCCATTCCACGAATCATGGTTCAAACCATGGTCCATGGTTTGGACCCGTCATTTCTGAAACAGGGATTTTTTTGAGGTTTCTAACTTAGATAGCTGGATACGTGTACGTGATGTTACAATATCTCCCCCTTGGGATCATTCATCCTCGAATAAAGGCTTAGACAAGGGAAGATGAGGGGAAAACAACCCAACCAAACATCAAAACATAGAAATCAAGGGGTAATCATAAAATCTGAACTTTTCAACTTGAAAACATGATAAACTAACTTCGTAAAACACAGAGACATGCTAAAATGATGAGAGGAACTGATGGAGTAAAATCGGAGGGACATACTAAGGAGGAACTACTACCTCAAGCTGAAACCGGATCGGAAATGGAAGGGTGGAGGTGCTAGGCCTTCATGGATGACTCTGTCCCCCGAGTAGTTCCTTCAACTGAGTTGTAAAAGCTGAAGTACTATCGTGGTAATCGAATTTTGATTGAAATAAAAGCTGAGCTAGTTTCATGAGACACGTATACATGCTGAGAGTGTAAAATGACCAATAGGACAGGAACTGGATATCCAATATGATAACTGGTCTGGGATGAGAGTAGAAACTCAGCTAAAACTCATAAAGAATGAACATACTCTAGAAATTACAGTTAACCGAAAGGGACACCAAACTGAGAGAAGTAGACATATGGGAAAACTATTCTCTTTTGAATACCACTCCTACCATTTGCAACTAACAACCTCAACAGCACACATAAAGGTACTAAGGTCTGACTCTAACTACCCGATTCTCCATGTTTAACCCTATCTCAACTAAACTCCTTGCACCTAGAGTTATCTCCTAAGAATGGTATTCTTTCTTATCACAACAACCAACTAATCCAGTGTTCCCCAACCCAAGGGTCACTAGTTACGTAAAATAAATATCCATATGTATCCCATCAAGATATTCAAGCTTATAACTATGGCCACCTTATGGTTTCATAGCTTACCCTATTTAAGACTTCTCTCCTCTCCTTTATCATAACTAGGAATTACAAATTCAAAAACTTCTACATGGGGACATACTAGACTACCCCTTCTAACTATTTCGCATAAATAATCCTTACCTTATAATTCATCTACACCTAGAAGTCATGGTGGAACAAGTACACTAACAAGAAAAAAGGAATTTGCTACCTCCCAGTTAAGCTACTACAAGTACTTCTCCCCTAACACTTACAACAACATAAACCGGAATCATTGAAAGAAAGAAGTAGGAGTAGAAGCATCACGAATGAAGGATTACAAATTGATCTTGACTTACGCTTAGCATGATCAAGCCACTCAAGGTGGGGCTTGGGGAATTGAGTGCAATATGCATGAGCACTTCACATACTGGGCACGTAAGTCATGAGTTAGTGGGGATCATACCCCTCAACATCAAAGGCAAGGATCAAAGGGATTTAAAATAAGTAAATCATAAGCGTGAATCGTTTCAAGAATCAGGTATGAGCATATACATGGCGTAACATGATTTGAGTAGCCATTGAGGGATTTCTTAAGACTGACGGAGTAAACATAACTGAGCATAATGCGATACATGAGTTTACATACATATCGGACCTCCAGGCATAAGGCTAGGATTCATAGACTCGCAGATTAAGAGTAGAATCATTGTCTGAAGAAATCACTTGTCATTCTAGAAGCTGAATATGAGCGTGAATCTTGATGGAGTGCATAAATTGAAATAGAACCATGGAGCTAACACCCAAGGCATGCAAAATGGTATCGTAATGGAAGAAATGTACTGAGGACGCTAGGATGGAATTAAGCTTCTGTCTCCCCTCCTAACCTTGTTCTAACACCCAAGAATATCACTACCTGAGCCTCCAAAATTAGACCAATTCAATTCTATATGCCACCATATCCCCCTTAGGTTCATGCTACCCTCCTAAGTCTATGGGCCTCTAACCAACATCTCAAAAGAACTCTGATCGTATCCCCTAACAGAACATACACAAATCCAGAATCTAGCACAAATACCCACTTCCTTCTATAGTCTAAGACTCTCCTTCACCTAAACATCTAGGCCTCAACCCTTCTATCACCACTTAGTTCTAGGTCAGGAAACTCACAACCAAACAAGAATAGGGGTCCGCAGACTATGGGGACATACATGAAGAAAATCTAGTGACGTACCTGATTCAACTACTGGAGGAACACTCTGACCCGCCTTTCTAGGTAATAAAAGGAGTTGGTTTTGGAGCTGAACATCATAGTTGCTCCTCTTAGATGAAGGGCAATCCCTGATCCTATGGCCTGGCTGACCACACCTAAAACACCCCTCATTTCCCGCAAGGCACTTACCTAAATGTAACTTACCACATATACTACAATGAGGGTACCTCAAGGTCTTTGGAGCCTTATGGTGACAAGACTGAGAGTCGAGGGTAGGTGTGCTAACGTGAGATGGGGTTGGTCCGGATGACCTCTGATAAGAAGATGATTGGTTCCATGATCCGGTCTTCTTGACTTTCCTCTTCCTCTTCTTTAGTTTCTCTTTCACATTCAACTGAGTTGCCATCGCTCGAGCCAACATACAGATGGTTTCACAGAATTCCACATTTGTAACCTCATGATATGGAGTGGCCGGATTAGCATTCCTCGTGGGATTTCTTTGCGAAGACATTATATGAAATGCATAAGGAACAGATTAGAAGGGTAGGTAGAGTCAAACTCTATCGCACGATAGTGAACATGATGAAGTGAAGTTTTTCCTAAAACATCTCATAGCCTCCCCCTCATAAGTGTGGCGCGCTTCACATCCATGAAAGAGATTCTAATCGATGCGGCTTTCAGACATCCTAGGACTCTTGAACCTGAAGCTCTGATACTAAGTTTGTCATGCCCCGAGGTTACCCCTAGAGGTAACACAGAACTCGGGACCACGAGGATCCCAAGATAACCCTTGGTCATAGCATTCTCAAGTATAACAAGGATAAGACATATCAGAAGCATCATAAGAGAATCCAAATAGGAAGCATAATCATTTGAAAGAGAGTCGAATAAGAAGTACAACTCAATAGTCATCTCATAACATCTTTGTATGAAAAGCCTCTAATACTATTATAGAGAGTTGATGGGATAATACCCCAACTAACTCGACAATATAATACATAAAAGTAGCATAAAACTGAAATAAGGCCTAGTCCTCAAACTATGAGGACTCACCAAAGCTGACTGAGGGAGTGGCCTGGAGCTCTAGCCACGAACTTGAGAAGGTATGCCTGAATCTGCATCATCAAAGGATGCAGCGCAATATGCATTAGTACTATGGAATGTACTAAGTATGTGAGCAATGCATAAATAGAGTGAAACATGCTTTAAAATGTATTTAGGTAAATCCAGGCATAGTAAAGATCATGAGAAGATATCATAGTGGAAATCAAATCATAAGGCATAAGCCAACTTCAAAATGATAGTTTAGAAGAGAGTTCATAATGCTTAGGAAACTTAAAAGGAAACATACATACGGGAGTTTCTTATAACCAAGATGATACCATGTGAGCTACATAAAATCTAACTATATAACCCCAGTTAGCAAAGCTGACTTCGAACCCTGCCAAGGAACAAGTCACCATACCCAACTATATAACCCTAGTTGGCAAAACTGTCCTATTCCCTTCTCAGGCAAGGACACCATACATGAAGACGTGGATCCACTCTCTCTAGCCTTTAAGGCACATTTCATTTCATAACCTATGCTGGCAATGTAGTTTCTGGGACTAAGGGCAATCTCACCCCATCCAACTCGGTGCTAAATACTACTCCCAAAATATGCATACATACAGGTCATAATCATATCTTAGGGCATACTCTTATGCCAAATCTTGTTCATAATAAGGGCATACTCTCATGCCAAAACTTATTCATAAAGCATTAAAACACATCGGGTATCATGCAACTTTCACATCGTAGTTCATAAAGCTTAGCATAGCCATAATTTGAAACATGCTTTTCTTTCTAAATTCATACTTAAAGAATTAGGCATGCAATTTCATAAATACATAAAGGCCATGATATCTAATCATGCCAACTTTCTCTTGAAAACATGCAAATTTATAGTGTCATGCTAGAAATCAACTTTCATGCTTGGGCTTTTAAAACCAATAAGAGAATCATAATCAAATCATGAGTAATCACGAGTAAACCATGAATTTAAACATAGAAACTGATTTCATAAACTTCCCCAATTTTTGATCAAAACCCTAGTTTTATGAGTTCATAAATAAAAATAAGAATTGGCCTTAAAATCATGAATAGGAAACCACTTATAGAAATCCATGCAAAACCATCCAACTTAGAGTTGAAACTTATAGAAGAATAACGAGAAAAAAATTTATAGATAAACCATGAGAATTTGGGTAAGAACCCTAATTTAGGAATTCATAATAATCAATTTAGAAGATGGGGTTTTGGGCACAAGGGTGAAAGGAACCCATTGTTAAAAACCCACATACCTTGGTGGAAGATTACCCACTTGATTGGAAAAGAACTAGGAAGCTTGACTTGGAGTTTGGAGACTTGAGCTTTGAGAGTAATTTTTCCTCTTAGAGTGAAGAATGAGGAACTTAGGATAGGCTTAGGATGATATGGGTGGAAACCCTTTGAAAAGTAGTCAAAACAACTTCACTTAATACATAATAGGGTGGTAAATAAACAAAATGCCCCTAGGAATCAATTGGGAAAAAGCTAGAAATTAGTCAACTTTTAGTGACCACGACTCAGTTTACGAGTCATGGTTTGGATGACGAATCGTCATCTGGAGTCGTAGAACTCAGGCTGGAAATTCACGTTCCAGCTTCACTTCTACGGGTCAACAGGACGGACCAGTAGAACGAATGATGGATCGTCATTAGAAGTCGTCTTTCTCAGGAGGGTCAGTTGACTTCAGTCAAACCACTAGTTAATCTACGATTCGTCATTCAAACGATGAGTCGTGGACTTGACTCGTAATATCTGTAAGGGACTTTGGGGAAAATATCAATCCTCTGAAGACATTCCATGAGTCAACAGGATGGACCTGTCATTTGAACACTGAGTCATTGTTTGAACTCGTGGTTTCTGGGAACACTTAACAGCCCACATGTCTAGTTCCACAAGTGGAACTATGACTTGTATAATGAACTACGGTCCGTAAAACCCACTCATGGTTCTCATACCAGAGGCTAAACTTGCAGGGATTAAACCACAGATTCATTCCACAAATCGTGGTTCAAACCACGGTCCGTGGTTTGGACCCGTCATTTCTGAAACATGGATTTTTCTGAGGTTTCTAACTTAGATAGGTGAATACATGTACAGGGTATTACATGTATTTAGTAGTTACGAAATGCCCTATAAATCATGGACCAATATAGTGATGGTTGGAAATATTACATCGACAAATAACTAACTCTATTGGGGTAATAATGATTTTCCCGGGTATTGTTCATATGCTCTTGACCTACTACAGTATTATTTTGACCGTGGATCAACTTCATTTTAAGTACCTACATACTTTATTTTTGATTTGGATATGCGTAGTGACTCTTCTTTTATATTTGTACGTAATACTACTCCCATAAATGATTCTTAGTGGTGGATCGATTACATCAATCTTGTGTAGGTGACTTGGTAGTAGAAGACACATGAGTAGATTTAATTATATAAAATATAGTAGATTCGACATCATGTTTGGTATGGATTGGTTGTCTCCTTATCATGTAGTTCTAGACTCTTACGCTAAGACAATGACTTTAGATACGCCAGGTATTTCTAAACAGAAGTGGTAGGACACTCTCAGTCCCTATTTGAGAAAGATAATTTCATTTCTAAAAGGTTATTTCATTGTTGAAAAGAGGTGTCTCACCTATTTAGCTTATATTTGTGATACTAGTTTGATCCTCCTCCCTTGGAGTCAGTGCTAATGGTAAAAGAGTTTCTACAGAAGCTTTCAACTGATTTTCTAGGAATCCCACCTGATAATGATATTGATTTGAAGCCTGACAGTCAGTCCATTTCTATCCCTCCTTATTGAATGGCACTGACAACATTGAAAGAGTTAAAAGAGCAATTGTAGGATTTTTTTAGCAAGGGGTTCATTAGACTGAGTGTATCTTAAGGTTATAGTGTTATTTGTGAAGAAATAGATGGATATATGTGTGTATTGACTATCGACAATTGAATAAGGTTATTATCTGGAACAAGTAATCGATACCGTATATTGATGATTTATTTGATCATCTTTAGGGTGCTTCATATTTCTCTAAGATTGACTTGAGATCCGATTATTATCAGTTTCAGATTAGGGTTAAAGATATCCCCAAGACAACTTTTTGGATCTTTTATGTCCACTATGAGTTCTTGGTTATATTTTTTTGAGACGACCAATGCCCTAGCAACATATATGGAGTTTATGATTGGGGTGTTAGGCCCTATTTTGATCCCTTCATTATAGTCTCATCGATGATATTTTAATCTACTCTCATAGTAGAGATGAGTATTAGAAGCATTTGAAAATTGTGCTCCAGACTTAGTAGAAGGAGCGTCTTTATGCAAAGTTTTTCAAGTGTGAGTTATGGCATAGTTCTGTGACATTCTTGGGGCAAGTGGTGATCAAGGATGATATTATTGTAGACTCGAAGAATATCAAGGTTTTTAGATATTGGTCTAGAGGCCTACTTCACCTACGGAGATTTGAAATTTTGTGGGTATGGTTGGTTATTATAGATGGTTTGTGGATGGATTATCTTCTATTGTATCTCTATTAAAAAGACTAACTTAGAAGAATGTAACTTACAATGGCTTGAGGAGTGTCGCCAGCTTTCAGAAGTTCAAGACATTATTGACTTCAGCCTCGATTTTGATTTTGATCTTGTCAGTGAAAGGTAAAGTCTTTACAGTATATTTTGATACTTTGTTGGTTGGTCTTGGATATATTTTGACGCAGAAAGGTAAGGTGATCGCATATGCTTAGAGACAGTTGAGAATTAACAAGAAGAATTACCCTACTCAGGACTTGGAGTTGGCAACGATGATCTTTACTTTGAAAATTTAGGGACATTACTAATATAGAATTCATTGTGAGATGTTCATGCATTATTTTAGTCTTTAATTTATTTCCTGTCAGAGAGATCTTAATTTGAAGCAAAGTAGATGGTTGGAGTTATTCAATGATTATGTCATGACTATCTTATATCACCCGGGCAAGGCGAATGTGGAAGCATATTTTTTGAGTTGGAAGTTAGTTAGTATGGGTAGCTTGGGTATGTTGCTAGTCGAGGAAAGTTCGGTGGCCATAGATGTTCAGTCTTTGACTAATAGCTTTGTGAGATTTGACATTTTGGAGCCTAGTAGGGTTCTTGCTCGTGTTAAAGTAAAATCTCTTTTATTGGATCATATCAAGGCTAGGAAGTTCAAAAATGAGAAGTCGAAGATAATTCAAGACAATGTGTTAAAGCGTAAAGTAAGAAAGCAATTTCAAATTTGAAGGGTGTTTTGACATTTCAAGGATCGTATTTATGTTCCTAGAATTAGGTATTTAACCAATTTGATTATGGAAGAGGCTAATAACTCTAGATAGTCTATTTATCAGAGAGAAGCTAAAATATATTATGGTCCAAAGAAGCACTATTAGTGATGTCAAATGAGGAGGGACATTGTGGAGTATGTCCCTCAATGTCAGACTGCCAGTGGGTGAAGTATAAGCACCAGAGACAAGGTGACATAGCTTAGAAGATGCCTATACTTGAGTAAAAGTGGGAGTGGATTGCATGGACTTCATGGTAGGATTTCCACATACTTTGAGAAAATTCAATGCTTTTTAAGTCATTGTGGATAGATTGACTAAATCAACTCACTTTGTGCCGATTGACACTTCATATAGTGTAGAGAAGATATCCTAATCTTTTTGACAATCTAGGTACTTTCTTTCTCTTTATGTTTGAAGCTAAACATATGTTTTAGTGGTGGATGATATAAAAATCCACCTAGTTGTTTTGTAAATTTTACCTATTTTCGTTATTTTAACCCTCTCCATAGCTTTTATGTGAGATTTATTACTTGCAGAGTTGGATTACACGATTGGTGAGGTGATCAGATGAGTTTCGAAGAAGATATTTCATTTGAGTGACCATCAAGAAAATAATACAATCCTCTACAATCAAGACGGTCTAGCATCTGATCCATAAACATCATTGGAAAATGATCCTTCTCAATCCATGCGATCAGTTTTCTGTAATCCATGCAAACATGCCAGCCTATGACTGGACTCATATGAATCAACTGATTTTTAGCATTAGGAACCATAGTAATTCCTTCCTTCTTAGGCACACACTGAACTGGGATCACCCACTTGCTATCTGCAATTGGATAAACCACGCCTGTGTCCAACCACTTAATAATCTCTTTCTTAACTACTTCTAGCATGGGCTGATTCAATCTACGCCGATGCTCAATACATGGGATGGCATTGGCTCAAGCTGAATTTTATGCATGCATATACCTGGTAAAATGCAAATGATGTCAGCAATAGACCATCCAATGACCATTTTGAACCTCTTCAATACAGAAACCGGTACCTCAACTTGCCCTTCACCTAAGTCAGCAGCAATAATAATCGACAAAGTGTTGTCGATTCCCAATAAAACATATTGCAAGTGTGATGGAAGCGCTTTGAAGTCCAAGACTGGAGGTTCCCCAATGGATGGTCTAGCTAGTGGGGTTACTCAATTCTTCAAGTTTAGATCTATCTTTTTCGGGGTTATACGAGTAAGTCCCCATACAAGCAAGTGCTTCCACGATATCTTCATACTCATCGATGTCTTCCCCATCAAAGTTCATGATCACAACTGCAAGTGTTCAACACCTAATCGCTCCTCTATTGGCACTAATGGTTGCTCATCATCAATAACATCTATGACTGAGACCACCCGTATGGCATTATGGTGCTTCATTGATTGACAAAAGTTGAAAGTCACTTCTTCATCATTCATCCTAAACTTCATCTGCCCTGTCTCTAAGTCAGCTGAAGCACATCCAGTGGCCAAGAATAGTCTCCCCAAGATGATGGGGACCTCAAAGTCCACTTCATAGTCTAAAATTATGAAGTCCACTGGAAAGATAAAGGACTCCACTTTTACAAGAACATCATACAGAATACCTACTGGCCTCTTCACAGTTCGATCTGCCATTAATAGCCGTATTGTCATTAGTGTGGGGGCTCCTAAGCCTAATTATCTGAATACTGCCAATGGCATAAGGTTAATACTCGCACCCAAATTTCATAATGCCTTGGAAAAATAGAATACCCCAATGGTGCATGGAATAGTTAAAGCTCCAGGGTCTTCCCTTTTTTGCACAAGAGAACGAGAAGCAATGGCACTACAATGGCGGAGATTGTCGGCAGGCTCAAAACTTATTGTTCTCTTCTTCATCACTAAGTCTTTCATGAACTTTTCATATCCTTGCATCTGTTCCAGTGCTTCTACCAAGGAGATGTTGATTGAAAGCTACTTCAACATAGAGATGAATTTTTGATACTTTCTTTCTTTGGCCTTCTTAGCCAGTCTTTGTGGGAAAGGTGCAGGAGGTCGAGGCATAGGCTTTACAACTTTAGGAACCTCCTCATCCTTTCTTTTGGTAGTAACTAGATCTTTTTCAATTTGGCTCTCATCACCACCCTTTTCTTCAGACTCGACTACAGGATCAGCTCCATCTTCTTCAATCTCAGCCGGCTCCTCAACAATTATAGGGAGAGGAGGGTCAACAATCTTCTTTCCACTGCAAGTATTCACTGCCATGCAATGCCCATCATTTTTCAGACTTTAAATTGTATTGCTAGGAAGTGTACCTTTATGATGTTGGTTCAAAGCTGTAAACATTTGACCCAATTGTGGCTCAATCTTCTTAATGGTGATGGTGTGGGACTCTACTCTCTGATTCATGCCTGAGATGTCAGCACACATTTCCTTTAAGTTAGCATCAGTCGACTCTACCTTTTGCAACACCTTGGCCAATCTATCTTCGACTGTATTCTGATTGGATCCTCTCTCACGGTTACCTGGAGGGACATACATGCCACTTTTATCATACTTGTAGCCATCCCTCTTTTTCCATTCACCATCTCTATTCTACCCCTACTCCTGTCTCTATAGCCAGACCAGTTGTAGTTGTTATCTCTTTCCCTGTTGTTATCTCTATATCGGTTCTGACCTTGATTCCCCTGACCCCGCCAGGTGTCCTGATTAGACCCTTGACCATTGGCCCGAAAACCTGCCACCTAATCATTCATGAAATTTTCCTCTTTACCAGATTCAGAGTCTTCCTGTCTGAGTGCTTTACCTTGCGAACCAACTGCATTTACCTTTTCTGCTCTAGTGCCCATGACACGCTTAGAAATAAGCTCAATATTTGTTTTCACCCCCGCCATATCTTGGTTCAGCTCCTCCAGTTTGGCATGATCCATGGATTTCCCAACAACATAAGTTCTGACTGGAGCCTCAGACTCTCTCATGTGCCAAGCCCTGTTCATATTTGTGACTCTATCTAGCATCTTAGTAGCATCAAGTTTCCATGAATTCTACCTGATAATGCTCAAGTGTACTCTCTAAGATAGAGGTATCGGTGATCATTAAGCACAACAAAATTTGTATTACCCGACGGGAGTCAGGGTTGATCCCATAGAGAATTGTAGATTAGCCTAGGAGATTATAGAAATGATCTCACAATGAGAGTAGAGTGCTCAAACAAAAAGTAATATAAAAAGGGGGGAATTGGGAATCTGTCACAATTCAAATTCCAAATAAAACAATAAATTAAAAGTGGGTGTAAACAATGAGAGAGGACGACTAGGGATGTGTATCAAATGGGACTCGAATACGGGTTAAGGTGCCTGCTCATTCATATAAATTCTCAATAAATGACATGGATAACATTGGTTTTTGACATGCTTGTTAATCTCTCGATTAAATAATCAAATATTCAATGGTTTTTATTCAAACACCATTATTTAAGCAATAATCAACAAACATATGCTTGGGGAGGTCATACTATTTCTAGCTTAGAACTTTAAATGGGTATTTTCCGGTGAATTGAGTTATTTCTAGTCTCAATCTAAGTGGAATCCCAAGTACCTACTAGCAATTTTACATCTGAAATTATAAACACCTTTTACAAGAAAGATCACAATCAAGTAGAGTAAATCAATATTTACAACCACCAATTTTAGAGTTAAAATATGGTGAAATCACTGGACCCATGTCATATTAGCAATTATAAACACAAATTAACAACACCCATACCCATTTATAAAGCACCAATTATCAACACATCCCTAGACAAGAAATTTGGCTACTCATGCTAAAGGAATAAAGATCAATACCAAATGGGTAAGTCAAATTCCCTTTCATTCAAGCTAAATATTCAATATCCAAGCTTAGTTTTTACAAGAATGGTGATTCCAAGAGTTAGGAAGAAGGAATTGGAGTGAAACCCTCTTCTTCTTCTTGGAGAGAAAACTTGCTTCCAAAGTAAAACTATTCAAAAACTGTTCAATTCAATCTAAAATTATGCCTGAAATGGGTTTTAGAATTTTCCTAAAACATCACACCAAATTGGACAAAAATAACCTTCGAGAGCTGTGCGGCGCGACATGCAGTTTGCATGTCTTGATGTGCGTGTTACACACCTCTGTTCCGTTGACTAGTGACTTGTCTTGACTTAAGAGCTCCTTGCCAAGTGGGGTGCAATTCACACCAGGCAATGTGCACATCGCACAGCGACCGCACCCTTTAACAGATTCTTCAACTAACTCTGAGCTTCATGCGATGGGAGGTGCGGACCGCACCATTGACTGTGCGTGTCGCACGAGGTCTGCACCCTTCAGCAAAATCTTTGTCTTGTTTGATCACTTCACACTTCGAATCCTTTTAGGCTTTTTTTGGGTCCATTTCCTTATTTTCTATCTTTGATCACAAGTACCTGCAAATACATCAGTAAAGGCCATAAGAACCTCTAAGTCTTCATCAAAACATATAAATAATTCATGATTAAAGGCTCAATAAGTTGGTAGATTATCGACTTATCAAACCCCAAAACATGAACTATTGCTTGTCCTAAAGCAAGATACTCATAAGGTAAAGAATGAATTATACTCTAAAACTCAATCAATGCATAAAGGATTAATCTACTCTAAAAACTAAAAAAATAATAAACAAAAAGACTTAAAAAAGACTCAACTACCATTCTCATCTCAATTTGAACCACCACATTATCAAAGCAATTTATCATTTCAAAACCTTTTCAAAGGATTTCATTTCTCATTTAAGAACCAAGGGAATTTTGTCATTCAAAACAAGATGTAAAGCTTCTCAAGTAATTGGCATGGATCATCAAGGTTTTCCTTGAGATTCTTCACACAACTTGTCTCATTTATTCATGTCAATTGAAATAGAGACTTCATGTTTCAATTTGAGTGCATGATACCACTCACCACAAGAGAGAATTCCACTCACAATCATGCAATTCACAAAACAAAGGGATTATTATAAGAGAACCAACAAGACTCTCACTCTCTCAAGAAAGTTCAAGTTCACACATGTCGAACCATAGGCTTTTCCCTTCACGTAAATCGCCACTAATCTAGGGTGGCCAAGCTCAGAATCACTAAGGACTTATGGGTTGCGATGTAGGCTAGGGCTAAGGTGAGTATTGCATTTGGCTCAAGATACTAAACCTACCTTACACTCTTTCTCATCATTTGAACACCGCTCATATTTTTTAACTTTGACTTCACCTTATTTCTCTGTCACACATCCCAAGCTTTTCCCTATTTGATCTTGATCATTCTCCCTCCATCTAACACTTTTACTTGGTAGCACTAATTCTTTTCTTTTCATTTTGCTCATTGGATCAAACTTATTGGAGCAATTTTCAATTCAACATAAGGTGCTACCTTGCACTTGAAGTGCATTTCTTTTCTTCTCCACATTAAACACATACACCCACAAACTTAGGCTTTTGCCTATTTTTTCATTTCATTTCCCCCCAAACTTAGGCTTTTAGCCTATGTTTCACTTTCAAGCAATTAGGGAGGACGGGTGCCAAGATAGAGGTTCCAAAAAGGTTAAGGTGTCAAATAAGGTTCCAAAGAATGGTCACAAGCTCAAAGGAGTTCACTAGGATTGATGTTGAGGGAAGTTAATTGGGTGAAGTGGTTATGAAAAAGGTCCTAAGATCATTTTCCAAGCTCAGTTACACCTAGAATTTTGTCTTGAATCACATTCGGGGTATGTTCTAGATGAAACATATGCACAAGAATAAAGGTAAAGCCTCACCATACAAGGCATCATGCCACAAGACTTATTTCATTAGTCTCAAGATCAATTGGGACAAATGACTTTTGACAAGATATTCCGAGTTCATTACACACTCGTTTGTGAATTGATCAAGCCAAAACGAGAGTGTGCAAGTCATGACAAGAGAATTCTTTCCTCAAAAAATCATTTTCCCTCTTTCCTTTCCTTTTCAAAAACGTCTTGCCAAGATTTTTTTTTGGTGGGTCTATTTCGAGACAAGAACATTATGGACTCAAATTAAACTCAAACTTGGCATTTTTCTTTAAGAAAGTCACCTCTCAATCCATCATAGGGAAATACTAACCCGGTTTGACACAAAAATAAAAGAAAAGAAAAAGGAAATAAAGAAAAACATTTACTCCTTGGGAAAAAACCGTGGTATTAAGAAAACACTCAGAGTTTATTGCTAAACTACTATTAACAAGGGAATTACCAAATTTACGCGCTCATGAGTCATTCAGAAAATAAGCCTCGGCGTAGGCTCTTAGTGCATTTGCAAGGCAAGGATAGTGAAACAATAGGAATGTGTAAAACTAACCCGGCACACAATCAAGATTAAACATCAAGCCCAACAAGGGCACAATTAAGCATAAAATAAAATAAAAAGGCCGGAAAAGGCAATATCATCACAATCCTCCATCATGCCTGACAAGGGCCAATAGTAAAATCTAGCAAGGAAAATAAAATAGTCGGCCCGGCAGGGGTAATAAAATATCTCACGCCCAACATGGGCAACCAATCAACCAAATAAAATAACACCACCTCCCCCATAAAAAGAAGCATTTCCCTCAATGCTTTAAGCTCAAATAAGGAAAGAAGGGGTGCGACAACTCCCTGTAGGGCTATGCCCTATCACCATCATCTGTAGCCTCTCCACTAGGACCAGCAATACCCTTTAGGGAGTGCGCAGTAGCTATGGACACCTTGAGAATCTACTAAAATTATGGGTTCTCATCATCATCTAGCTCTGCATCCTTATCACCAGGATGCTTAGTCTCACCATCCGCAAAAGATGCAAACAAGTCATCCATGGGACCATGAGTGTGATGCGGCGGAGGTAAGGTGCTCAAATCTTCCTTGTCAATTGGAGCTTTCCCTCTTGCCTTAGACACATCTTTCCGAATCTCCTTCAACGCCCCTTTAATAGTGTCCTCTCTTTTGCAGAGGTTGGTGACACTTTCTACCACTCCTTTGATGACCCTTTTTACAGCTGTCTCAATCAACCCGGGCAACTTGAGTACTAAATCATTCAGCTTCCTCTCATGGATATACGTCTTGTCAACCATATCCTAGAGGCCACTCTTGGTCAAAGGTCCTATAGGTGCAATAAGTACGGGGGTATGTGCCTATGAAGCAGCCCAAGAGGGAGGGGAAGCATGTGCTACAACATCTGAGTTATCAACCTCAGCTTCCACCGATGTCTCTACCCTGCGCCTTTTGAAATCAGCAGCATCCCTGTCAGTTTTCTTATCAAGATCCAGTACACACAGTGATGGGAGTAGAAGTGTCACAATAGAAATAAGGAATGCAAGCATTTGCACAAAGTTTACTGATGAGCATAGGAAAAGGGAATGCATCACTACCCCTACAAGCCTTCCTCTTGATCACCAAGGCAACAATTTCACCATAGTTTATATGGTCCCCCACCATGATTGAGGCTATGAGGATGGACCCATCATGTATGACCTTTTGGTCATTTTGAGAAGGTAAGAAGTGTGAGAAAACAAAATCATAACAAAGGCAATCCTCAAAGTACAGGGACTGTCGGGGTATGTAATCCCCTAAAGTGGACCAGAGAGGTGTGTCCGGAGCAATAATAGGTGCTGCCCATTCAAGGGGTTTGAGTTTGGAAGTCAGCTTGGCCATGCGTGTAGGTGTTGGCTCAATTGGGGTGTTCTAATAGATAACATTAATCATAGCTGGAGTGATACAGACTTCTTTGCCTCAATCAATGACTGATTCCAAAGGGGGGAAAGGTCACTGCACCCCCCTATAGCCCTTGGCATCCTGTGTGGCTTGGTACGAGGAAAAGAATTCCTGGACTATCTCCTTATAATAGTTTCCAAGCACCTCTTGGAATGATTGCCATAGTTGGTTGGTAAACTATTTGGGTATGTTGGGAAGGTTATCCCCCACTGCATCTAGATTGAAACTCTGCTCCGTGTTGAAGGACCTATCCCTATCGCGATCATAAACAATCCTCATACCTTCCACTCCGAACCAAATTCTCTCCTCCTCTGAAATTTGGGCACGGGAGGATGCTAGGGCCTTCTTCTTACATTTTGAGGTTAGAGTAGAGGAGGAGGGAGCTGTTGGCCTTCGTGAGCTCCGCCTGACATTTCCCTTTCTAGAAGACATGTTCTGTATATGGAGATTCTGAGCCCAAAAACAAAAGCAAAATCTTTTTATGTTTTTGACATATGTGAAAGAAAAAGATTAAAAAGAAGTTAACAAACTAAAAAGGATGGAATGCAAAGAAATATAAAAATAAAGTAGGTAACATATGGCTTGTGTAGACCACGTGCGAACTGCACTAGACAGAGTGCACGTCGCACATGACTTCGCATGAGCTAAGAAAAACGTTCAGTTATTTTTCATTAAGGTGCAAAGCTGGTGTGGACCGCACAAGCCATAGTGTGCATCACACCATGATTTGCACCTCCAAACAGTAAACTGAAAGCACTTTTCTTAATAAGGTGCGGTGCCTTGTGCATTTTGCACATCAAGATCTACGCGATACATGCAAAACACATAAGGGAACATTTGGAATTTTTTGTTCCTTGTGTTCTTGTGAATTATGCATGAGATTCGTAGAGCAACATTTGCATTGAACACTTGGCACTGAGCAACAAACCAACAAGTAAACAATTTAAGCAATAGGGCCAAACATTATATGACCCACACCAAATCATTCGGGTACTCAAACTTCCCCAGAATCTATTATCACCATTCAAAACAAAAGAATAGCTTATCGACTTCCCTTAAGAGGGAAGTTACCCCATCTATCATCGGGAACATCAAGCCTTCATTGCAATAATTAGGCACAAAAGTTCAAGAACAATTTCTAATTCCCCGCACAAGATTATACACCCCACAAAATTGCTCAACATAGATCATGGGTATACGAGTAGTAACAGATTTCAACCTCAACATTAATTTTCAACCAAACGTTATGAAAAACGATGATTTTCCCTTAATAATGATGTCATCCAATCTATCATAAGGCCAAAACATGCATCAATCACAAGTGGGTTACTCAGACATCACCACAAACACAACTTTTCAAGGCTAAAAACTACTACAATTGACATGCATTATCACAATTTCAAGTTCTACCAAGTTGATACCAAGTAAAATCCACACCACAAACCAAAATTAGGGACCTAAAATTTTTGGATCTCACCCAAAATCAACATGGCAATTTTAACAAGAATGCTTCATAATATGAGTTCCTAATCAACATAATAACAAGTATTTAATATCGGGGAACTTACAACAAGTGAATATTAAGTGAAGAGAAGCAAAAATTGAATCTTTTGAAGGTGCAACAATGGTGACCATGATTTTTCTTGGAGAAAATAGCGATGACACTTGGGTGGAGTGGCGGTGGAGTGTGGGTGAGAGGAAGAGAGGAGTTTCAGATAAGTTTGAGGGATTTATGGAGGATTTTGAGAGATAATTTGGAGAGGTGAGGGAAAATTCTGGGAGAATAGGGGTGAAGGTGGCAGTTTAGAAGTGAAAAGAAGAAGAAAATATTAGTCCTGTCGGTCTCCGAGTCAGGTAAGTCAATGGGTAGGTCAATTAAAAATTCAAAACTTACCTTAGTGCACCACGATGTGCAATTTGCACAAGCCTTTATATGGATCACATGACGCTTTGCACTAACTGGAAATTTTCCCAAACTTTGCCTAGGCTTCTGTTTCATCATGCAACGGAGGTGCAACGCGCATATCGGCTCATACAAAATGCATGGCTCCGTGCACGTTATCTCCAACTCGATATTTTTCTTATAGTTCTCTCCTTTGGGATACATTGGACCATGCGATGCATATAATGGCTTGTGCAAACCACACAGTCTTTTACACGCCCTAATTTTTCCCTGTTTTCCACTTGTTCATTTTTCTTCTCCATGCATTCCTAAAACAAACCAAATATGACAAAAAGGTAACGAAAAACAAAGTAAAAACATTTGAGTTACCTCCCAAGAAGTTCTTGATTTTATGTTGTGGCTTGATGATAGTACCTCACACTTAGTCATTGTCGGATAACATGCTTATTCGGTTGGTATGTCCCCACCCCAAGAAGGGGAATTGCTGCGTCAACGTTCTCAAAACATCATCTTGTTGCTGACTTGACAACTCTTCAAACTTGAGTGTCTTTCCAATTTCACACTCCTCAAGGGCATGATCAAGCTTTCCCTCAACATCTATCACCGAGACTACCCACAATTCATTTGGAGGATTTGTGGGTTGGCACACGTTTAATGTCACTACCTCACTTCCAACTCAGAATTTGAGTTCACCAAGTTCAACATCCTCAAGTGCTCTCCCCGTAGCCAATAATGGTCTCCCAAAGATAATGGGCACCTCAACATCTACTTCAAAATCCAAGATCACGAAGTCCGTCAAGAGAGTAAACCTGTCGACTTTCACCAATACATCAAATAGGATCTGTATCGGATGCTTAATGGATTAATCAACCATGAGTAATCACATAGATGTAGGTTTGGATGTACCCAATCCTAATTTCTTGAAGATCACTAGGATCATCAAGTTGATGCTCGCCCCTAAGTCAAACAAGGCCTTACAGAACACAAACAACCCAGTAGTGCAAGGTATGGTAAATGCTCTTGGGTCATCCCATTTCGTAGCAACATTACTTGTCATCATAGTGCTACAGATGTCTGAGATCTTGATAAATGCTCAAATCGTTCTCTCTAACTAGGAGGTCACGTCGATTGCGTAGTCAAAACAAAATTTATAATCTCCCAACGGAGGTCGAGGTCGTACCCAAGGGACCTGATTTAGCTAGTGAGAGA
Source organism: Jaltomata sinuosa (assembly GCA_003996215.1). Lineage (NCBI taxonomy): Eukaryota > Viridiplantae > Streptophyta > Magnoliopsida > Solanales > Solanaceae > Jaltomata > Jaltomata sinuosa. Next base: position 488,693 of record QJPP01007633.1, on the reverse strand, counting down.
TTGTGCGAGGCAATTTCAAAGTGAGAGTAGTTTTTCAACAAAACCAAATAAATAAAATGAGGGGAATTGGGAAAGTTGTCACTACTAACTCAATTCAATAAAAAGCTCTAAAATCAAGATGGGTGTACCAATAAGAACTAGATGACTTGGGGTGCATTTTCGATGGGGCATTAGCTATAGGATAGGGTAATCACTAATTCACTTAAATTTTCACCTATTGACACGGGTAGCATTGGTTATGGGTGTGGAATGATATCTCTCGATAAACATCCATATATCCGATGATTTCGATTAGAACATCATTCGGTGTGCTAAATAACCAACCAACATTTGCTTGGGGAGGTCATCCTATCTCTATCTCGGACCCTTAAATGGGAGATTCCGCAATTGGAGCTATGTCTAGCCTCCAATCTAAGTGGATTCCCAAGTACCCACTAGCAATTTCATATTCACAACTACAAAATTCTCTCTCGAGCAATTACATAGCCAAGTAAGGTAAATTCATGTTTGTAACCATAAATTTTAGATTAAAACATGGTGAAATTACTAGACCCATATCAGATAAGCAATTATAAAAGTGAATTGACAACACCCACACCCATTAGCTAAGCACCCATCATCAATACACCCCTAGACAAGAGAAATTAGCCACTCATAGAAGGGGGAGAAGATATTCCAGCTGGGTAAATAAAATTCCCATCCATTGTAGTTGATTCTCAAGTTCTAGAGTCAAATTAGACACACAATTTGTTAACCAAAAGATTGGATTGGAAACCCTCTCTCAATGGAAATGGAGAAAATTGTTTACAAGCCAAAAAATCTCCAAGTTCTCTATCTGAAATTCTCTGCAAAAATTGTATATACAAAATAAGCCTAAAATTGCCTTCTATATGTTACTAAGACGTCACATAAATTTAGGAAAAAATTTCCCTCCAAGTGGCGTGCGATGTAACATGCGGTTTGCACATTGCAGTGTGCACGTCGCACACCTGCTTCAGATTGACCAGTGACTTCATCCGCATGGGTAAGCTTTGTGCAAAGGTGATGCATTTTGCACCACGGGATGTGCGTGTCGTATGGCGACCGCACTCCTTAGCAGAATCTTCAGTCATCTTTGCAGCTTCATGCAGAGGAGGTGCAAACCGCACCTCAACTTGTGCATGTCGCACAACCACTGCACCTCCTGGCAGATTCTCTAGCTTTTCTCAACTCTTTACACTTAGCTCCTCTTTGTCTCTTTTTGGGTCCATATCCTTATTTTTCCTCTTCTATCCAAATTACCTACATAGACATCAATAAAGGCCATAAGAACCTCTAAATCGAGTCAAAATATAGCAATAATTCATGGATATAGGCTCAATAAGTTGGTAGATTACCAACTTATCAAACCCCCAAGCTTGAACTATTGCTTGTCTTCAAGCAAGATACTCACAAGGCAAGGAATGAATTATGTTAAGGCTCAATTAAGGCACTAAAACTACTCTACACTAAAAATTTAAGAAAATGAAACAAACAAACGACTCAAAGAAAAGACTCAACTACTATGCTTATCTAAATTTGGACCACCACATGCTCACGACAATTGCTCATTTCAAAACCTTTTGTTCAAAGGAAATCATATTTCATTCAAAATTCAAGGGAATTTTTGCCATTCAAAGCAAGACATTTAAGCTTCTCAAGTCATTTGCATGGACCTTCAAGGTTTTCCTCGACATTCGCCACACAACTTGTCTCATTCATTCCCCTCAATTAAAATAGAGACTCATGTTCGATTCGAGTGCATGATTCCACTCACCAGAAGAGAGAATCCCACTCACAATCATTTAATTCACAAAATATGGGATTATGGGAGAACCAAGAAGACTCTCACTCTTTCAAGGAAGTTCATGTGCATGCACATCTAACCATAGGCTTGCCCTTCATGTAAATCTCCGCTAATGTAGAGTAGCCAATCTAGAATCACCCAGGACTTGCGGGTTATGATATTGGTTAGGGCTAAGGTGAGGATATCATTTGGTTCAAGTGACTACACCTCCCTAATGCTCTTTGTTTTAATTTTAAACACCGCTCACATTTTTCAATTTCAACTTCACCTTATTTCTCCCTCACACAACCCATGATTTCTCCTTTTAACCTCATGATCATTATACCTGATATCACCTTCACTTGGTAGCACCTATTTGTGCTTTTCAATTTGCTCATTGGATTAATCTTTTAGAGAAATTTTCAATTCTTGAATCAAGCTGCTACCTTGCACTTGAAGTGCATTTCTTTTCTTCTCCTCATTTGATCATATACATCCTCCAACCTTAGGCATTTGCCTATGTTATCTTTTGTTTCCCCTCGAAACTTAGGCTTTTAGCCTACATTTCATTTTCAAGCAATCAGGGAGGATGGGTGCCAAGATAGAGGTTCCAAAAAGGTCAAGGTGTTAAAAAGGTGTCAAAGAATGGTCACAATCTCAAAGGGGTTCTCTAGGATTTGATGTCATTGGGAGGTCATTTGAGTGAAGTGGCTATCAAAAAGGGCCTAAGGTCATCTTTCAAGCTTGGTTACACCTAAATTTTTTCCTTGAATCACATTCGGGGAAAGTTCTAGACGACACTCATGCACAAGAATCAAGGTAAAGCCTAACCGCACAAAGCATCATATCACAAGACTTCATCCATTAGTCCCACAATCAATTGGGGCAATTGACTTTTGAAAAGCTATTCTGAGTTCATTACACACTCGTTTGTGAGTCAATCAAGCCAAAGTGAGAGTGTGAAAGTCATGACAAGAGAACGCTTTTCCTCAAAAATTCATTTCCCTTCTTCCTTTCCTTTTCAAAAACAATTTACCAAGAGAATTTTTTAGTGGGCCCATTTCGAGACAAGCACTTATAGACTCAATTATAAACTAAAACTTGGCATTTTCCCTTAAGAAAGTTGATAACGCCCAAACTACACCTCTAATTAAAGAAGCGTAAGCGGTCGTAGTCAAATATAGAACCCAACAAAGGTTGGGGTCGATCCCACAGGGAATATGGTGAGAATTAAGTCTTTAGTGAATTAAGTGACTAGTCGTCAATAATTTCCGGTAAAAAATGGGGGGTTTGTGTAATCAACTTGTAAATAAAACAACAATAATGTAAGAGTGATAATCAATAGGAGAGAGCGAACTAGGGAAGTGTTTACCATGGCGTTGGTAACAATGTCGATTCTAGGCTTAGTCGGGTTCTTTTTATATGCGTGTCACGATGTGATTGAATTAATGGTATCGTCTAAACGTTTCTCAACCAAATAGACGAATTTCCTTTTATCTTCTCTCGATCTCAAAAAGGTGTGCTTTTAGATTTCAATCCTAAACATCAAGTAGATTAATCTAGTTACAACATTAATCATAAGACGAGAGTTGGTAGTCTCGAATCCTAGTCATTAATCAAGTTTCCCGGTTTTAATCTCTTTACTGAAGCAAATTAAACCTAGGCATGTTCTAATATTTGCAACCACTAGAGAATGTGACATCTTAATGAATGATTAACAAACCGTGACAACATATATATTTGAAAGCCTCGACGCTACCCGGAATCTATCTTGCTACATTTGCCATGGCTTCCACAACCCTAGTTGTGGGAGTTTAGTTAATCATGCTATAAAGAAAAGAGAAGAGAATTGTATTCATAATAAAGAGAAGGGATTCTTACAATATAATGAGAACAATCTTCAATAATCCAAGAACACGAAAAACCAAGATCCCAAGAGCAATTCAAGAACACGAATTCAAGAAGAGAAAAACGTGTTTCTTGCTCTCAAAGTTTCGCTCAAATCTCTCCTAAAATTATTGTAAAAACGTGATTTGCATAATAATAAAATAAACCTAACATAGGGTATTTATAGGAGTCAAAGAAACACAATCCCAAACGCATTAGGAATCCAAGAAACCAAATCCCACACACGGTAGGAATCCTAATCGCGGGCTGCCTTGGTGCATCCAAGAAACACAATCCCAAACGCATTAGGAATCCAAGAAACCAAATCCCAAACACGGTAGGAATCCTAATCGCGGGCTGCCTTGGTGCGTCTAAGAAACACAATCCCAAACGCATTAGGAATCCAAGAAACCAAATCCCAAACATGGCAGGAATCCTAATCGCGGGCTGCCTTGGTGCACTACTGCTTTGACGTGACGGTTTGGGTGATGGACCGTCACCACCTTGACGGCCCGTCACGGTGGACGTCACCACTAGGCAGTGGTGCTGCCCCATCTTGACGGTTTGGGCTTGACGGTCCGTCACTCGCTTGACGGTCCGTCACTCGGACCGTCACTCTTATCCAGAACGTCTTTTTGCTCGTATTTCCTTCCGTTTCCATGTTTGTTCCTATTTCCTGAAAATACACCATAAACACATCAAAAACGACGAAGGTTGCTTGAAAACGTACGGTTGTTCTTAGTTAAAAGGAGTCGAAAGTGCCGTAAAATGGCGGCACATCAACACCCTCAACTTAAAACGTTCGCTTGTCCTCAAGCAACATGACATAAAAAAAAAACAATACGACGACTCAACTAAAAAAACAAACTCGTGTCTATAGCAACTCATGGTCATTCAAACTCATCTTCAATTTTAAATCAAGCTCCTTTATAGCACATAAATGTATGAAATGCTAACTTGCAAGGATCCAAACATGTCATTCCGATATAATAGAACATTCTACATACACACGCGCAACTATCCTAACAATCAATAGACAATACAGAAATCTTGGTGCCCTCACCACAAAGAAATCCCACACACAAGATTTGGGAAAAGGTAAGCGCTCACACTCACAAACGATTTCAAACAATGCACATGCGATACCATAGGCTTGCCCTTACTATTCTATTTTAGTTCTTCAGAAAGCCGCTCAGGATCACTACAGGACTTGTTTAGGCTTGTAATGAGGCTTCGGGTGCAGGTAGGATACATTTAGGGGTTAGTGACTAAGCCCTCCTTGGAACTACCGACGTCTTATTACCACATAACTTACTTTGTCCATCCTTATTCACCTTTATATTTCCTTCTTTCTAGCTATAGGTGCGGCCTCTTTATCTTGACAATTCTTTTTATTACTTTTTCGATCTTCTTCATCTCTTTTTATTTTTCTTTTCATTTCTTAGGCACACACCCTAGTTTTCATTCTATTCCCAACCAATCTTCACTATTCTCTTTTTCTTATCATTCACCTCTATAGTAGCCACCCTCAACTTAGGTTGATTGCCTGGGTTGAGGTGCACAATGTCCATGGAAGGACCAGGGCCAAAACAGGGTTTACCTCTATAGTAGCCACCCTCAACTTAGGCTGATTGCCTACTTTAAGGTGCACAATGTCCATTGGTAGGACCAGGGCCAAAATAGGGATTCAAAGTTAAACATGAATGGTGACAGGTTATTGAAAGAACAAGGTCAATTATGGCTCAAACAGGGATCAAAGGGGTTATTTATATTTGGACGGTCTTTTAGGTTAAGTGGACTGCATACAAAAAGGGCCTGTGATCCTTTCCTAAGCAACCAACTTCAAACTTAACAAAATAGACCGGGCAAGTTCTAGATGCATGCACAGAGTAAGAATTTATAACAATAAGCTCACACACTCTTGGCACCAAGAAACGAAGCGTAAGCGGTCGTAGTCAAATATAGAACCCAACTAGGTTGGGGTCGAATCCCACAGAGAATATGGTGAGAATTAAGTCTTTAGTGAATTAAGTGACTAGTCGTCAATAGTTTCCGGTAAAAAGGGGGGGGGTTGTGTGATCAAATTGTAAACAAAACAAGCAATAATGTATGAGAAATAATCAGTAGGAGAATGAACTAGGGAAGTGTTTACCATGGCGTTGGTAACAATGTCGATTCTAGGCTTAATCGGGTTCTTTTTATATGCGTGTCACGATGTGATTGAATTAATGGTATCATCTAAACGTTTCTCAACCAAATAGACGAATTTCCTTTTATCTTCTCTCGATCTCAAAAAAGTGTGCTTTTAGATTTCAATCCTAAACATCAAGTAGATTAATCTAGTTACAACATTAATCATAAGACGAGAGTTGGTAGTCTCGAATCCTCGTCGTTAATCAAGTTTCCCGGTTTTAATCTCTTTACTCAAGCAAATTAAACCTAGGCATGTTCTAATGTTTCCAACCACTAGAAAACGTTACACAATGTATGATTAACAACGTGACAATATATATATTGAACCGACGCTACCCGGAATCTATCTTGCTACGTTTGCCATGGCTCCCACAACCCTAGTTGTGGGAGTTTAGTTAATCATGCTATAAAGAAAAGAGAAGAGAATTGTATTCATAATAAAGAGAAGGGATTCTTACAATATAATGAGAACAATCTTCAATAATCCAAGAACACGAAAAACCAAGATCCCAAGAACAATTCAAGAACATGAATTCAAGAAGAGAAAAACGTGTTTCTTGCTCTCAAAGTTTCGCTCAAATCTCTCCTAAAATTATTGTAAAAACGTGATTTGCATAATGAATAAAATAAACCTAACATAGGGTATTTATAGGAGTCTAGAAAACACAATCCCAAACGCATTAGGAATCCGAGAAACCAAATCCCAAACGCATTAGGAATCCGAGAAACCAAATCCCAAACGCATTAGGAATCCGAGAAACCAAATCTCAAACGCATTAGGAATCCGAGAAACCAAATCCCAAACACGGTAGGAATCCTAATCGCAGGCTGCCTTAGTGCGACACTGCTTTGGTGTGACGGTTAATCGCGGGCTGCCTTGGTGCGACATTGCTTTGGTGTGACGGTTTGGGTGACGGACCGTCACCACCTTGTTGGCTTGGGCTTGACGGTCCATCACGAGCTTGACGGTCCGTCACTCTTATCCAGAATGCTCTTTTTGCTCGTATTTCCTTCCGTTTCCATGTTTGTCCCTATTTCCTGAAAACATAACATAAAACCATCAAAAACGACAATGGTTGCTTGAAAACACACGATTGTTCTTAGTTAAAAGGAGTCAAAAGTGCCGTAAAATGGCGGCACATCAACACCCTCAACTTAAAACGTTCGCTTGTCCTCAAGCAACATGACACAAAAACAATAAGACGACTCAACTAAGAAAACAAACTCGTGTCTCTAGCAACTCATGGTCATTCAACATCTTATTCCATTTTAAATCAAGCTCCCTCGTAGCCCACAAATGTATGAAACACTAACTTGCAAGGATCCAAACATGTCATTCCGATATGATAGAACATTTTACATACACACGCGCAGCTATCCTAACAATCAATAGACAATACAGAAATCTTGGTGCCCTCACCACAAAGAAATCCCACACACACGATTTGGGACTAGGTAAGCGCTCACACTCACAAACGATTTCAAACAATGCACATGCGATACCATAGGCTTGCCTTTACTATTCTATTTCAGTTCTTCAGAAAGCCGCTCAAGATCACAACAGGACTTGTTTTGGCTTGTAATGAGGCTTCAGGTGCAGGTAGGATACATTTAGGGGTTAGTGACTAAGCCCTCCTTGGAACCATTAACATCATATTACCACACAACTTTACTTTGTCCATCCTTATTCACCTTTTTTATTTCCTCGTTTCTAGCTACAGATGCAGCCTCTTTGTTTTGACAATTCTTTTTATTTCTTTTTTCGATCTTTTTTTTTTTTCTTTCTTTTCTTAGGCACACACCCGCATTTTCACTCTACTCATAACCAATCTCTTCCGTCCTCTTTTTCTTATCATTCACCTCTATAGTAGCCACCCTCAACTTAGGCTGATTGCCTGAGTTGAGGTGCACGATGTCCTAGGGAGGACCAGGGCCAAAACAGGGTTTACCTCTATAGTAGCCACCCTCAACTTAGGCTGATTGCCTGGGTTGAGGTGCACGATGTCCAAGGAAGGACCAGGGCCAAAATAGGGATTCAAAGTTAAACAGGAACGGTGACAGGTTATTGAAAGAACAAGGTCAATTATGGCTCAAACAGGGATCAAAGGGGATTTTGCATTTGGACGGTCTTATAGGTTAAGTGGACTGCACACAAAAAGGGCCTGTGATCCTTTCCTAAGCAACCAAACTTCGAACTTAACAAAATAGACCGGGCAAGTTCTAGATGCATGCACAGAGTAAGAATTTATGCCAATAATCTCACACGCTCTTGGCACCAAGAAACTATATCGCTACCAACTATCAAACAACCGCTCGGCTTAAGCATACTCATTCTAATCATAATCACCAAATGACATTCAAAGATCCAGACAGTCAATTGTTTCAACATAAGTACAAAACCAGAAAATTTTTAAAAGGGCCTCTTTTAGTCAAGAAAACGCCATGATGCTTGCTATAGACACTAAAAAAAATTTAAAATAACAACCTAAACATGCCGGTTCTACTAGATAGCACACCGGAGGGAAAAGAACTCGGCAACAAAAACCCTCGGTGGTGACTCACAGGTTTCCCCACGAATTAATTAGACTATAATACAATAACAATTTATGGGTTGCCTCCCATACAGCGCCTGATTTAACGTCGCGGCACGACGCGGGTGTCTTGATTACTCAGACTTCATCAAGATACCCCAGACTTAATAAACAACTGTATGCACAACTATATACCCTATAATAAACAAAAACAACAAATAAAAGTAAAAGCAGGAAAGTATGACTAAGAGTCAAATAAACACACCAGACTTAATAAACAATCGTATTCCCCGGCAACGGCGCCACTTTTTGATAACGCCCAAACTGCACCTCTAATTAAAGAAGCGTAAGCGGTCGTAGTCAAATATAGAACCCAACAAAGGTTGGGGTCGATCCCACAGGGAATATGGTGAGAATTAAGTGACTAGTCGTCAATAATTTCTGGTAAATAATGAGGGGTTTGTGTAATCAACTTGTAAACAAAACAACAATAATGTAAGAGTGATAATCAATAGGAGAGAGCGAACTAGGGAAGTGTTTACCATGGCGTTGGTAACAATGTCGATTCTAGGCTTAGTCGGGTTCTTTTTATATGCGTGTCACGATGTGATTGAATTAATGGTATCGTCTAAATGTTTCTCAACCAAATAGACGAATTTCCTTTTATCTTCTCTCGATCTCAAAAAGGTGTGCTTTTAGATTTCAATCCTAAACATCAAGTAGATTAATCTAGTTACAGCATTAATCATAAGACGAGAGTTGGTAGTCTCGAATCCTCATCGTTAATCAAGTTTCCCGGTTTTAATCTCTTTACTCAAGCAAATTAAATCTAGGCATGTTCTAATGTTTGCAACCACTAGAAAACGTGACATAATGAATGATTAACAACGTGACAACATATATATTGAACCCGACGCTACCCAGAATCTATCTTGCTACGTTTGCCATGGCTCCCACAACCCTAGTTGTGGGAGTTTAGTTAATCATGCTATAAAGAAAAGAGAAGAGAATTGTATTCATAATAAAGAGAAGGGATTCTTACAATATAATGAGAACAATCTTCAATAATCCAAGAACACGAAAAACCAAGATCCCAAGATCAATTCAAGAACACGAATTCAAGAAGAGAAAAACGTGTTTCTTGCTCTCAAAGTTTCGCTCAAATCTCTCCTAAAATTATTGTAAAAACGTGATTTGCATAATAATAAAATAAACCTAACATAGGGTATTTATAGGAGTCCAAGAAACACAATCCCAAACGCATTAGGAATCCAAGAAACCAAATCCCACACACGGTAGGAATCCTAATCGCGGGCTGCCTTGGTGCGTCCAAGAAACACAATCCCAAACGCATTAGGAATCCAAGAAACCAAATCCCAAACACGGTAGGAATCCTAATCGCGGGCTGCCTTGGTGCGTCCAAGAAACACAATCCCAAACGCATTAGGAATCCAAGAAACCAAATCCCAAACACGGTAGGAATCCTAATCGCGGTCTGCCTTGGTGCGCTACTGCTTTGACGTGACGGTTTGGGTGATGGACCGTCACCACCTTGACGGCCCATCACGGTGGACGTCACCACTAGGCAGTGGTGCTGCCCCATCTTGACGGCTTGGGCTTGACGGTCCGTCACTCGCTTGACGGTCCGTCACTCGGACCATCACTCTTATCCAGAACGTCTTTTTGCTCGTATTTCCTTCCGTTTCCATGTTTGTTCCTATTTCCTGAAAATACACCATAAACACATCAAAAACGACGACGGTTGCTTGAAAACATATGATTGTTCTTAGTTAAAAGGAGTCGAAAGTGCCGTAAAATGGCGGCACATCAAAAGTCACCTCTCAATCTATCATAGGGAAGTACCAACCCTGTTTGACACACAAAAACAAGAGAAAAGAAAAAGAAAATAGTCAAAACTTTTTCTCCTTGGGAATGAACCGTAGTATTAAGAAAACCCTCGGTGTTTATTTCTACACTACTATTAACAAGGAGATAACCAAATTTGCGATCATAATTTCATTCAATAACAAGCCTAAGCATAAACATTTAGCGCATTTGCAAGGCCTGGGTGGTGAAACAATGGGGCATCTAAGACCAACCCAGCACACCATCAATAAAAACATCAACCTCGGCGAGGGAACAATTAAGCTCAAAGTAAAACAAAAACATGATCTAAAAAAAGAAAAAGAAAAATAATAGCATCACAATCAATTATCCAAAATATTCCCGATAAGGGCCAAATAAAACTAAGCAGAATAGTCAACTAGGCCCGACAAGGGCAATACATTATCTCAAGCCCACTCACGGGTATCAAAAGCAAGTAAGTAAAACCACCCGCTCACCATAAAAGGAGCATTGCCCTCAATTCTCATAGTGAAATGGGAAAAGGGTGGAATTCCCCGGAGGATCTAGTCCTCATCATCACCATCATCAAGAGTAGCTTCTTTTTCAACATTCTTCCTACTTGGGCCAGCACCACCCCTTCGAGGGGCAAATGACTTTTGAAAAGCTATTCTGAGTTCATTACACACTCGTTTGTGAGTCAATCAAGCCAAAGTGAGAGTGTGAAAGTCATGACAAGAGAACGCTTTTCCTCAAAAATTCATTTCCCTTCTTCCTTTCCTTTTCAAAAACAATTTACCAAGAGAATTTTTTAGTGGGCCCATTTCGAGACAAGCACTTACAAACTCAATTATAAACTAAAACTTGGCATTTTCCCTTAAGAAAGTCGCCTCTCAATCTATCTTAGGGAAATACCAACCCAGTTTGACACACAAAAACAAGAGAAAAGAAAAAGAAAATAGACAAACTTTTGCTCCTTGGGAAAGAACCGTAGTATTAAGAAAACCCTCGGTGTTTATTTCTACACTACTATTAACACGGAGATAACCAAATTTGTGATCATAATTTCATTCAATAACAAGCCTAAGCATAAGCATTTAGCGCATTTGCAAGGCCTGGGTGGTGAAACAATGGGGCATCTAAGACCAACTCAGCACACCATCAATTAAAACATCAACCTCTGCGAGGGCACAATTAAGCTCAAAGTAAAACAAAAACATGATCTAAAAAAAGAAAAAGAAAAATAATAGCATCACAATCAATTATCCAAAATATTCCCAATAAGGGCCAAATAAAACTAAGCAGAATAGTCAACTAGGCCCGACAAGGGCAATAAAATATCTCAAGCCCACTCACAGGCATAAAAAGCAAGTAAGTAAAACCACCCGCTCACCATAAAAGGAGCATTGCCCTCAATTCTCATAGTGAAATGGGAAAAGGGTGGAATTCCCTGGAGGATCTAGTCCTCATCATCACCATCATCAGGAGTAGCTTCTTTTTCAACATTCTTCCTACTTGGGCCAGCACCACCCCTTCGAGGGGCAAATGACTTTTGAAAAGCTATTCTGAGTTCATTATAAACTCGTTTGTGAGTCAATCAAGCCAAAGTGAGAGTGTGAAAGTCATGACAAGAGAACGTTTTTTCTCAAAAATTCAGTTTCCTTCTTCCTTTCCTTTTCAAAAACAATTTACCAAGAGAATTTTTTAGTGGGCCCATTTCGAGACAAGCACCTACAGACTCAATTATAAACTAAAACTTGGAATTTTCCCTTAAGAAAGTCACCTCTCAATCTATCATAGGGAAATACCAACCCAGTTTGACACACAAAAACAAGAGAAGAAAAAGAAAATAGTCAAAACTTTTGCTCCTTGGGAAAGAACCGTAGTATTAAGAAAACCCTCGGTGTTTATTTCTACAGTACTATTAACAAGGAGATAACCAAATTTGCGATCATAATTTCATTCAATAACAAGCCTAAGCATAAGCATTTAGCGCATTTGCAAGGCCTGGGTGTTGAAACAATGGGGCATCTAAGACCAACCCAGGACACCATCAATAAAAACATCAACCTCAGCGAGGGCACAATTAAGCTCAAAGTAAAACAAAAACATGATCTAAAAAAAGAAAAAGAAAAATAATAGCATCACAATCAATTATCCAAAATATTCCCGATAAGGGCCAAATAAAACTAAGCAGAATAGTCAACTAGGCCCGACAAGGGCAATAAATTATCTCAAACCCACTCACGGGCATCAAAAGCAAGTAAGTAAAACCACCCACTCACCATAAAAGGAGCATTTCCCTCAATTCTCATAGTGAAATGGGAAAAGGGTTGAATTCCCTGGAGGATCTAGTCCTCATCATCACCATCATCAGGAGTAGCTTCTTTTTCAACATTCTTCCTAGTTGGGCCAGCACCACCCCTTCGAGAGTTTGCCGAAAATGTGGAGTCATGAAGCACTCTATGAAACTCGGTGTTCTCATCATCATCCAGTTCTTGCTCAGCATGACCGGGCAGCTCCTCGGATGCATATGAAGAAAACAAGTCATCCAACGAGTCGAGAATCCTCCTGGATGGAGGCAATGTGGTCAAATTAACTTCTACTACCAGATCTTTGCCTTTGGACTTATCAATATCTTTCTGGAGTTTTGAGTTTGCCCCTTCCATAACATCAACACGCTTGCACAATGTGTTCAAACTATCAACCACCCTCTTCACTACTCTCTTGACCCCCCTGTTGATCATTCCCGATAGTTTTGTGGATAAGTCTGCCAGTTGATTTTTATGACTATGAGTTCTGTTGACCATATCCTGAAGACCACTCTTTGTCAAAGAGGGTGCGGGGGCATGTGGGTATACCTCTGAAGTGTCCTGAGAGGGGGAAGAAATGCCTGCTCTAGCACCAGGCTCGTTACTGTTAATCTCACTCAGCTTCTCTATGCTCCATCCTTTACTTCTTGAATCTGGGGACATCCCTATCTGTATTATTATCTAGATTGATGACCCCGATGGCATGAGTGAACTTGTCGTAAGGGAATATAGGAATATCTTCTTTAGCACACAACTTGGTGATCAGGACTGGGAAAGGGAAGAAGTCATTTCCGCGATGAGCTTTCCTTTGGATTACCATTACAGCCACCTCTCAAAAGTTTATATGCTCCCCTGTCATGATAGCCTCAATTAGAATGACACCCTTTTGAGTTATATTTTGGTCATTCTGAGAGGGGAGAATACGGTTGCGCACTAGATCATACCAAAGCCGTACCTCAAATACCAATGATCTCCTCGGTATATCGCCTCCCATGGTGGACCACACAGGGGTGCCTAGAGCAATGGCGCGAGCAGTCTCTTTATATGCCTTGAACTCAACAATCATTTTAGCCATCAAGGCTAGTGTAGGGTCAATTGGGTATCCCCAATATATAGCATTAATTGCAGCGGGGGTGACAGACACTTTCTTGACTCTGACAGTGATAGCATAAAGATTGGGGAACTTATCTTTGGGGCCTTTATAGCCTTTGGAATCCTGTATAGTTTGGTAAGCCGCAAAGAATTCATGGACTATTTCTTCACAGTATCCCCCGGGTACATCTTGAAATGGCTGCCACCCTGTAGTAGCAAACTGGTGCTGTATATTGGGTAGCTCATCACCAACCTCCCCTAAATTAAAGCTCTTCTCCCTCCACATTAAAAGTTCTGTTTTTATCCCGAGTGTAGTAGGTTCTCATGCACTTTACCCTAAAGAGGAGCCTTGCTTCATCTGCGGCTGATCTTTGTCTTGCTTGGTTTCCAGGGTTTTTCCTGCTAGAAGACATAGTCTGTATCCAAAGATTGTGAGCCAAAAACAAAACAAAATCTACGAAGGGTGGAATGCAACAGATTAGAAAGCAAAGTAGGTGTCTGTTGTCTTGTGCAGACCACATGCGAAACACACTAGGATTTTGTGCATATCGCATGTGCTGTTGCACAAGCCAATAGAACCTTTAGGAAATTTTTCTACTGAAGTGCAATGCTGGTGCGATCCAAACCATTAGAAGTGCATGTCTCACCCAGTTCCGCCCCTCAGAATAGTGTTCTGCACTTTCTTTTCAACTTGGTGCGACACCTTGTGCGACCCGCACATCAAGATCTATGCATCATATGTGAAATGCACAAAGGCACAATTAGAATTTTTGGTTCCTTGTGTTCTTGTGTGGTACGCATATGATTCATATAGCAAGAAGTGCTTCGGCACTTAGCACCACACACAACCAATTCACAACAACAAGGTGGGCAAAGGGGGTTCATGACCATAACTTTCGGGTTCTCAGACTTCCCAGGATTTCCATTAACACATAACCAATAAGAAAGGACTTAACGACTTCCTATAAGATGGACATTACCCCATCTATCATCGGGAACATCAAGCCCTCCTTGCTATAATGGGCACCAATAACATATCAATAATTAACCTCCTCCCCGCACAAAATCATATAACCCAACTAGATTTTCAATAAGGATCATGGGCATACAATTAGCAACATTCAACCTCAATTATCAATTATCAATCAAAACCTTGTGACTACCGATGACTTGCCCTTAAGAACGACGTCACCCAATCTATCATCGGGCCAAATCAAGCACTAGTCACAAGTGGGTTACTCAGACTTGACCCCATCACAGATATTAAGGCTAAACATTACTACCAGTCAACATGCATAGTTAAGATTTACAATCTACCAAGTTGACATTAAGAGAATTCATCATTACAACACAAAATTGGGGACCCAAAATTTTTGGATCTTGCCCAAAATCAACATGGCCAATCTACTAAGCATGCTTCACAATATGAGTTCACAACAATCATAAAAACAACTATTTAATATCGGGGAACTTACCACAAGTGAAGATTATGAAGGGAAGAATGAAAATCGAAGCTTTTTGAATTCCAACAATGGTGACCCATAAAACCTCTCAGAGAATGACGGTGGTGACATTGAGAAGTGGTAGAAAAGATTGGGTGATAAGAGGAGAAGATCTTGTGGGAGTTTGAGGTGTTTGGAGAAAATTTTTATGGAGGATTTTTAGAGTTGTGGAGAAAGATGGTGGAAAAAGAAGAGAAAGAAGCGGTTTTTAAAGGAAAAAAAAAGAAGAAGAGTCAGTCGGGTCTTCTCCAAGTTGGATCGGTCAACGGGTTGGGTTAATTAAAAATTCAAATTTACCTCCTGTGCACCGCGACATGTGATTCGCACCAGGCAAGGTGCGAACCGCATGGCATATCGCACATGCCCCTTTTTCTCCCCTAGGTTTGCCCTTGTGCGATGGAGATGTGACGCACACTTGGGCTTGTGCAGTCCACACAGCCCAGCGCACGTCACCTCATTTTTTCAATTTTTCTCCAGGCCATCTATTTTGGTATGCGATTAGCTGTGCAACACGCATAATTGCTTGTGCGGTCTACACAGTCCACCGCATGACACCTTTTGGCCTTGCTTTCCCTTCGTGAGTTTTCTATTCCATGCATTCCCTACAAAACATCAAAAACAACAAACAATAACCAAAAACAAAGAAAGAAACTTGGGTTGCCTCCCAAGAAGTGCTTGATTCAATGTCGCGGCATGATGATATTACCTCAATCCTCATTCATTTTTAGGGTTATTGACGGTGTCGCTAGGCAGCGTTCCCTTTATCCGGTGGTTCATTTGGCTTAATAGGAGGGTCATTTGGACCTTAAGGTGTTTGATCGAGGCACTATAGGAGCTCACCATTTGGTGAAGTGTAGAGACCTCACTCCTTAGCTCACTTACTCCCCAGTTTGTGTTGTCCACCTTCTTAAGAACCAAGGACAACATGTCCTCTATCTTAGATTGGCTGGATTGCTTGTGCTCGGTTGGTAGAGAGAATTATATTTGTTTGGGGGGATGTAAGAATTCAAGCTCCGGTAAATGAAGCGATCACCATCCTTATCTCTTTCACGACAATTTCTATCCCTCTCTTTGTCTCTAATCCAACCTTGAGTCTCTTTTCTCGGGCGATAATACTCAGGATGAGAACCCACCAACACGTAGCATAGCTTACCATCAACCTCAGTCATAAGCTCAACATCAATCACCTTAATCTCTAGTGTACTCACTGCATTCACCTTCTTAACACCAACACCTATCACATGCTTGACCATCAAGTCAATTTGTGTCATCATTTTAGCCAAAGCTTCATCTCGCTCCTCATTTTTTCTCCTTGTTTCATTTGTCCAGATTGTTGAAGGCGTTCCCAAAGTTGACATCTCTGTCTCTCTTGTATGCCAAGTTTGATTGGTCTTGGTCATTCTTTTTAATAGAACCGAGGCAATGTGAAACTCAAGATCCATAAAGGTGCCACCTCCAAGGTTATTGGCCACTAATTTATTCACGAAGTTCAATGATCGGTGGAAGCTTTGTAAATACAAATTGTTTGACAATTCATGGTTTGGACACAAGAGAAGCTTCTTCTTGAATCGTAGCCAAACCCCATACAGGGGCTCATCTGGGAGTTTCTTGAAGTTAGTAATCTCGTCTCGGAGTTTCATCATGTGATATGGAGGAAAGAACCTTGAAGTGAATGCTTCAACCAACTCGGCCCAAGATGTGATGGATCCATCTGGCAATTCTTCCAACCATGTTGTGGCTTCCCCCATCAAACAGAAAGGGAATAGGCATAATCGGATGGACTCTTGGGAGATATTGTGGATGATGTATGGTTGGAGAATCTCCACGAAGTTCCGAATATGCCGATTGGCGTCCTAATGGGAAGCTCCACTAAATAGCCCCTTCATTTAAATCAAATGGAGCATGGTGCTTGTCATATGAAAGACAACATTTCCCACCGTAGGGGGTAGGCAGATTGCACCTACACCTCCGTGTATCACATGCTCAGCAGTGTTGGCATTGTTGAAGCTGCCAATGCTCTCATTGTCATTGGTTTCGTCCATTGCTGGCCTGCTTAATCAACACACAAACAACAAAAAAGTAAAAGAAAACAAATACTCTCAAGTTGACTTCACAAAAACAATCAAAAACTAGCTAATACTCAAGTCCCTGGCAACGACGCCATTTTTGATAAATGCTCAAATCGTGCTCTCCAACTAGGAGGTCACGACGATCGCGTAGTCAAAACAAAATTTATAATCTCCCATCAGATGTCAGGGTCATAACTAAGGGACCTGATTAAACTAGTGAGAGATTGTGCAAAGTGATTTCAAAGTGAGAGTAGTTGTTCAACAAAACCAAAGCAATAAAATGGGGGGAATTGGGAAAGTTGTCACTACTAACTCAATTCAATAAAAAGCTATAAAATCAAGATGGGTGTACCAATAAGAACTAGATGACTAGGGCTGCATTTCCGATGGGGTATTGTCTATAGGATAGGGTAATCACTAATTCACTTAAATTTTTACCTATTGACACGGGTAAGCATTAGTTAGGGGTGTGGAATGTTATCTCCCGATCAACATCCACATATCTTATGATTTCGGTTAGAACATTATTTGGTGTGCTAAATAACCAACCAACATATGCTTGGGGAGGTCGTCCTATCTCTAGCTTGGACCCTTAAATGGGAGATTCCGCGATTGGAGCTATGTCTAGCCTCCAATCTAAGTGGATTTCCAAGTACCCACTAGCAATTTCACATCCACAACTACAAAATTCACTCTCGAGCAATTACATAGCCAAGTAAGGTAAATTCATGTTTGAAACCACAAATTTTAGATTAAAATATGGTGAAATTACTAGACCCATATCATATAAGCAATTATAAAAGTGAATTAACAACACGCACACCCATTTGCTAAGCACCTATCATCAACACACCCCTAGACAAGAGAAATTACCCACTCATAGAAGGGGGAGAAGATATACCAGCTGGGTAAATCAAATTCCCATCCATTATAGTTGATTCTCAAGTTCTAGAGTCAAATTAGGCATACATTTTCCTAACCAAAAGATTGGATTGAAAACCCTCTCTCAATGGAGATGGAGAAAATTGTTTACAAGCCAAAAATATCTCCAAGTTCTCTATCTAAAATTCTCTGCAAAAATTGTATATACAAAATAAGCCTAAAATTGCCTTTTATATATTCCCAAATCGTCATATAAATTTAGGACAAAATTGCCCTCCTGGTGGTGTGCAACGCGACGTGCGGTTCGCACGTCACAATGTCCACATCGTACACCTTCTTCAGATTGACAAGTGAGTTCAGCCGTATAGGTAAGCTTTGTGCGAAGGTGGTGCATTTTGCACCACGAGATGTGTGCATCGCATGGAGACCGCACTCCTTAGCAGAATCTTCAGTCATATTTGCAGCTTTATGCGGAGGAGGTGTGAACCGTACCTCGGCTTGTGCATGTCGCACAACTACCGCACCTCCTGGCAGATTCTCCAGCTTTTCTCAACACTTCACACTTAGCTCTTTTTTGGCTCTTTTTGGGTCCATATCCTTGTTTTTCCTCTTCTATCCATACTTGCATAGACATCAATAAAGGCCATAAGAACCTCTAAATTGAGTCAAAATATAGCAATAATTCATGGATATAGGCTCAATAAGGTTGTAGATTACCGACTTATCAGATCTCAATGATGGTCACATCAACAATCTGCTTCTTCTTAAGAGACTCTTTCATGAATTTGGCATACCTCAGTATTTGCATTAAGGCTTCAACCAAAGCGATATTTATCAAAAGCTTGCTGAACATGTCAACAAACTTATTGAATTTGTGCTCCTCCTTCTTCTTATTTAACCTTTGAGGGTATGGAGGAGGTCCCTTGGGTAGTGTGGTTGGAACACTTTACACAATGGGAGGGTCCTCCTCAATATAAATAGCCACTTGGGGAAGAGATTCAACCTCCTCCCTCTCATCATCACCATCAACATTCACTGGGACATTGGGTGCACTAAGCTTTACCCTAATTTCCAGTTCTACAACATCCTTGTCATATACAACCTCTTCTTCTTTGTCACACGACTCCATAACGGGGTCAACACTAGGCTTCTTTACTACAACAACTGGCTTCTTCACTACATCCACAATGGGCTTTTCCACCACACCACTCATTCTTCCACTTCTAGTAACAACAGCCATAACAAGGGCATCATTCTAGGGATTGGCTATGGTGCCACTAGGGAGTGTTCCCTTCATTCTCGGATTCATTTGAGTGGATAAATGGTTTATTTGATCTTCAAGATGCTTTATTGTGGCCGAGTGAGAGCTCACGATTCGATAAAGTGTTGACACTTTGCTTTTAAGCTTGATAACCCAGGTATTTGTAGTTTCTACCTTCTTCAACACCAAGGACAATATATCCTCAATCTTTGAGTGCCTGGGATTTCTTATAGTGGGTTGATATAAAAAATCTAACTTTTTTGGAGGCATGTAACGATTTAAGCTCTGATGATTGTATCTATCACCTTTTTTTTCACGATCCCTCCAATTTCCATCTCATTCTTTGTCTCTATTCAAACCTTGATTCTCATCCCTCGGACTATAATACCCAAAATGAGAACTCATTGACAAATAGCAAAGTTTACCATCGACGATGGTTATTATCTTGTTATCACGAGCCTTAATCTCCGGTGTAATCACAACATTCATAGTCTTAGCACTTCTGGCCCCCATCATATGCTTGGCTAAGAGGTTTATTTGCGTCATTATTTTTGCCATGGTTTCATCCCTCTCTTCATCCTTTCTTCGCATCTCATTTGTTAAAATAGATGTGGTCACTTCTGAGATAGGAACATCCGCCTCCCTTAAGTGCCAAGATTGGTTAGTCTTGGTCATTCTCTCTATTAGGGCCGAGGCGAGAGCATATTATAGGTCCATGAAGGTACCACCCCCGAGGTTGTTGTCCACATACTTGTTCATAGAGTTCAAATCTCTATAAAAGCTTTGTAGCAGAATGATGTTCGGCAACCCGTGGTTGGGACACAACACAAGTTTCTTCTTGAATCTCAACCATGCCTCGTACAAAGGCTCCTCGTGGAGTTTGTGGAAGTTGGTAATTTTATCCCTCAGCTGCATCATCCGTGAGGGAGGGAAAAATCTAGTAGTGAAAGATTCTACCAACTCAACCCAAGAGATGATTCACCTATCCTGCAATTCTTCCAACCACTCTGTGGCTTCCCCCGTTAGAGAGAAGGGGAATAGACGAAGTTGGATAGATTTTTGGGGTATGTTTTGGAAGATGAAAGGTTGGAATATCTCCAAAAAGTTATGGATGTGCCTATTTGCATCTTCGAGAGACGCTCCTCCAAATATCCCCTTATTTTAATAAGATGGAGTATTGTGCTAGTGACGTAGAACACCACATTTCCAACTATGGGAGGTAGGTGGATTGCACCTACTCCCACTTGTATCACGGGTTCATTGGCTACCTCCATGAATCCGTTCATACTTCCGTTGACACTTGCATTATCACCCACTTCTCTCATGGGCTACCTTTGCAATGGACAAAAACAACAAACCAAATAAAAAGAACAAATACTCTACAAGGTGATTTCAATTCAAAATAAAAAAGGCTATTCAAACTTAATTTCTCGGCAATGACGTATTTTTTGATAATGCTCAAGTGTACTCTCCAAGATGGAGGTATCAACGATCATTAAGCAAAACAAAATTTGTATTACCTGATGGGAGTCAGGGTCGATCCCACAGAGAATTGTAGATTAGCCTAGGAGATTATAGAAATGAACTCACAATGAGAGTAGAGTGCTCAAACAAAAAGTAATATAAAAAAGGGGGAATTGGGAATCTGTCAAAATTCAAATTTCAAACCAAACAATAAACTATAAGTGGGTGTAAACAAGGAGAGAGGATGACAAGGGATGTGTGTCAAATGGGACTCGAATACGGGTTAGGGTGCTAGCTCATTCATATAAATTCTAGCTAAACGGCATGGATAGCATTGGTTTTATACATGCTTGTTAATATCTCGATCAAACAATCACATATTCAATGATTTTTATTCAAACACCATTGTTTAAGTAATAATCAACCAACATATGCTGGGGGAGGTCATACTATTTGTATCTTAGACCCTTGAATGGGTATTTCTGGCAAATTGAGCTATTTCTAGTCTCAATCTAAGTGCAATCCCAAGTACCCACTAGCAATTTCACATCCAAAATTGTAAACTTCTTTTACAAGCAAGAACACAATCAAGTAGAGTAAATCAATGTTTGTAACCACCAATTTTAGAGTTAAAATATGGTGAAATCACTAGACCCATGTCATATTAGCAATTACAAATACAAATTGGCAACACCCATACCAATTTAACAAGTACCCATTATCAACACATCCCTAGAAAAGAGATTTAGCTACTCATGCTAAAGGAAAAAAGAACAATACTAAATGGGTAAGTAAAATTCCCTTTCATTCAAGCTAAATATTCAATATCCAAGCTCATTTTTTACAAGAATGGTGATTCCAAGAGTTAGGAAGAAGGAATTGGAGTGAAACCCTCTTCTTCTTCTTGGAGAGAAAACTTGCTCCCAAAGTAAAACTATTCAAAAACTATTCAATTCTATCTAAAATTATGCCTGAAATGGGTTTTAGAATTTTCCTAAAACGTCACACCAAACTGGACAAAAATGCCCTTTGGGAGCTGTGCGGCGCGATGTGTGATTCGCATATCTTGATGTGCGCATCGCACAACTTTGTTCAGTGGACCAGTGACTTGTCTTGACTTAAGATCTTCATGCAAAGTGGGGTGCAATTCGCACTAGGCAATGTGCACGTTGCACAGCAGTCGCAACACGTAATAGATTCTTCAGCTAACTCTAAGCTTCATGGGATGGGAGGTGATAAATGCACCAATAATTGCGTGTGTCGCACGAGGTCCGCACCCTTCAGCAGAATCTTCGTCGTGTTTGATCACTTCACACTTCAACTCCTTTTAGGCCCTTTTTGGGTCCATTTCCTTGTTTTCTATCTTTGATCACAAATACCTGTAAATACATCAATAAAGGCCATAAGAACCTCTACGTCTTCATCAAAACTCCTACCAAAATTTGATATGCCCAAATTACTCCTCCAAAAAGAAGTATAAAGTGGCTGTTGTTCAAATATAGAACCTAACTAAGGTAGGGTCGATCCCACAAGGAATATGGTAGGACTTAGGTCAACTATGCTTATTTGCACTCTTAGCCATTTATTTCCCCAATGAGGGGGTTTTAAAGAAACAAGTAATATTTGTAAGTAAGAGTTAAACAAGTAAGCAAGTAATAGTTTGAGTTGTTGTAATCAATGAGTGAAGTGACTAGGGTAATATTCCCCATGAGTTCATAATGCATTAAGGTGTTGTACCAGTAATCTAGTCTAGTGATATGTATGCAAGATCGATAAGTTAGGTTCACCTAAGCAGATTGTTACCAAAATAGAAGAATATCACCATAAAAATTGGTCAGTCTACGGGTGTTTGCTTTGCTAACCCTTACAAGTTATCCCAGATTAGCTTATATTGGGAAAGTTCAAGCTAATTAGATGAGGGTTGGTAGCCTTAAATCTCCGTTGTGTAATCCCCTTTCCCATTCGATACCCCTTTGGTCAAGAAAGTAGGAATAAGGCAAGTTCTAATGTTTTCAACCGTTAAAAAGCAATCAATATGAGAGGAAGAACAATACATACATGAACATTGTTCTAGGATTACTATGTACTTTTCCTACTTTGTTAATCCTTTATGGTTCTCACAACCCTAGTTGTGGATTTAGCTACTCATCGTTGTAAGAAAACAATCAGATTTAGATGAAGAGATCATGACTATAACTTACAATAATAAGCGAAGAAAACCAAAATCTTGAATTCTCAAGAACACTTCAATAATAAAGAACAAATAATTGAATTCTCAAAAGTATGTAGCAATAATGTCAACAATATGTTCTGATGTCCCCAAAATTTTATAACTCTTGAAATAAAACCCTAGGGAAGGTATTAATAGACAATAAAGACCAAATCCTAACATGACTAGGAAAGCTGGAGTGCAACTATTCTGACGGGTAGGTTCCATGGGCTGTCATGGGTGCCACGGGCATCGTGGGCAGCCCTCGAGTCTTCTTGCATTTGTGTTTTGCATTCTACCAAGTTTCCATGGGCAAAGCTGATGGGCCATCATGATGCCTACGTCCTATTGTGGTCCATCAACGCTCAAGTCATCTGACTTGTCATCTTGTTCTGGTTCATTTTGAAGGGCACATGTGACATCCCGTCGTAGCTCTCACGGGTATCGTGGCAGGGCATCTGAACCTTGCCTCTTGCCTTAACTTCACTGGATCATTCCCACGAGCAACTGTGACGGCCCGTAGTGCTTCTAACGCTCATACCAGTTGGTCATGGGATAGGTTTTTTGCTTTGTAATTTAACTGCTTCATCCTGACGTCCCTTCCCACGGGCCGTGGTGGATTCCACACCGATGGGGCATTATTTTCAGCCTAGAAACAACAACATTTCATGTCTTTTTGTCTTTTCAATATTTTCCCTGCACATGTAGCAAACGGGTATCATATCTAACAAAACACACTTAAGAACTCCCAAATCCTTAGTTTTAAGCGTCGAAAGTGCCATGAAATCCTGGCACATCACCCAACAACTCTTGCAACTGAGCCTTTAGCTCTCTCAAGTCAGCTGATGCCATCCTATAAGGGGAAATAGAAATAGGACGAGTGCCTGAATCTAGGTCAATACAAAAGTCAATGTCGCAGTCTTGTGGCATGCCAGGAAAATCCATGGTAAACACCACTTGAAACTCACGGACCATGAGCACCGAGTCGATAGATGGGATCTTCGCACTAGTGTCCCAAAGATGTGCTAATAATGTCGAACACCGCCCCATCAAACTCTTGGCATGAAGGAAAGAGATTAATTTCATAGGATCAAGACTATAGTCACCCTCTCACTCAAGTCTATCCATTCCCAACATAGCCATAATTATTGTCTTAGCCTGACAATCTATAATAGCTTAATGAGGAGACAACCAACTCATCCCCAGAATGATGTTGAATCCATCATGTCCAAGAATACTAAATCTGCCCAAGTTTTTTGCCCCAAAAAAAATGACAGGACAAGCACAATAAATCCTATCAACAACCACAAAATCATCAATCAAAGTAGACATATGAACATGAAAATTGACTATTTCAGACAGCATGTCCAACCCCACAGCAAAACTAGCATATACATATGATAAAGTAGAGTAGGATCAAATAAAGTTGTAGCCATGCGGTCACAGACAAGAATAGTACCTGTGGTCACCGCATTTGATCCCTCTACTTCGGGCCTTCCTAGAAAAGCATAGAAATGGACCCTATCACTTGCCTATGCGCCACCCTTATGTAAGGTTGGTTTCCACCTCTATCTGTCTAGTGACCACCATGCCCACCCTGAAGATGACCTCTACTATAACCATTACCTCCTCTGCCTTCCAGAGCCAGAGCTCAACGAGCCTGATGCTAGACTTATTGACCAGCCTGCGGATACATAGGATAATTCCTTTGAATGTGACCAACTTCCATGCACTCATAGCAAACATTTTGCTTAAGTCATAAATAAGTCAATACTTAATATAAATAAAAGGAATGTGCCAAAATAGTCAACTAAACTATCCCCAGAAATTGAAAGTCATTATACCAAACTCTAAACCAAACGCTGTCTAAGATGTCCATAAATACAAAAAAATAATAAATGATAGGAGTCCCATTGTTCAGAAGATGGACAATAACTTGTGGAGGATCCATGGTAGCCTAGGAAGTAGTGCTCACCCTCTGGATCTGTAGTTAATGCTGCTAGTCTAATCAAGGTCGCATCTCGGCCTCTAGGACATGGTATGCACTCAACTAAAAAAGAGCACATGGTAGTATCAGTACAAAATACTATGTACTAGTAGATATCATAGGCTGACCCAAAATAAGACATAATTGTAGCAAAAACATATAACAAGTAAAAAAACTTCAACATTTAGGAAATAATTAGTCAACATGTAGTCTTTGCAAATCAATCCAACAACAACAATCTCAACTTTATAAATCACAAAGATATCACCATAAAGGGAAAGGAATAATCACTCTCAACAGTCATCTCACATATCACTAAGTCTGTTACTTTCACTTGTATCACCTATAACTCTAGTATCATCTCAGTTCCCAAACAAATTCACTATTGAAGATACTATGTCAATACAACATAAGAATCAAGAGTATAAGAGTGTACACACATGCTATGGGTCTTTTTTCTGCGCACTAGCCATGGCCTGCAGGGGACCCTAGGTGTCCATGTACCATACATGCGTGGTGTCTGATCTATAAAAACTATATCAATTATCAGTATCAAGAATACTAAGCTCTCAGACCTATCCCTCATGAATACACATAGTGCCTAAGTCACAAACACACTTAGCCATTTTAGTTTACTTCTCACTTTTTGTTCATCTAGCCTATTCTTACAAGCATAACAGAAACATCACATATAATTCAACTACATACGAAGACCAATCACAAGTTATACAATTCTACCACATAGCATGTAATAAGATGAGTCTCAACTCTAATTCAAAACCATAACCTACCTTGAGTGAAGATTTACCACCCGCAAGCTAGTTCACAACTGCCTTGCCTTTCATTAACTCTCCAGAATTCACAAGGTCTAAAAATAATAATGATATAAGAGTAATTAATCATTTACTCTTCATTCTAGGCCTTGGGAATTTAACCCATAAATTCTACCCTTTTAAAGAGGTTTCTAGCATTCTTCAAGGGTTAATTAGTTATTAATTGGCCCCATTGAATTCATAGAATTAATATTCGAATGTTTCTAACCAAGTTCAAACCTTTTCTACCATTTTTATGCCTAAAAGGTTTCACTTTTATGGAACTCAAGGTTCTCCACTAACTTTAATCAAGTTAAAGACAACTAATTTCATGCTAGGAATCAAAGAAAATATAACTTAGGATCAATTCTAGGTGATTTTACACGTACCCATAAGGTTCTTCCCAAAGTGCATGCTTCTAGGGCTTAAATGCAAGAATTTCACCATTAATCCTTCCCCTCCAAGGTCTAAGAAAGATTAATAATCAATAATTAAGAGTCTTTATGGATTACTTACCTCGAACGATAAAGATTTTCCTAGTTTTCTTGGAGAAACTACTTTTAGAGCTCTAGAATGAAGTTGATTTATGAGAAAAATAACTCAGAAAGCTGCAAAACACCTAGGTATACTACCCTGATCACTCGCTGCAATGGACACTTTCTTTATTATGATGGGTTATCGCGATGAGGATCATTCATCACGATGGACCATTGCCATGAGGTGCCTTCTCATTACAGTGAGCATAAATATCTAGAAAATGGGGATTTTTAATCCGAAATCCCTCATTTCCAAATGCACTTTATTTAAGGGATATCACAGATTAATCCCAATGCGTCAATGCTTATAACTGAAATTCTATGAACCTGAATTTAGTCTCAAAACTTTGTAAGAGACCCTATGACATTTGGCTATCCAAAAATAGATACCACACTATTATACAACTACACATGAATCATGAATCATCTCTAAAGCACAATAATATTTTCATCTAAGTTCGCCCTAGTATGAGATTTTCAACTCTCACCTTAGGAATTTTTCTAGCTGGGTACTTATGCCTTACTTTACTTTAATGATGGACCATGTCATCATATTAGATACCAATCAAATAATTATTTATCCCTGAATGACAACAGGAGAAAAAAATAGGAGGAATGAGGATTACATGGATCGGTGAACAAATGAGGATACTTGCTCCGCATATCTGCCTCAGTCTCCCAAGTGGCCTCACAACAACACAACACCTAAACCAGACCGTGAGGCATCACAATACACAATAAAGTCTTTACCTTAAACTGACAAGGCAAGGATAGGAGTTGTGGTCAACAAAGTCTTGAGATTTTGAAAGCTCTCCTTGCATTCCTCTGACCAAACAAATGGTATATCTTTCTGAATCAAGCGGGTCATATGAGTTACAATAGATGCAAAGTCCTTCATAAACCTGTGATAGTAACTTTACAACCCCATGAAGCTATGTACCCCAGTCACCAAAGTAGGCCTAACCCAGTTCTTAACTTTCTCTATTTTCTTTGGGTCAACCATCACTCCTTCTTTTGAAGCCACATACCCCAAGAAGGACGCAAAAGATAGCCAAAATTCATATTTGGAAAATTTTGTATACAATTCCTTTTCTTTTAACAGTTCTAACACAATCCTCAGGTGATTACTATGCTCCTCCTCACTCTTGGAGTATATCAAGATATCATTAATGAAAACACTGATGAAAGAATCGAGATAAGATTTGAATATCACATTCATTAAGCTCATGAAAGTAGCCGGGGCATTAGTCAGCCTAAATGACACCATAAGAAACTCGTAGTGACCATAACAGGTCCGAAATGCACTCTTAGAAAGTCTGAAGGTCAAATTTTTAGCTGATGCTAACCAGACCTTAAGTCAACCTTAGAAAATACTGAAGCTCCCTGTAACTGGTCAAATAGATCGTCAATCCGAGGAAGAGGGTAAAAGTTAAGGATAGTAACCTTATTCAGCTTCTTGTTGTCTATGCACATGCGTAAACTACCATATTTCTTCTTAACATATATCACTGGACAACTCCACAAGGGGCACTAAGACGGATAAACCCCTTACTAAGTAACTCCTATAATTGAGCCTTAAGCTCTCTCAACTCAGTCGCTGCTATCCTATAGGGAGGAATAGAGATAGGACACTTGTTCAGCTTTAAGTCAATGGAAAAATCAATATCTCAGTCAGGCGGAGGAAAATCTATAGGGAAGACCTCTAAGAATTCACATAGCACTGAGACTGATTTAATCACTAGGACATAGAAACTCGTGTACCATAGATGGAATATGAAGGCTAAACATCCCCTCACTATCAGACTCTTAGCACTAAGGAAGGACACAAAATCCAGTGGAGCAGGGTTATAATTACCCTTCAACTCTAGCCTATCCAACCCAGGCATAGCCATAGCCACTATCTTAGAATGACAATCTAGAATAACATGTTGCGGAGATAACTAACTCATCCCCAGGCTAATATCAAAATACACCATGTCAAGGATTACTAAATCTACTAAGGTCTCTTTCCCAACAAATATAACAAGGCAAACCTAGAAGACCCTATCCATAATCATAGAATATCCCATTAGAGTAGATACAATAATAAAAAGTCAAGGATTCACATATCATATCAAAACTCTCAGAAAATCCAGCAGACACATAAGAAAAAGCAAACCCAAGGTAAAAAAAAGCTGAAGCCATGCGGTCACAGATAAGAATATTACGTGTGGTCACCGCATTTGACGCCTTTACCTATGGTCTAATCGGAAAAGCATAAAAGTGGGTTTTTCCACAAACCTGCACACTACCCCTATTGGGATGATCACTTTCTCTATTGATTCCACCACCCCAAATGGGATGGGCACCACCTCTACATACTATGTGACCAATTTGCCCTCCCGATATATGATTTCTATCAAAGCCATTTCCTTTACGTGCTAGTACCTAGGCTCCGAGAGCCTGCTATGGAATTGTCTGATGGTGCTGAGGATAATTCCTCCTTAAGTGCCTCACTTCACCACACTCAAAGCATGCACAATCATTAATAGGATGCAACACCAAGTCTTACAAAGTAAGATACCTACAAAAATCAGAAAGAGGTTGACTGGTCCTTGATGGACCCTAAGTAAAGACCTATACTGATTACTAAATAGGGCACATAGCGTATCCTCATGAGCCCTTACCCTTTGAGTACTGCTTACTGAAATTATCCCTAAATAGGGACTTCTTTATAGTCATCTTATCCGGACTATCTATCTTTACCCTTTCAACATTCTTAACAAACTCAACAACTTCCTGGAAGGACATACTAGAAGATGTCACCCACAAGGCTAAGAGCTGTAGCCTTGTGTTCAAACCTTTTACAAAGCAGTGGATTCTCTCCTCCTCAGCACTGATTAGTTGTAAAGAATAAAAGGTCAAAGCATGGAAATAGACCTCATAAACAGCCACGGATGAACCCCCTTGCTTAATGTTTGCAAATTCATCCCTCTTCTTGTCCCTCAAAGTGCATGGGATATATTTCTCAAGAAAGACATAGTAGAACTGGCCCCAAGTTATCATAAGTTCCCCAATAGGCCTGCATTCCACATAAGCTCTGCACCATATTTTTGTATCACCTTGTTGCTGAAATGAAATGAACTCAACCCCATACCTTTTGACAATGCCCATCCTGCAATCGCTTATGAAAATCAATAATAAACTCGTAGGCGTCTTCAGATTCTAACCCATGAAACACTGGTGACTTCATCTTTACGAATTTGCAAAATAAATCATGCTCATTATTGATCGTCACTAGGCCTGTCACCAATTGTGGGAATATACCCACCTCAGAAGCAATATCCATTCATGGAGCCACAGTTGTAGCATGCTGGGCTATCAGATGGTATACCATGGGCATGGAAGGAATAGTCCCATTCCCTACTAGTATGCTCATGAAGCTAAGGACCTACTGGATCACATTTTCTTACATAGAAACTTGTGCTACACCTCCCTGAACTAGTGCTTCACCTAATTCCTGAATTGGTGTCGCTTCATCATTCTCAATAAGAACCTCTTCTTCCAATACTACCTCAAGAGCTTGTTCCTGATAGGGAGGAGATGATGACCTCTCTCGAGCTTGAGCTATGGCTTGTGCTCCTCCGATGGTGGGTGCACTTCCCTTCCTTCCTCTGACTCTTCCCCTTACTCTTTCTCTACCTCAAAATACAAGCATAACCACCAGCTCAGGTGCTGCTTCTCTATCTTTGGATGAATGTGTTCTCACAATCTGTGAGACAAGAGTGAAAGAGTTAGATACCAATTTAGATCACCAGATACCAATTGGAATCAAGTAATAGCACAAGGAATGAAAGAAGTTCAGGTTTCCTAAAGTCATGTAGCCTGTTGCAAAAAAGTACAAATGTCTCTATACCATTCTACAAGACTCTACTAGACTCATTCTAGTATGAAGAGATCAATAAACCCGGGGCTTTGATACCAACTTTTTCACAACCCAACCGCGCTGTTAGTGGCACCCACACAAACCCTTTGGTGGGAGAACAAACTAACCTGAACCCAACTCTCAGACTTAACCAATTTCAAAAGATATAGATAAATATTTCACTCAAGTCATAAGTAAGTCAATATTTAATATAATTAAAAAGAGGGTGCGAAAATAGTCAACTAAACTATCCCCAAAAACAAAAAGTTATCGTACAAAACTCTAAACCAAATACTGTCAAAGATATCCATAAATAAAAAATAATAAATAATAGGAGTCCCATTGTATAGAAAATGGATAACAACTCGTGGAGGATCCATGGTACCTAGGAAGTAGTGCGCACCCTCTATATCTATAGTCAAATATGCTACACTAACTGAGGTCATGTCTCGGCCTTTGGAACATGGTCTGTAGTTAATAAAAAAAGAGCATAGGTTAGTATCTGTAAAAAATACTTTGTACTGGTAGGTATCATAGGCTAATCCAAAATAAGACATGATTGTAGAAAAAACATATAACAAGTAAACTAACTACAACACTTAGCAAATAATCAGTCAACATGTTGTCTTTGCAAATCAATCCAATTACAATAATCTCAACTTCATAAATCACCGAGATATCACCAAAAATGGAAAGGAATAATCACTTCAACAATTGTCTCCCATATTACAAAGACTGTTAAATTCCACTCATATAACCTGTAACTCTAGTCTCATCTTAGTTTCTAACCAAATTCACCACTGAAAATAGTATGTCAATACAATATAAGAATCAAGAGTATAAGAGTGTATGGGTCTTGTTTCTGCCCACTAGACATGGATTGAAGGGGACCTTAGGTGTCCATGTACAATACCTGCATGGTATCTGATCCATAAAATTGTATCAATTATAAGTATCAAGAATACTAGGCTCTCAGACCTATTCCTTATGAATACACATAGTGCCCAAGGCACAAACACATTTAGCCATTTCAGCTCACTTCTCACTTCCTGTTCATCTAGCCTATTCATAGAAGCATAACATGAAGATCACATATAATTCAACTAAATATGAAGACCAATCACAAGTTATACAATTATTCCACATATCAGGAAATAAGATGAGTCTCAACTCCAATTCAACACCATAACCTACCTCGAGTAAAGATTTACCACCCGCAAGCTAGTTCATAACTGCCTTTCCCTTCTTTAACTCTCTGGAATGCACAAGGTCTAAAAATAACAATGATATAAGAGAAATTAATCATTTACTCTTCATTCTAGGCCTTGGGAATTTAACCATCAATTCTACCCTTTTAAAAAGGTTTCTAGCATTCCCCAAGGGTTAATTAGTCATTAGTTAGCCCTATTGCATTCATCGAATCAATATTCAAAGGTTTCTAACCAAGTTCATACATTTTCCACCATTTTTATGCCTAAAGGTTTCACCTTTATGGAACCCAAGGTTCTCCACTAACTTTAATCAAGTTAAAGACAACTAATTTCATGCTAGGAATAAAAAAGATACAACTTAGGATTAACTCTAGGTGATTTTACACCTACCCATAGGGTCCTTCCCCAAATTCATTCTTTAGGGCTTAAATATATGAATTCCACCATTAATCCTTCCCCCAAGGTCTAAGGAAAATTAATAATCAATAATTAAAAGGCTTTACAGATTTCTTACCTCAAATGAAGAAAATTGCCCTAGTTTTATTGGAGCAACCACTTTTTAGAGCTGTAGAACAAAGTTGAGTTATGAGAGAAATAACTCAAAAAACTGCAGAATGCCCAGATATACTACCTCAATCTCTCATCGCGATTAACGCTTTCTTCGTTGTGATGGGTCATCGTGATGAGGATCATTCATCGCGATAGACTATCGCATGAGGCACCCACTCATTGCAGTGAGAAACAATTTCCAAAACATAGGGATTTTGACCAGAATCCCTTATTTCACAATGCACTTTATTTTAGGGATATCACAGTTTAATCCCAACGTGACAATGCTCATAACCAAAGTTCTATGAACCTGAATTCAATTCCAAAACTTCCTACGGGACCCTACAATAGTTGGCTACCCGAAAAAGGGTACCACACCATCATATAACTACACATGGATCATGAATCATCTCTAAGATACAACACACTATATTTTCATCTTAGCTCACCTAGTCTGAGATTTTGGACTCTCACCTTAGAGATTTTTCTAGCCGGGTACTTATGCTTTACTTTAACATAATGATGGAACATGTCATTACACTCGGTCTAATATGGGCTATTGTGCTGAAGTAGAAGAAGTGAAATAAACACAAAAATCTAGAGAAGGATGGCTGGCCCCTGATGGACCCCCTAGTGGGCACCTACATTGCTGACTGAATAGGGCGTGCAAAGTACCCTGTAAACTCTAAACCCTAGAATAAGAACCATTGAATTTTCCTCTGTCATGTACTTCTTTGCTTCTACCTTTTCCTGACTTTAATATTTCAAACCCTCAAAACTCTTCACAAACTCAATCACCTCCTGAAAGGACCTGCCAGAGGATACCATATATGTGAAACGCCATATTTGTTTTGCATAATATACGTAGTGTGTCATGAGTGTATGATAAGTGGTGAATTTACCACTTATTAGAGCTCTTTTCCTATGCTTTTGAATCTTCTAATTGTGATGTGAGACTACTTATGGAATGTTTTGATGATATTTCAGGTAATTGGATATGAGGTATAACTTTGGAGAAAAGGGAACAAAAATAAGCCAAAATAGAGCAACGAGTGAAGAGGTGTTGCCCTGCTACCAGGTTTGTCACCCCTGCATGTTTTGGAGCACAACAACGATCATGTAGCTGTGGAAATAGGGCAACATCAGCGGCACATGCACTATTTTACTATGGGTGCACCTACGTAAGGATAGCCACCACTATGGCTTTGCACCTACGCTAAAGCTCCACACCTGCAATGAAGGCTGACATCAGCTCAACCCACACCTACGCCACATCCCACACCACAATATATATGCACCAAGGTAAAAGTTTTGCAGGTGCGACTGATGGGTTCCAGTCACACCTAATTTGGTTATTTCAAACTTTTGGAAACCCCAATCCGCATAAAACTCTTTCCATCCATCTGGAAGAGTATCTTTGATTTTTCACACAACTTTTGGAAAGCTTGGAGAGAAAGTTTACACCCTATACTATTAGAGAGGAGATTGGATGCTTTTATTGTAAAAATTCTTAGCTCCTTTCTCCAAACTCTTGTTTTGAATTGTTAAATTATAAGTATAGTTATTGAATTGAGATTCAGTTATTGTATTATAGCTAATATACTATATTTGGATATTTG
This sequence comes from Jaltomata sinuosa, assembly GCA_003996215.1. Classification (NCBI taxonomy): domain Eukaryota; kingdom Viridiplantae; phylum Streptophyta; class Magnoliopsida; order Solanales; family Solanaceae; genus Jaltomata; species Jaltomata sinuosa. Next base: position 455,027 of record QJPP01007633.1, on the reverse strand, counting down.
GTTCTTATCTTATTCTTTTACTTGATTATTATGTGAGGGTCTATTAAATCTTTCATGCTTTAATTTACATAAGTGATGGTTGCAAATATCGATTTAGCTTACTAATTGTGTTCTTACTTGAGAGAGAAGTTCTTCAATTGGGAAAAGATTCAATAGTAGGGATTTGGGATTTCTACCATAAGTTGAGGCTAGAAATAGCTTAACTTAGAAAATTCTCACCTAAGAGTTGAGGGTAGAAATAGATTGACTCACCTAAGCCAATTGGTTGTTTTATTGCCTAACCGTGGAGATTTGAGAGAGCCCATGGTAAATATATATTTAATTGGTTAAAGAACGGTTAAACATACTTTTAACCAAGTCTACCTATGCATTAATTGGGTGTAAGTCTTGTGAATTAAATCCTATTCCCAAATCTCCCTTGTTATCCTTGTGTTGTGAAAATCATTGATCAATCCTATCCTTTATTTGTTTACGTTTTATCTTGTTCTTGTTTCCAAACAAAACCCCCCAAAATATTATATCTTTTTGCTCTTTGGACTTTAATAAGTTGTTCTACTTCCTTCTTTCTCAATTGCCCTTGGTATTGTTCCTCTTGGATTTGACCCCAACTACGTGTTCGGTTACTCATTCTTTTTCTTGACGATCATTGTCACCTCCTTTGGGAGAGTTATTTTGGATGTGTTCAATAATTATACCAATGCCAGGGAATAAATTTGGCGTATTGAGTGAGTTTTGAATTTGAGCTTACTTACTCTAGTTAAAATTTGTATATATTTATTATTTTTGTTTTAGTTAGTTTTCATTTTCTTATATAGTTGATCGTATGGCATCTTGGAATGTAGATGGTTTTGGTGGTTACAATCTATATTATAATGATCTATGTTGTTATTGTGGAAGACCCCACTATTGGTAAAATTGTAGGAATTTCCCTAGGAGAGAGACGTATTCACCTTCTCAATCCTATGATGGGTATTATTGCTATTCATGTGGTGATCGAGATAGACATTGGGGTGATTTCCCTAATTATTTTTCCCCTCCCCTGTTTATGCTAACAATGGTGCTAGTGGTGCTTGTAATCTTGATAGGAGCCATAACATGGCACATGAAGAACAAAATGCCCGCTCAGAGAGCATATGTGCTATGTTCCAAACTCTCTTGGACAAGTCTGATGAAATAGATAATGGATTAAATTCCATAAAACAAGATGCAAGAAAGGCTTTAGAATCGTGGCAATCCCAACATGAAGAAGGATGTGCCATGGATAAAACTCTCACCAAACACCGCATGGTGGATGTACCTACTCCTGAAGAAGAAGTGGATCCTCGTGAAGGAGAAATATCTAATTCTCAATGCCAAGATGTTGAGGAGATGTTAACAGGCATGGTGAGGGAAAATGAAAATTGCAGGATAGCATTGAGTGAATCTCATCAAGATGAAAAACTTGATTTGAATGATGAAGATGATACACTTGAGATTCATGAACAAAAGAGGGGTTGTCAACCAACCATTCCAAACGCAAATCAAGATGTCAAGAGTGAACAAATAACACTAGAGTGCAACTCAAAGTTTGACATATCAATTGTAAGGAATCTAGTGCATTCGAGGGTGAGGGTGTCATGAATGAGGCAACCTTGCAAATACAGATACCTAGATTCCATTCCAACCAATTGTTAATATTGTGCATGGTTGAACAGATGAAAATCAAAGTAACTGAGCCTATGGGAAATTTTGGAAAGATGAAGGATTGAGATGTGTTGATTTTGAAGTTTGTCATTCATAGAAGACAAAATGACATCCCTCACTTGAAGGCAAAAAAGTTCAAAATGCGACACCAAGGAAATAACCTTCTTATGTTATTACCTTCACCCTAGGTATCACCAAAATTTTGATTCAAAATTGGATCAAAGGTTCAAATCCTCCAAATAGAGATCTAAATGGTGAGGTAACTTGCATCATGCCACGATATTAACTCAAGCGCTTAATGGGAGGCAACCCATCATTTCAAAATCTTAAAGTTTTGCAATTTTTCTTTTTGTTAGAATAGTTTGGTATATTATTTTTGACTAATCCATAAGGTTTCAAGTCTTTCTGAGCTAATTTGGGCAGGTTGAAAAGTTGGAGCGTCACAAAAATTGAATAAAGGACCAAAATGCTAGTGGAATGACATGCTAAAGCACCTGCTACCGCAGTTCCAGACTTGCAGCACATAAGTGTAGTCGCAGCTCAAACCAGCAGCTGCTGAAAAATAATCAAAAAGCTATAGGGGAGCCACACCTGCAGAAGTTCTAACGCAAGAACTGTGGCACAGGTGTGCTACCTATTCCGCAGGTATGGAAGCCCAATAGTGTCCATACGCCACAGCTGCATAGGCAGCTGAGTCCAACAAAGGTCACATGGGTGGTAAGTTAAAGCAGGGGCGATGCTCCACCTAGGTCAATATAATCGCAGGTGTGCCTGTCAATTTTTTTTTCCAGTGAAGGATGGTAAATTATATTAAAACTCCTAACTTTCCCATTTTCTCTCAACTGTCCCATCCCCTCAACTCCCAACTTCCAATCTCCCAATTATTACCTATCACTCTCACACACTAAATATCACAAAGCAAATCAAAGAACACCCTAGTAAGGAAAGAAATTTAAAGCAAAAGGGGTTGCGTGTTCCAGTCATTTAAAATAAGATTAGCAAGAATCTCAAGTCATTGGTGTGCACCATCAAGGTTTTCCTCGACATTCGCCACATAACTTATCTCATTCATTCCTCTTAATTGAAATAGAGACTTCATATTTCAATTTGAGTGCATGATGCCACTCATCACAAGAGATAATCCCACTCACAATCATGCAATTCACAATATAAGGGATTATAAGAGAACCAAAAAGACTCTCACTCTCTTAAGGAAATTCAAGTGCACACTTGTCGAACCATAGGCTTTCCCTTCATTTAAATAGCCACTAATGTAGAGTGACCAAGCTTGGAATCACTAAGGACTTGTGGGTTACTATGTTGGCTAGGGCTAAGGTAAGAATTGCATTTGGTTTAAGTGACCAAACCTCCTTAAAGCGCTTTGTTATCATTTCGAACACCGCTCACATTTTCGAACTTTTGACTTCACCTTATTTCTCCCTCACACAACCAAAGCTTTTCCCTTTAACTTGATCATTCAACCTCCTTGTATCACCTTCACTAGGTAGAACCAATTCTTTTCTTTTCAATTTGCTTATTGCATTGGTATTTTGGAGCAATTTTCAATTCAAACATACGGTGCTACCTTGCACTTGAAGTGCATTCCTTTTCTTCTCCACATTGAGTACATACACCATAAAACTTAGGATTTTGCCTATGTTATCATTTCAATTTCCTCTCCAAACCTACGCTTTTAGTAGCCTATGTTTCACTTTTGAGTCACTAGGGAGAATGGGTGCAAGAATAGAGGTTCCAAAAAGGGTCGAGATGTTGAAAGGTACCAAGGAAAGGTCACAAGCTCAAAGGAGTTTACTAGGGTCAATGTCGAGGGAAGTCATTTAGGTGAAGTGTCTATTCGAAGAGGGCCTATGATCATTTTCAAGCTCGGTCACATCTATAATTTCACCTTGAATCAAATTTGGGGCAAGTTATAGATGACACACATGCATAAGAATCAAAGGATAGCCTCACCACACAAGGCATCAAATCACAAGAATTTTCAATATTAGTCTCAAAATCAACTGGGACAAATGACTTTTGACAAGCTATTTTGAGTTCATTACACACTCATTTGTGAATTGATCAAGCCAAACCAACAGTGTGCAAGTCACGACAAGAGAATGTTTTTCTCAAAATTTATTTTCCCCCTTTCCTTTGATTTTCAAAAACTTCTTGCCAGATTTTTTTTTGGTAGGTCCATTTTGTAACAAGCAAAGCACATACTCAATATAAAACTAAAACTTGGCATTTTCCCTTAACAAAGTCACCTCTAAATCTATCATAGGGAAACACCAACCCGGTTTGACATAAAAATAAAAGAAAAAGAAAAATAAAGAAAATATTTTGCTTCTTGGGAAAGAACCGTGGTATGAAGAAAACCCTTGGAGTTTATTTCTACTCTACTATTAACAAGGCGACTACAAATTAATTAAAGCACCCCCAAACATAGATGGAACATTGTCCTCATGACACATGAGCTTAGGAGAAGAGAGTAATCCCTAGGGTCATGTGCGAAGCACACATGGGTGGTACGAAATGCCTTAGCTATCGCATGTTGGGATGGAATTTTGGAGAACTACCAGTGTTCTAGTTAGGAGTACAAAATAGCGTGCGACATGCACAATGGATGATGTGGTCTGCATACCGATCGCATGGCGAGGTCCCAAAAATCATCAATTATGTCTAGTGTTCTGTCTCCATCATGTGAACTTCCATGTGATGCACAAAATGTGATGTGTGATAGCATAGCTCAGTGCATGTAGCCTTAAATTTAGGAAGGTGAATCTGTTATGAAGGGCAATGGCTCGTGCGAAGTGCACTCCTCAATGTATGGTTCACCTGTTGTGCACCTGAAGTGGCTCAATGGCTCAATGGTTATTTCAATGTTCCAACATCCCTAGCTTTTTCCTACCTATAAACTCTAACAAAAACAACACAAAAAGCAACACTAAAAATAAAAATGCACAAAATAGGGTAAATGCTTGTGTTGCCTCCCAAGAAACACTTGGTTTAACATCACGGATCAATGATGGTGTCACGGCTCAACGATGGTACCTCTTACTCATGGTTCGTCGAGGTAGATTTTTTCTAAGAGTGCGACTTCTTTATGTATGCCCAAATACTTCTTGACTCGCTTCCCATTTACATTAAAAGCTGAGCAATTTTCAGCTTCAAGCTCTATTGCTCCATTTGCGAATACTTGAAGCACTTCGAGGGGGCCAGAACATTTGGATTTTAATTTCTCTGAAAAAGATCAGAGCCTAGAGTTGAACAAAAGCACGAAATCTCCTCGAGAGAACTCACGCTTGCAAATTTATTGATCGTGGTAGTATTTCTGTACGCCTTGTAGTGTGAGGCACTTTCATAAGCTTGCATCTGAAACTCATCTAGATTGTTAAGGCCATCAACTCTCTCTTGAGCGGCTTTTTCCCAGTCAAAATTCAGTTTTTTCAAAGCCCACAAGGCTTTATGTTCTAGTTCCACCAGTAGGTGACACAATTTCCCGAAGACCATTTGGTAAGGAGACATTTCAATTGGGGTTTTGTAGGCTGTTTGATAGGCCCATAGTGCATCGTCCAACTTCCGAGTCCAATTCATTGTGTTGACGTTTACCAATTTTGTAAGAATACCTTTATTTCCCTGTTAGACACTTCAACCTGCCCACTTATTTGTGGGTGGTAGGGGTAGCAACTTTATGCTTGACTCCATACTTTTCAAGTAGAACACTAAATAACTTGTTGCAAAAATGGGATCCCCCATCACTAAAGATAGCACGAGGGGTGCCAAAATGAGCAGATATATGCTTTTTGAGGAATGATGTGACGCTCTTTCCCTCATTATTTGGTTGCGCCATAGCTTCTACCCACTTGAAAACAAAGTCGATAGCCATAAAAATTAACATGTTCCCACACGAACTCACTAACGGCCCCATAATGTCGATGCCCCAAACATCGAATAACTCAACTTCAAGGATTGACGTCAATGGAAGTTCGTGGCATTGAGACACACCCTCTTCGCATTGACATTTATCACACTCCTTCACAAAATCATGAGCATCTTGAAAAAGTGTCGCCCAATAAAATCCACTTTGCAATACTTTTGATGTCGTTTGCACACCCCTGTGGTAACCACCGACATGTGAAGAATGGCAAGCCTTAAGGATGGGCATCCTTTCAATCTCGGGTATGCACCTCCGAATTATGTCATCGGTGCAAACCCGAAAAAGGTAGGGTTCATCCCAAAAAAACTTTTGAACATCATGAATAAACTTATTTTTCTGGTGTGATGTTAAACCATCCGGTAATAAGTCACTTGCTAAGAAATTCATGAAGTCAGCAAACCATAGTGTAAGATCATGTGAGGCGGCCAAAATTTGTTCGTCAAGCAATGAATCATTTATCTCAAGTTTCCCCATCGACCTTCCCTATTCTTCTAATCTTGATAAGTGATTTGCCACTTGATTATCACATCCCCTTCGATCCTTTACTTCAAAATCAAATTATTAGAGTAACAAGACCCAATGAATTTGTTGGGGATTGGTGTATTTATTTGTCATCAAGTACCTGATCGCTACATGGTCCGTATGCACAACAACCTTGGTACCCAAAAGGTATGCCCAAAACTTTTCAAAGGAAAACACCACACCCAACAACTCTTGCTCTATTACAGTGTAATTTGCTTGGGCTGTGTTTAATGTTTTACTTGCATAATATATTGGGTGGAAGAGTTTCTCCTTTAGTTGACCAAGTACAGCCCCCAAAGCAACACCACTTGCGTTGCACATAAGCTAGAATGGCTTTGACCAATCCAGTGTGAGAATGATGGGGGTTGATGTCAACTTCTTTTTCAATGTGAGTAATGCCATCATGCAACTACTATCAAAGTCAAACTTGGCTTATTTTTCAAGCAACTTACACAAAGGATAAGCCAGCTTCAAAAAATCCTTAATGAAGCACCTATAAAACCTGGTGTGACCTAGGAAACTCCGTATCCTTTTTACAGTCATTGGAGGGGGTAGCTTGGAGATGACTTAAATTTTTGCTTGGTAAACTTCAAGCCCTTTTTCAAATATTTTGTGACCCAATACTATTCCCTCTTTCACCATAAAATGGCATTTTTCCGAGTTCAGAACCAAGTTTTTTTCCTTGCATCATTTGAGTACTTTTTCTAAATGCACCAGGTAGTCATCAAACTCGTCCACAACTATCAAAAAACCATCCATAAGTATATACATAGTGTCTTCAATCATGTCAGAGAAGATGGACATCATACATTGTTGGAACGTGGCTGGGGCATTGCACAAACCAAAAGGCATCCTCTTAAATGTGAAAGTCCTATAAGGGCATGTGAAAGTTGTCTTCTCCTAGTATTATGGAGCAATAGAGATTTGATTGTATCGAGAATATCCATCGAGTAAATAATAGAATCCACAGCCTGCCAATCTATCAAGCATTTGGTCCATGAAAGAAAGGGAGAAATGATCCTTCTCAGTCCAAGAATTCAACTTTCGATAGTCCATGCATACTCGCCATCCAGTTACCAGTCTTAAGGCTATCAACTCTTATTTTTTTGTTAGGCATAATAGTAATCCCACCTTTTTAGCACACATTGGACTGGGCTAACCTAGGTACTGTCAGAAATTAGGAAGACCACTCCCACATCTAACCACTTTATTATTTCTTTCTTGACCACCTCTTGCATGGGTGGATTCAGCCTTCGTTGATGTTCAATCGATGGTGTACATTCTTCCTGATGATTGATTTTTTGTGTGCATATTCCTGGGGGTATGCTAATTATGTCAGAAATAGTCCACCCAAGGACCCAAATATGCCTTTTCAAAACCTTGAGTAACACCTCCACTTATTTCTCACTCAATTTATTACAGATGATCAATGTAATGTCTCATTGGCACCCAAATAAGCATACTTAAAATTGATGAAAAGGCTTAAACTCAAATAGTGATGGTTCAACAATGGAAGGCTTGGAAGGAGGAGTTTGTCGGTTCTTCAAGTCAAGGTCAAGCTTATTTGGATGGTAGGGGTATGACCCCATTCCCACTAAAGCACAACATACTTCATCGTATTCCTCCATTCCCTCACAATGATAACTTAATAGAACGGCTTCCAATGCTTTATCCATGAACCCTTCTCTAACATATAATTCAATGATCTCTTTGATTTTGTTTATTGCAAATGCCATCTGAAGGTCATTTGGTTGTTTCATGGACTAGAAAACATCAAAGGTTGCCTCTTCTTCATTCACAGAGTACTTAAATTCCCCTAATTTCATTTCATTCAATGTGCGTACCATTTTTAGACTAGGCTAACCCAGAACAATTGGTATTTCAAATACCCCAGTGCAATCAAGGATTACAAAATCTATAGGGTATACAAGCTGACCCACTTTTACCAAAATGACATACCCAATTCCCCTGGGACATTTCAACAATCGGTCCACCATGAGCACTTTCATGTTTGTGATTGTGGGTTGGCCAAGCTCCAATCGTCTAAAGGTGGTTAGTGAGATTAAGTTCACACTCACGATTTCATCACACACCAACTTTGTTGATCTATGCACCCCATTCGCATCACAAAAGTTGTACACACCCGGAGTCACCTCATTATTAATAAATTTACCCAACAATATTTCACTACTTTGAGGGGATATGTGAACGACCCCACAATCTTCAAAACTATTTGTAGTGCATATATATTTCATGAACTTGGCATACTCAAGCATTTTATTGAATGCATTGCTCAATGGAACATTGACGATGACTTTCCTCAACATAGCCTCAAATCCTCCCGATTGTTCTCTTTCTTTCTCTTACAAAAGTCACTGAGGGAAATGAGATGGACAATTAGGAAAGGGCTTGCAAACTTTGGGCACATTGTTTTGATAATCTAGAGTTTTTGATAACCCATTACCCAAAGTCCTCTTGTTTCTAGGCTTACTTGGATTTGGGCTTGCAATATCCATGGGGTTGACTAGATCTCTCACTTCATCTATCTTCAATAGCTCAAATTCAAATTGGGAAGTGAGCCATAGCATTCTATCTTCGAGCAATTTGATGGCGATGGAGTGTGAATGCACAGTCTGATCCATACTCCCAAGATCGTATCTCAACTCTCTGGCTCCTTCATTAGTGGACTCCACTTTCTCTAGCACTTTCACAAGCATATTTTTTATCCAACATCCATCATTTTTCATGTTCCAACCTTAATTCCTATGGTATTGTCTCACCAAACTTTGGGCTTTCTTGTTAGAGACTTCCAAGGGAACCTATCTCATGGTTTTTTGCCAATGCCTCTTCCCTATTGTCACAAGGACAATCCGTATCTTCTACTAATTTAACATCCCCAACAACACTAATGGTATTGACCATCTCAAACGTATGGCTTCTCACATTCATGGTAATAAATTTATGAAGTGTTTTAGCGAGTGATAACTCTCTATCCTATCTCGCACCATTTCTCCTCTATTCATCAATTAGTGTAGCAGAGGTCGCACCCATTTTTCCCTCGGCTCTCAATATATTTTACTTATGGTCCACTATAGTCACCCTCTTTAGTGAAAATAGGCCGAGTATGAAGTATTTGGCAACAATATTTGAAGGATGTCTATGCCACCTGCTCAACAATCAGAAACAACAAAACAAAGTAAAATGAACAAAAATTCACGATGTGATCTAAAACGACAATTAAAGAGGCTACTCAAAACAAATTCCCCAGCAACTGTGCCATTTTTGATAATGCTCAAGTAACATTCTCCATACATAGGTGATAGCGATCGTCAGAGCAAAATAAAATTTATAATTCTCGATGAGAGTCGGGGTCGATCCCACAGAGAAATGGTAGAGTTGCCTATAAGATTGTCATATATCAATCACCAATAGAGTCAATGTTCAAACAACAACAAAAAGTAAATTGAGGGGGACAGGGAATTGGGAAATCTATCACAATTTGTAATTCAACTAAAGACTTAAAGTAAAAACGGATTTGTATCAAGAGAGAGGATGACTAGGGATATGTTTCCGATGGGACTTAAGCATGGGATAGGGCACTTGCTCAATTGCACAAATTCCCGTTAAACGACATGTATAGCATTGGTTTTAATTATGAATGTCAATTTTTTTATCCAGCAAACATATTTTCGATGGTCTTTGTTCAAGCACCATGGTTTCAATAATAACCAACCAATTTTAGGCTTGGGCAAGTTACACTATTTCTAGCTTATATTCTTAAATGGGTATTTTCCGGTGATTGAACTATTTCTAGCCTCAATCTAGGTGGAAATCCCAAGTACCCACTAGTGAATTCTCATCCGAAATTATGAACCTCTTTCTCAAGCAAGAACACAATCTAGTAATTTCGATCAATGTTTGCAACCATTAATTTTAGAGTTAAAACATGGTGAATTCATTAGACCCATATCAATTTAGCAGTTATAAGCACAATTAAACAAGACCCATACCCAATTTCAAGCACCCATCATACACATATCCATAGACAAGGAGACTTAGACACTCATGCTAAGGGAATAAAAAGCAATACCAAGTGGGTAATTCAAATTCCCCTTTATTAATGGAAGAAGTTTCCAATATCCAAGCTCAATTTACAATAATGGTGAATCCAAGGTTGAAGATGGAGAGAATTGAGAGAAACGCTCTATCTTACCTTAGGAGAGAAAACTTGTTCAACACTATTCAAAAAATTGAAAAACTATTCAAAACTATGAAAAATTATGCCTAAATTAGGTTTTAGAAGTTCCTAATCATCACATAAAAGTGGGCAATAATGCCCCTCGGGAGCTATGCGCCGTGATGTGTGTTTTGCACGTCTCATTATATGCATTTCACAACTCTCCCTCAAAAGACCAGTGACTTAGCTTGAACTTCAGGTGTTCTGCAATGTGGGGTGCAGACTGCATCAGGCATTGTGCGTATTGCACGAAGATCATACCCCTGAGAAGATTCTTCTTCTTCTTCTTTTATTTATGTGGAGGGAGGTGCGGACCGCACCAATCATTGTATGTGTCACACAATGGCTGAACCTCTTGGCAAAATCTTCATCTCTCTTGATTAACTTCATACTTCAACTCCTTTTTAGATCTTTTGGGTCCAATTCCTTGTTTTCTCCTTTTGACCATGAGTACCTGCATTCATATAAATAAAGGCCATAATAATCTTTAAATCTTATCAAAACATAGCAATAATTGATGATTAAAGGCTCAATAAGTAGGTAGATTACTGAATTATTAGTGCCCAACTCTAACTCAATGGCAAAGCCTATATCATGCTCAGGTGGAAGGCCTAACAGGTCAGTTATAAACACATCTAAAAACTCTCTAAAAATAGGGACCGACTCGGGAGAAGAATTCTCGGTACTAACATCTCAAACATATTCTAGACAAGCCAAACACCCGTGCAAAATCAACCTCCTAGCCTGAAGACACGAAATGATCCCAGATGGTGCGTAGCCAATAGAACCCTACTACACAACCAAGGATACGCCGGGCATAGCTATAGTAATAGTTTAGGCATAAAAATCCAAAATTGCTTGGTGAAAGGATAACAAGTACATGCCCATAATCACATCAAAGTCTAGAATATCTAATATTATCAAATGAGTCCTAGTCTCAAGACCACCAACAGCTATCAAGCATGATCTAACAATCTGATCCACTACCAAAGAATCTCCTATCGTGGTAGCAACAGATATGCGAACATATAATGTCTCACTAGCCAACCCTAAACAAGGAACAATGTAGGTAGAAATATATGAACATGAAGAACCAGGATCAAACACTGCTAAAGGTGACAAGCGGCAAATAAAGATCATACCTGTGATCACCGTATCTGAGGTCTCCACCTCTGGTTTACTTATAAGTCGGTAATCCACTAACTTATTGAGCCTTTATCCATGAATTATTAATATTTTTTGAATAGATTTAGAAGTTTTTATGGACTTTATTGATGTCTATACAGGTACTTATGATCGATGATGGAAAATAATGAATTGGACCCAAAAAGAGCTTAAAAGATTGAAGTGTGAAGTGATCAGAAAAAGATGGAGATTATACCCTGAGATACGGTGCCTGTGTGATATGAACAAGTTGTGGTGCAAAATGTACCTACACCATATGGAGCCACAAAAGTCACTAAAGAATCTGCTAAGGGGTGCGGTCGATGTGTGATGCGCACAACTCATGTTGTGAACCATACCTCCTTCACATGAAGCCTCCAATATTAGATGAAGTCACTAGTACAACTGAAGATGGTGTGTGATGCACACATCACGATGTGAAAACCGTATGTCGCATCACACGCCACCCAAAGGCCAATTTTGTTTAGAAATTTAGTGATGTTTTAGGAAAGTATTTAAACCTATTTTGGGCACAATTGTAAAGGGAATCCTTTAGTATGAATATTTTCCATGTAATTTTAGCTTTGAGAACAAGTTTTCCTCTCCAAGAAGAAGAGGGTTTGAATCCATTCTCTCTTCCAAATCTTGTATCACCATTTGTGTATAAAACTGATCTTAGAACTTGAAATTACACTTGAATGAAGAGGAATTTGGTTTACCCATTTGGTATATCTCTTTCCTTTATTATGAGTAGCTAATTTCAATTGTCTAGGGATGTGTTGATGATGGTGCTTGACAAATGGGTGTGAGTGTTGTTAATTCTTACTTGTAATTTCTTATTTGACATGGGTCTAGTAGTTTCACAAAGTTTTAATCCTAAAATTAGTGGTTGCAAACATTAATTTTCATTACTTGACTATGTTGTTGCTTGAAAGAGAATTTCATAGTTTCGGATGTGAAATTACTAGTGGAAACTTGGGACTCCATTCAGATTTCTAGGCTCAAAATAGCTCATATCGATGGAATCACCCATTTAAGGGTCTAAGCTAGAGATAGTGTGACTTCCCCAAGCATGATCTTGGTTGATTGATGATTTAACCGGTAGTGCTCTAACTGAGAATATCGGATATATGGTTGTTGATCGAGAGATAAACAACCATACCCATGACCAAGGCTATCCATGTCAATGAGCGAGAATAAGTGTGAATAGACAAATACCCTATCCCACATTAAAGCCCGATTGGATACACATCCCTAGTTGTCTACTCTCATTTGTGCACCCGTTTTACTTTATAGTCTTGCTTGAATTGGATTTTTGTGATAGAATTCCTAATTCCCCCCAATCCTTTACTTTCTTGTATTTAAACACTTACTCTCTTAGTCAAGTCATTTCTATACAATCATTATTGTGCTATCTACAAGTCTTTGTGGGTACGATCCTGACACCTATTGGGTACTTATAAATGTGTTTTGCTTGACGATTATCGATACCTCCTCTTGGGAGAGTACGTTTTAGTGTTTATCAAAAATGGCACCGTTGTCGGGGACTTGAGTTGATAGCTATATTTGATTACAGATTTGAAGTCACTTTGAGAGTGCTTTGTCTCTTTTACATTTATTGTTGTTTGTGTTGTGATTGAGCAAGCTATCCTATGAGCGAGGATGACAAAAACGAGAGCATTGACGGCTTCATGGAGGCCAACGAGGCTGAGCCTGTGATGCAAGAGGGTGTGGGTGCAATCCGCCTACCCCCCATGGTGAGAAATGTTTTCTTTCAGGTTACTAGCACCATACTCCACTTGATCCAAATGAAGGGCCTATTTGGTGGAGTAGCACATGAAGACACCAACCGGCATATTCAGAATTTTGTGGAGATTTGCCAACCATACATTATTCAAAACATCTCTCAAGAATCCATCCGATTGCGCCTATTCCCCTTTTCTTTGATGGGGGAAGCTACGACGTGGTTGGAAAAATTGCCGGATGATTCTATCACATATTAGGCCGAGTTGGTTGAGGCATTTACTTCGAGATTCTTCCCTCCATCTCACATGATGTAGCTAAGAGATGAGATTACCAACTTTAGGCAACTCCCGGATGAGCCTCTACATGAGGTTTGGTTAAGGTTCAAAAAGAATCTTCTCTTGTGTCTGAACCATGAGTTAATGAATAACGTATTGCTACAAAGCTTCTATCGGTCATTGAATTCTATGAATAAGTCAGTGGCTAACAACCAAGTTAGGTGGAACCTTCATGGACTTAGAATTTCCCATTGCCTCAACTTTGTTAGAGCAAATGACAAATACCAACCAAGCTTGGAATACGAGAGAAGTCGATGTGCCAACTTCAGGAACGCACTTATCCACCTTGACTAATGAAATGAGAAAAAGGTATGAGGAGAGAGATGAGACAATGGTAAAAATGATGACACAAATTTATTTGATGGCCAAGCATGTAATCGGAGTTGGTGGTGCTAAGGAGGTGAATGTTGTGAGTACACCAGAAATCAAAGAAAGTGATGATGAGCTGATGACAGTTGTCAATGGTAAACTGTGCTTTATGTCGGCAGGTTCTCATCCCGGATACTATCGCCCAAGGGAAGAGAACCAATGTTGGATACGAGATAAATAAAGGGACAAAAATTGGCAGGATAGAGACAAAGATAGTGATCGCTTCAATCACCGGAGCTCAAATCCCTATATACCTCTGAACAAAGAGGACTCTCTCTACCAACCGAGCACAAGCAACCCTGGTCATTTCAAGCTAGAGGACATGTTGTCCTTGGTTCTCAAGAAGGTGGATACGAATGTAGCCTCCTGCATAAAGGTATAAAAATCTCCATACCATTTTGTAAGACTCTACTTGACTCGTTCTTGTATAAAGAGATCAATGAACCCAGGGCTCTGATACCAACTTTTTCATAATCCAACTGGACGTGAGTAGCACCCCTACTAACCCTCATGTGGGAGAACCAACCAAACTAAACCATAGACTTACACTTAGCCAAGTTTAGAAGAAAAATAAATCAAACCAACCTTAAGTTATCAAAATAATGTAAGTCAACCAAACCAAACTTATGTTATCAAAATAATGCAAGTCAACCAACAAAATAAAAAATGTACAAAAAATTGTTAACTAACATATCCCCAAGAAGTGAAAGTCATTGTATAGAACTCTAAACAAAATATCGCCTAAGATATCAAAAAGGTACTAGAAACAATAAGAAATAGGAGTCGTATTGTCATGCCTCTAGTGAGGAGGGGAAGACATCAAGGAGTTATAGGAGCACCTGCTGAACATATATACTAAACTAGTGCTAAAGTTGTAAAAGGACAAGAAACAACATGGACATCAACATGTGTTTACATATACTAAAACATGGATAACTGGAGGGCCCACAGGACTAGCTGAACAACTGAAACAAAACTATGTCTAAGAAGCCTCTGAAGAGTCTGAAACTAAAAATCTAATAACTAGTTGGGATAGGTCCCTGACATACCCACTATATGATATGTACATGAATCCAAAACATACGACCTAGACATTTGATAGCTCCAGAGAGAGGTGGAGCTTACCAACTGATCAACTGGAAGGCACTGGTCTACTATGGATGTCTACTAGCCTGAGTACTTGAGCCTGCATTCATGAAAATGCAGCGCCCAAAAATAAAGGGACCTCAGTACATATAAAACATGTACTGGTATGTAAACCATACTGAATAACAAGTATACCTGTAAGAAAGCTCACTGAATTGAATATCAAAGATAGGAAAATTTAAGCATACACATATGGGAAATGTAATCTGAAACTAAAACTGATACTATGACCAATATCAGGGGTCCTTATATAGCGTCCTATGCATTACTTATTTACATATATTTAAAATTCCTCAAATTTTCCTAGGTGAGATATTTACCCTTTTATATAGCTTATCTCTTTTTTGTGTAATACTAACTATCAAGAAGTCATAAGATGGCCTGCTATCAGTGATGAGCTATACTGTTTGGCATCTGTAGCCACCTATAACAACTATGTAGGAATTCTCATAGTCTGGATAATGTGGTCTATCAAGGTATGCCCTCTAGGTCTCTTGTAAGTTCTGTCTGCAGGCCTATGTAGTCAGGTGAATCCATGATAGGAAGTTCCAGCTGACTCTATCTGAATTCTGTGCATAAAATAGCATTGCACGTATTGGCCTTAAAGATAAACACCCCACGCTGTAGAATAGGCTATATTCTCATCTTGCTTGTAAAGGCCCATAGTAAGCAACTTATGAATCATATAACTCATTATCTGAATATTGATTACTTTCTTTCAGCTGAAGAATCATATATCTACGTGATATCTATACTCATGGCTATTCTATGGCCAATTACTTCCTCTAAGTTTCGTGACATATATATTCTCGGTAACTTCTAGGAATTTCAACTGAAGACATGTATGGTCGTGTGAAACATATGACTTTTTTGACTAGAAATGAGTACTATAACTTTATTGGTTTAGAACTCAACACGAAAGAGACCTATAATAGTAATAAGCTTTGATTTCATGACCCTCCAGATCATTTTCCATTTTTCATGCTTTTTTCTGCATTTTGAGCTTTCCCTCAGTGGCTACAGGTCATTTATAACTTGCCGGTACTAACAGTTTGGTGCCTGGGCCATTCGTTAGGTCGTTATGACCATTTCCCTGTTTTAGCTCTTAAAGTTCAAAAATCTTTGTCTTCGGTAAACTTTCTTGGTAAACGCACTCAGAATCAGATTACAATAGTTTCGTTGGCTCTGGAACAGGGATTTTGGTCTAGTGGGACCATTGGTTTGGGTATGAGTGCTTTCAGTTTTGGTTTTGTGCTGCTTTGTGTGTTTTCAAGTCAATTTGGCTGGAAGGGTTAAATTTTGTCAACATTAAGAGAAGACAGCCTCGAATGGAAATTCCATCAGTGTCGTTAGCTCCAGAATGTCGGCTTTGGGTTAGCGGGACCTTTGGTTTGGGTCCCGAGGCTTCTGAACTTGTTTCTGGATTTTGAGTTTTGAGTTGGTTTTGGGCGTGGGGCCCAATTTTTGTTAAAACAATCTCCGATGGGAGTTTCATTGATTCTATTGAGTCCAAAATACCATTTCTGGTAGGGTAGCATGGTTGGTTTGTGGTCACGGGGTTCCAGATGAATCTCGAGGGTCAATCGGAATATTTTTAGACTTGGGGGAAATTTCTAGTTGTTGCATTACGTTGCAGACCCTTTTGCTCTTCGCAATCGAGAGGATCCCATCACGTTTGTGATAATATGGTTTCTTGACCATCACTTTCGCGAAGGGTGTCCTTCTTATTCGAAATGTAGCCGACTGGGACCCGACTTGACTTCCTCTTCGCGAACGCAGCCTGGACCATCGCGATCGCGGTGGTTGGGCCAGCTATTTTCTGCGAATGCGAGGGTCTTATCATGATCACGATCAAGGACCCCTGGCAGCTATTTAAAACTTCAAACTTTGTTTTCTCCTTCACTTTTCCAAAAACTCCATTGTTGAAGCTCCCAAGCTCCAATTTCCAGCTCTCTTGCTTTAGTGTTCTTCACCTGGTAAGTTCCCTCGTCACCTCTCCCTCCTTCCGTGTTTACCCTCATAATTCTTCTGCTAAAACTCCATTGTTGTTAATTGTTAAGGTTGGGATGATCCTTGTGGGAATCTGATTCCTGGGCTGCATGCTCGAAAATTCGTGCAACTCATCTTCGTGACGTATTCCTCTTATCGAGGTAGGTTCCCGCCTTACATTCTGAGTTTTTCCCATCTTAATTTCGTGAATTAGTAGCACTTCGGGGATGATTTGAGCCGCGAATCTAGCTTCGTTTGTGCCCAAACTTTGGGCATGGGTTCCTTAACCAACCGCAAGCTTAGTTGTGATTTTGTTTTCTGTTTTGTTGCCCGGACCCCGAGGGTCATTTTTTCGTCCTTATTTTCGGCCCATTTTTTCATATAGCAATACGGGTGTCATTTTTCTCGTCTTGACACCTAGTTTATGTTCTTGCTCACGTGGCAGCTTTTTAAGGCTATTCATAAGGGGAAGGCACACGAGTAATGGTTCGTGCTTGCAGTTTCGCCCCGAGGTAGGTTACGATTTACCTTTTAGATTGTGTTTAGTTAGATAGTATATATTTATATGTTACTGAATGCTAGGTAGGATTTTAGATAGACTTAGGCTTAGATCCTATTTATCATGTTAATTGGCCATTTCGGGTTTTAGCCTAGAACTGTGTGTTATCCTTAGCCTAGGATCTTGCTTCTTCTGTGTGACTACTATAAAATCCTTAGCATGCTTTTAGGAGGCTTTAGAGGTAGAATAGAGTTTTCCCGTTGGTTTCTGCTTTTATTTCCGCTTTACCTCTTTATTCTATCCTTGTGTGTAACTGTGGGACCGAGGACATGGCTAGGATTTGGATGGAGTTTCAGGTCAGTTCTCTTGTGTTGGAGGGTATTCTTTCCCTATGTGATCTGATGGTGTGGTTTTTCCTCTGCTTATGAATAGTCCTACTCATATCGCATGGCATATCATTGGTACAACAAGGAAGCAATTTTCAAAGGTTTTTGGTTTGAAAGGAGGCTCTACTGCTGTTGTGATGATTTTTCAGACTAAATCGAGCTATTTTGAGTATCACCTTGGTTTTTAGAAGGAAAAATGAGGAAATACTATTTTCTGCATATGTATATATATTTATAGTTCGATACGGTATTCTGGAACCCCGATGCGTTATTTCAGGTATTTTACTATTTCACATATAAATATGCATAGTCTGATTTGGTATTCTTGGCGCCCGATGCGATATTCCGGGTTTATATTATATTGCATTCATACATGCATCATCGTTCACTGCATTGCATTTGCTTTGGCACGTGGATTTACTCTGGTTTGCTTGATGTTGTTTTCCTTCCCTTTCTCTTTGGTTTATTGGTATGTCTCTGACTTTATAACTAGATTCAGGTGGATTCCTGTATAGTTAACTACTTTTACGCAATCTATTTATATATATTATCTTTTTGTGCTCGGTCGGCCAATAATGCCTACTGAGTACCCATTGCCTTGGTACTCATACTACACTCTGAATCTCTTTTTCTGATGCAATACCTAGTACGAGCCACCCTCGTAGATCTCCTGTCGTTCGGGCCCATTGTTGTTCGGATCACGGTGATCTCCCGATGCTTTTGGAGACTTTACATGCTTTCCATATTGTACATCTGTCTATATTTTGTATTTTTGATAGACAACATCTATTGTATAGCTACTCCTTACTTTAGTCGCTCTTGTACTAGTGACACCAGGTCCAGGTGGGTTCTCGAGTTGTTTTGTCTTTTTGGTCACTATAGGGCCTTCTTATGTATATTTTGTACGATGGTATGTATATATGCTATTGGCCCTGTCTTTTTGTTTATGTCTTCTGCTTTTCTTTAGTTTAATTATTATTTATTATCTTCTGCGTGTTTGGGTTAGGCTTGTCTACTGGGGGGGATATGTAGACACTATCATGGCCGGTTTCAGGTCATGACACAGTGGTATCAGAGCACTAGGTTCACCGGTCTTGCCAATACAAGAGCAAAGTGTCTAGTAGTGTCTCGTGGATCGGTACGATGATCTTCGTATCCAATCTATGAGAGGCTATAGGACATTCCTAGGAGATATGTCATATTGTTTGATTCCTTGTCATGCATTATTTACTTGATCAAATTTTGAGTTTCTTTGTTTCACTCTTT
Source organism: Jaltomata sinuosa (assembly GCA_003996215.1). Classification (NCBI taxonomy): domain Eukaryota; kingdom Viridiplantae; phylum Streptophyta; class Magnoliopsida; order Solanales; family Solanaceae; genus Jaltomata; species Jaltomata sinuosa. The sequence continues at coordinate 435,745 of QJPP01007633.1, read as the reverse complement.
CTCAGATGGTTCGGAAGAGATTTGCAGTGGGTGAGGATGAGGCCCCTGCACCTGCAGTTAGAGCCCCAGCTAGGGGACGGGGTAGAGGTCAACCCAGCGGTCGATGTAGGGCACAGAATGCGGCACCAGCTCGGGCCCAGGCTAGACAGCAATCACCAAAGCCTGAGGTTAGGGTTGATAAGGTTTATTATGAGCTGGAGCAAATGGGACTAGCCCAGCACCCGACAGGCTTTGTGGCTACTCCAGTATTGTTGGACACCTTGGTTTGACTGTTGGGGTTCCTTGAGGGTATGTCTCCACAAGTAGCTTCGTCGATCACTCCGATTAGTTCTCACGTTTTGTGCAAATTGTTGGAGAAAGAAGTGAAGTTTGTGTTTAATGATGCATGTCTTAAGTCATTTAAATGGCTAAAGGAAAAGTTGATCTTTTCTCCCATCATTAATACACCTGACTGGTCCCAGCTGTTTGAGGTTATGTGTGATGCTAGTGGAGTGGTGCTAGGAAGTGGAAAAATTCTCCATCCTATATACTACGCTATCAAGGCACTCAATACGGCTCAGAAGAATTATATTTTGACAGAAAAAGAGTTGCTTGATGTGGTTTTTGCATTTGAAAAATTTAGATCTTATTTGCTTAGCACGAAAGTGATAGGGCACACTGACCATACTGATGTTAGGTACCTCATGGGAAAAAAAGATGCGAAGCCTAGATTGATTTGGTGGGTACTTCTATTACAAGAATTTGACTTTGAGGTCAAGGAATCGAAAAGGACTGAGAATCATGTAACTGATCACATGTCTAGATTAATAGAAGAGGCGACGCTAAAATTAAAGGATGGGATAGAGATTGATGATACCTTCCCAGATGATCAAGTGTTGGTTGAATCCCAAGATTTGATCCCATCTTTGGCAGAATTTTCCAATTATTTGGCAAGTGATGTGGTGAATTTTTATTTGTCCATCCATCAGCGCAGGAAGTTTATGTCTGATTTTCTGAAGTTTTTATAGGATAAGCCATACATATTCCATGTATTTACTGATGGGATGATTCATAGATGTGTGCCTGAGGTGGAGATGATGAATATATTGGAGGCTTGTCATTCATCCCTTATTGGGGGACATCATAGTGGTATTCGTACATCTCACAAGATCTTGTAGTGCGGGTACTATAAGCCAACTCTTAATCAAGATGCCCATGACTATGATAAGGCTTGTGACAGATGTCAAAGGGAAAGTGGCATATCAAGGAAGCATGATATCTCTCTTACTCCAATTCTTGTGGTTGAACTGTTTGATGTATGGGGCATTGACTTCATGCTCCCGTTTGTGAGCTTAAATGGGATGAAGTACATACTTGTAGCTATTAACTATGTATCTAAGTGGATGGAGGCGGTTGCGCTACCCAATAATGAGGGCAAGAGTGTCCCAACATTCTTAAAGTGAAACATCTATTCCAGGTTTGGTACTCCAGGGGAAATTATCAGTGATGGAGGTTCACACTTTTGTAATCGGTTGTTTGGGAATCTACTTGAGAAATATGTAGTTAAGCATAATATGGCAACACCTTATCATCTGTAAACTAGTGGGCAAGTTGAGGTTTCCAACTGTGAAATAAAGACCATCCTTGCAAAGATTGAATGCAAATAGAACGGATTAGTCTAGAAAACTTGATGATGCATATCGTACAACATTCAAGACTCCTATAAGTATGTCCCACTATCAGCTTGTGTTTGGAAAGTCATGTCATCTACCGGTGGAGCTTGAGCAAAAAGCTATATGGGTGCTCAAAAAGTTAAATTTGAATTGGGGTGATGTATCTTATCAGTGGCTTGGTCAGTTAATGAGATGGATGAATTTTGTCTCAAAGCTTATGAGAGTTCAACCCTGTACAAGGAGAAGATGATGTTATACCATGACCGTAAAATTTAAAAGAGAGACTTTCCGCTGGGTGAGTTGGTTCTGATGTTCAACTCAATTACTTGAGAACTGCTGAGGATATCAAGGTTGTGGATATATAGGCCCTTGGTGAAGTCTAAGTTACCAAGGAACCTGTGTTGTGCCGTGATGTTTAATCAGGCGCTGCATGGGAGGTAACCCATGGGGGTAACATGATAAAGTATGAGTAGTCAAGTAACCTGCATCATGCCACAATGTTGAATCAGGCGCTTCTTAGGAGGCAACCCAAGATTAACGTGTGTTGAAGTGTGTAGGAACCAGGTGAACTGGAATATGGACGAATTGGAGAAAAACAAGTTCCCACGGGCTAGGCGACAGGCCATCACAGGCCCCACGGCCTGTGAGAAGTGATCCTGCAAAACAATGTCATGATTAAAAGGCACTGGAGTGAACTGATGGCGAGTGCAACAAGCCATAGGACACCACACGGGCCATCACACATAACGTTCGCTCACAAACTTTTAAGGCAATTCACTGGCTCATTCCCATGGTCCACGTAATGGACCGTTGCAGCTTCAATGGTTGTGGGAATTTGATTTTTAATGCCTAGGTAAAGGGCCTGTGGGATGGGCTATCATGTGTCCCATGGGCCGTTGAGTTCTATCATGGCCTGGGTCAGCGAGTTTGACCTAAATGCCTAACCCGGCCTGACCTGATCCGGCTAAATTATTTTGTTTTATCCTTTTTAAGTCGTGTTTTGTTAAAAAAGACCCAATTCAAATTGGGTCAAACATTTTTACCCAAATTTCCCCCTCCATCACTCCTAATATTACTCAAATTCCTCAAACTAAAATTGATCACCCCCTTGGCTATCCACACGCACACAATTTCACTATTCAAGCATTGTACAAGCACTTTCCTCCGTTAATTCTCATTCACTCTTCGAAGAATTTTAGCAAAAAAAGAGTAAGTTCAAACCCACTCCTAAGTTTTCAATTTCCTCTTAGAGTAACTGGAACTATAGGTTAATTTTTCTCAGAAGATTGCAAGTTATTTGAAGTAAGGAACCCTAGATATAAACTGTGCCTAGGTGTTAGTGTATGATTTTTGTTGTGGTAGTGGGGAACTGTGACCAGAAGGGTTTAATTCGTCTAAATATTGTAATTGAGCGGCTCTTTTTTGTGTCAATTGAGTTGGAGGGAATTTCAACCTAAAATGTGCCTAAAAAATGAGTGCAAAAGTTGTCTTCCCCACAAACTCCCGATGAAATAGAAAATGTCAATGGGTGAATTTTGAGTAACCCATAGTTTATTTATGAAGAGAGGTTTGCGTTCGCATATTTTTGATTAGTTTAATTTTGTGTGGCCATGACAAAATAAGCCCTAAGTTATTTGCTTCATTGACCACTGATATTTATGCCCCGTAAGGTTCATAACATCAAGCGGTAGATGAAGGAAATATGTTTTCGGCATATAAAATTAAGGAAAGGGCCATTGCCTCATTCCTACGGCCAAGGCTCACAAGCCGTAGGAGCTCTGACGGGCCATGGGATTTGGACGTGGGAAAGGAGGCAAGGCTTTTAAGCCACTGTTCGGTCCCCATAGTCTGACCCGATGGGCCATGGGACTTTCCATGGGCAAAGACCCAACCATGGGAGGTTAGAAATTTCCATAAAAAGTTACTGTCCCATTCCTATGGTGGACCTGATAGGCTGTGGGACTTCCCATGATGTCCCCGATGGGCTATCAGACCTCCCACGGCTGTGGGGGCCTAAAAAAGTGAAAATAATGCCTATCTTTTTGTCTTACTTCTAGATTCTTGTGTACTAACCGTGTTCACTTTCAGGTACTCATAGCTCCAGAAACTCCACTACAATGAGGGGGCTAGAAAAGCAAAGAATAAAAATCAGTCGCGCCTCAAGGATCTTCCCATTGATTCTGAGAGTGAGATGGAGAGATCAGACACATACCCCCTCATCCATACATCAAGAAAGAGAAAGCTAGAACTAACACCTTCCCCGTGTCTAAAGTGGGGAGAGGTACATCGTCCGGCAAAAAGAGCAAGACACAAATCATACTTTCTCCCAGTTTGAAGAGGGGGAATATTCATCGTCAGGGTTTGCTAGCTCTAATAAAGAAGGGGGTGAAGCTGAATCTCCATAAACAGGTGGTAAAGACACTGCCATCCCGGTATCTAGTGGCAGGGACTCTGGCTCTGACACAGAGAGTAATAAAGAGAAAAGTGAAACAACTTTGTACACTCCTAAGGATCTCGGAACCACCTTATTCTTTAAGAGCAATGATCCAAACCACCGGGAGAAGATCAGGTGGAAAGTAAAAGGGGTGAAATAAATCTATTAGTATTGCTTAGGTATGATGGCTAAAAGGCACGTCCGACAACAAATAGCGTAATAATAGAGAATCAACACCTCATAGCTCAAAAAGTATCCTAAACTTGATGAGTACTTTTGTTACTACCGCCTAGAGTGGACCAGCCAGCCACTTCGTGATTATCAACCAAAAATTGTACGTGAGTTTTATGCTAACTACCTGGCCATATTCGATAGCAGCTACAAGAAAGGTCAGAAAGCAAAAGATTTGCCCGTTCTAGAGAGTGTCCCAGTTAGAGAGGTCTGAGTTGACATCTCAGCCCGCATGATCAACCGCTTTCTTTATGGGCCAGAGTAGGTGGAGTTGGTGAACTCTAGTGAGTACGACCATCAATACACCAGTCAAGCAGAACAGACTAAGTGGCTGGGGCAAGTTATTACTGATGGAGCTCTGGATTTGCTTCACCAAAAAAAGCCAAAGATCACCAAATCGTCGCTGATCTTTCAAGCAAAATTTTGGTGGAAGGTGGTTAATCTCTGTCTCATGTCGACTGGGGATGAAAACCAATTGATAACTGAGCGGTCTGTTCTGATTGCAAGTTTGATGTCAAAGTATAAGTTGAACTTTGGCGATATCATGGTGGCAGAGATCAAGGATAGGGTGACCAAAATTGCTACATCATACCCATTTCCCTGCTTGATCAGTCAGGTATGTAATGAGGCTAATGTCCCACGCTGATCAAGGATTGGTCGTTTTGTTCTGGCCACTAAAACACACAATCTAGACAAATCTAATGATGAAAACAAGACATTCCTCTACAGTGAAGGGTCTACATCTGGCTTGATCGAACTTACCACCATTTATGATGCCATCACCTTACCTCCAGAAGTGGCACTATTTCATGTTGCTCTGCCATCACCACAAGGAAGTCTGAGGCAACTCCTTCAACTATGGGGGAGGAAGGCGCTATCACTTCTGACTGCCCGCATAGAAGTGTAGTATTTACTCCTCAAACGATTGATATGTACATTCCTGCCACAGCCACTATTCCAGCAACCTCTGTTGCTGCTAGTTCAATCATTGCTGCCCATCTGTCTTCAAATTTGACATCCCTTTATGTTTTCAATCCAATGAATTTTTCTAAGATGGTGCAAAAAATTCTAAGGCTAGAGCGTCAGATGCTTCAGTTCCCCAAGTAGTTTCAGTGGATTATGGATTCTTTCATCAAGAGCAATATTGCGCCATTTAAAAATGTCCATGACAGCATCAATACATTGGATGCGAGAGTAAATGAAAGGTTGAATGATACGGGTTCTACTGATCTGACAAAGGTAAAGGAGGAGCTGGCCAGTTTGCGAGCAAAAGTGGTTGTACTGAGAGAATATCCCTCACTGATATTTACTGAGCATCTGGTGATACTTTTAGAGGAGGATGAGATACCTTTGCTTGATTTATGGAAGTTCACAAAACTGGCAGTTGGTGAAAGAGCTAGGGATGATGCTAATGAGTTTGTTGATCCTCCGACTAAGAACAAGAAGAGGCAAAAGGGTAAGAAATTTTGTCTGGAGGATAAAGACATCGATTTGAGTATGAAAAAGCAAGCTAAAAGGCAAAAAAGGGCTGAAAAGGCAAACAGGAAAGAAACACTGAAGAAGCAAAACGAGTCCTTGGCTGAGCAGTAGATTCGGGTGGATGAAGTTTGTAGAGGTGTGTCAGGTAGTGGCATACCAAGTTATATGGCAACTTCTTTAAACCTCAGTGTGGGAGTAGTTGATGATGATGAGAGAGTTGCAAAGATAGTTATTGATGATGAGAGAGCTGCAGAGGCAGCTGTTGTTGATGACAGAGATACGGGTGTCGACCCATTGGCCCTTTCTACTAAACCTGATGCCCGCACTTAAGCACCATAAGTATGTCTCTCCTCCCTGGCATTCATATATTTTTAGTGCATTGGGGATAATGCATGTTTCTTTTTGGTGGGTGGGATAACTAGTCCGTGTATGTTTTGTTGAGTGTCTTGGAGAAGTCTGAGTAGCCAAGATACTCGTGTTGTGTTGTGATGTTAAATCAAGTGTTGCATGGGAGGCAACCTATGAGGGCACCTTAGAGTATCTGCATTCTTGGGGTTTTCTTTTTGTATTCTTTCCCTGAGGACTTTTATTTTTGTTGAACCAGCACCTTTAGGATGTTTAATATGTTAGGTAGACGTAGTTAGGAAGACTTTAGCATGATATAAATGGGCACACACATGTTTTTGAACTGTTTTGTGAATAAAAAGAAGACCCTTCCAAAAACTTTTTGTTATGTGCTTCAAGATTGACAAGTTAAACTGGTTGACTCAATTTTTTACATTGTGCATATTGAATGTGATAATTATCCTGACTAGGATGAAAACTGAATAACTAGTAGTTAGTAATGTGATCCTGTGACATGTGTGTGCGATTTATTTTATTATTGGTTATGTGTTGGGATTTCAATGCACTTTCGACGCTTAAAACTAAGGATATTGGGAGTTCTTAAGTTTGTTTTGTTAGATATGATGTCTATTTGCTACTTGTACAGGGTCAAGAGTTGGAATTGACAAAGACTTGAAAAGTTGTTGCTTCTAGGTTGAAAGTAATGCCCCACGGGCGTGAGATCCATCATGGCCCTTGGGAAGAGGGCGTGAGAACAAGGAAACAAGGTTCACAAGGCTAAACCCATCCTACGACCAAATGGGATGGGCTTCAAAAGAACCACAGGCCATCACACTTAGCCGCGGGGTCGTTCCAAAGGAAGATGGCAAAGACCAAGTCCCTAAACGTCCAGCCACAATGCCCATGGAAAATATGATAGGACGTTGCAGTTGCTTGTCAAAATAAACCCGAGCATGTGAAAAGCAAGAGGTCATGGTCGACAATGGATCACGACGGGCTGTGAGAACCATGATGGCCCATCGTCTTTGCCCATGGAAATTTGGCAGAAATATTATAGCATTGAGGAAATCTAGACGATGATCCATGATAGCCACGAAGACCATGGGATTTGCCCATTGAAAATGATGTGATCAACTTTCCCAATACTTGTAGGATTCAGTGTATTTTGTCTATAAATACCTTCCCTAAGGTTTTATTTTATTGTTACTCATTTTTTGGGAAATCATAACATATTGTTGACATTATTCTTATGTACTTTTTGAGAATTCAATTGTTGAATCTTGGTTATTGAATTGTTCCTGAGAATTCAAGATTTCGGATTTCTTTACTTTTTATTGTAAGTTATAATTATGATTTCTTCATCTGAATCTGATTTTCTTCTTAAAACTATGAGTAGCTAAATCCACAACTATGGTTGTGGGAACCATGACAGATTAACCAAGTAGGTAAACTACTCAATAAACCTAGAATGGTGTTCATGCATGTATTGTTGTTCCCTTTACTTTTATTACTTTTTTACGGTTTCAAACATTAAACTCGCCTTATTCTTACTTGATTTCAACCCTCATCTAATTAGCTTGGATTTGCACAGGGATAGCTAATTTGGGATAACTGTTGGGGTTAGCAAAGCAAACACCCGTAGACTGGCCAAGTTGCGTGGTGACATTCTTCTATTTTGGTAACCATCCATTAGTTGAACCTAACTTACCGTTATTGCATGCAGAGCACTAGGCTATATTACTGGTACAATGCCTTACTATATTATGAACTCATGGGGAACACTGCCCTAGCCACTTCTCTCATTGATTAAAACAATTGAAACTGATATTCTATTACTTATTTACAAACATGCTTTGTTTCTTTAAAAACCCCATTGGGGAAATAAGACGGCTAGGAGAGTAATATGCACAGTTGACCTAAGTCCAAACATATTCCCTATGGGATTGACCCTAATCTTGGTTAGGTTTTATATTTGAATAGCGACCACTTTATACTTCTTTTTAGACGTGTAATTTTGGCGTATCAAATTTTGATGCCGTTGTCGGGAAATATGGTGTAGAATTAAGAGAAATTGTGTATATTTTACTGTTAGTCCTTATTTCCTGATTTACTTTTTTGTTGTTTTTGTTTTGTTTTATAGGTTTCACACTTGTGCATGCCAGTACATAGAGTCAAGGCAATTCCCTGATTCCACTTGATCTTGAAATTCAACAAACTCTGAGAAACATGGTGAAGGACAGGGTTGTCGAGACACCAAAATAGGTTGCAGCTCCGATATTGGCCGAAGAATAGGAAAGGATACGTGAAGCACAAGCAACACAAGGCGCTCAAGCGGCTCAGAATGCTCTGGCAACCACAGAACAAGCTAATCAAAATGTTACAGCTGAGCAAGTGATAAGTCAGTAATCTACCAACTTATTGAGCCTCTTATTATGAATTATTGCTATGTTTTGATGAGATTTAGAGGTTTTTATCGCCTTTATTGATGTGAATGCATGTACTCTTGGTCAAAGATAGAAAATAAGGAATTGGACCCAAAATAGATCAAAATGAGTTCAAGTATGAAGTGATTAAGTGAGATGAAGATTATGCTGAGAGGTGAAGCAACCATTTGACACACACAATGATTGGTGTGGTCCGCACCTCCCTCCGCAAAACACTGAAAAGAAGAAAAAAAATCTACTAAGGGGTGCAACCATTGTGCGACACGAACATAGCCTGGTGTGAACCGCACCCTGCTTTGTATGACGACTAAAGATCGGCCAAGTCATTGGTTCACTTGTGCAAAGTTGTGCGATGTGCACAACTTGACATGACAAATACACATCGTGGTGCATAGCTCCTGAGGGGCAATTTTGTCTACTTTTATATGATGAATTGAGAAAATTCTAAAACCCAATTTAGGCATAGTTTTGTATAGTTTGGAATATTTTTTTTGTTTTTGAACAAGTTTCTCTCCCAAGGCAAGATAGAGGGTTTCACTCAATTATCTCAATCTTCAACCTTGGACTTGTAAATTTGAGCTTTTATATTGGATTATTGCTACAATTAATGAAAAGGAATTTGAATTTCCCTATGGGTATAGTTTCTTCTTCCTTTAGCATGAGTGGCTAAGTCTCCTTGTCTAGGTATGTGTTGATGATGGATACTTCATAAAAGGGTATTGGTTTTACTTATTTGTGTTTATAATTGCTAATATGACATGGGTCTAGTTATTTCATCGTATTTTAACTCTAAAATTGGTGGTTGTAAACATTGATTTAATTTACTTGATTATATTCTTGCTTGAGAAAGAGGTTCATGATTTTTGATGTGTAATTTTTAGTGGGTACTTGGGATTCCACTTAGATTGGGGCTAGAAATAGCTCAATTTACCAGAAACACCCATTTAAGGGTCTAAGCTAGAGATAGTGTGACCTCCTCAAGCCTATATTGGTTGGTTTATGCCTAAACAATGGTGCTTGAACAACGACCATTGGATAAATGATTGTGACATCAAAAGATTAACATTCATGCCTAAAACCAATGCTACCTATGTTGTTTAGTGAGAATTTATGAATTGAGCAAGTACCTTTTCATGTGTTCGAGTCGCATTGGAAGCACATCCCTAGTCGTCCTCTCTCTTATTTACACCTCGCATTTACTTTATTGTTTGGTTTGGAATTGAATTGTGACAGATTTCCAATTCCCCCCTTTTTACATTATTTATTGTTTAGACAATCTACTCTCGTTGTGAGGTACTTCTTACAATCTCATTGGCTCAGCTATAATTCCCTGTGGGATCGACCCTGACTCCCTTCGGGTAATATAATTTTTTTAGCTTAATAATTGTTGTCACCTTTGTTATGGAGAGTGTCATTGGAGCGTTATCAAAAATGGCACCGTTGCTAAGGAATTGTGTTTGAGCATCCTTTTTGATTGTGAATTGAAATCACCTTGTAGAGTGTTTGTTTTTCTTAAAGTTGGTTTGTTGTTTTTGTTTGATTGAGAAGTCATCCCATGGGCGAAGTGGGATACAATAGAAGTATCGACGGATTCATGGATGCAGCCAATGAACCCGTAATTCAAGGAGCGGTAGGTGCAATCAACCTACCTCCCACGGTTGGAAATGTGGTGTTTCACGTCACTAGTACTATGCTCTATCTCATACAAATAAAAGGGATGTTTGGAGGATCATCCCATGAAGATGCAAATAGGCACATCTGAAACTTCATGGAGATATGCCAACCTTTCATCTTCAAAAACATACCCCAAGAATCTATTTGACTTTGCCTATTCCCTTTCTCTCTATTAGGGGAAGCCACGACTTGGTTCGAAGAACTATCGGATGGGTCAATCACCTCTTGGGATGAGTTGGTAGAGGCTTTCACGGTTAGATTTTTTCCCCTCTCAAGGATGATGCAGCTGAGGGATGAAATTATCAACTTTTGCCAACTTCTCGATGAGCCTTTGCACGAGGCATGGTTGAGATTTAAAAAGAAACTGGTGTTGTGTCCCAACCATGGATTGCCAGACAATGTCTTGCTACAAAGCTTTTATAGGGCTTTGAACTCAATTAACAAGCCTGTGGCCAAGAACCTTAAGGGTGGTATTTTAATGGACTAACAATTTGGTATCACCTCGGCCCTTCTAGAGAGAATGACCAAGACTAACCAAGCTTGACACACAAGGGAGGTTGATATTCCTACCTCGGGAGTGACCTCATCTTTTTTGACATATGAGATGCAGAAAAAGGATGAAGAAAGGGATAAGACCATGTCCAAGATGATGACGCAAATAGACTTATTGGCCAAGCATATGATGGGGGTTGTAAGTGCTATGACTGTGAAGGTTGTGACTACACCGGAGATCAAGGCTAGTGATGACGAGCTAATGTCCATCATGGATGGTAAACATTTCTACTTGTCAGCGGGTTCTCATCTCGGGTATTATCTCCCGAGGGATGAGAATCAAGGTTGGATAAAGGACAAGGAAAGAGATGGAAATTGGAGGGACCGTGACAAAGATGGTGATAAATACAATCACCGGAGTTCTAATCCATACGTACCTCTAAATAAGTCAGACACCTTGTATCAACCTACCACAAGCAATCTTGGTAACTTGAAGATAGAGGACATGTTGTCCTTGGTTTTGAAAAGGGTAGAGAAAACAAATACTGGGGTTAGTGAGCTTAAAAGTGAAGTTTCAACACTTCATCAAATTGTGAGCTCTCATTCAGCCTCAATCAAGCATCTTAAGGCTCAAATGAACCATCTATCCACTCAAATGAATTCTAGGATAAATGAAACACTCCCTAGTGACACCACAGCCAATCCTAAAAATAACGCTCATGTTATGGCTATTGTTACTAAAAGTTGAAGAACGAGTGGTGTGGTGAAAAAGCCCATTTTTGATGTTGTGGAGAAGACGGTTGATGTGGTGAAGAGGCTTAGTGTTGAACCCGTTGTGGATCCATGTGACAAATATGAAGAGGTTGTGTGTGAAAAAGATGTTAAAGAACCAAAAGTTAGGGTGAAGCTTGGTGCAGACAACATTCCGTTGAATGCTTATATTGATGATGGGAAGGAGGAGGCTAAATATCCTTCCCAAGTGGCCATAGACATTGAGGAGGACACTCCTATTATGCAAAGCGTGCCGATCACACTACCCAAGAGACCTCCTCCCTACCCTCAAAGATTAAATAAGAAGAAGGAAGAGAACAAATTCAATAAGTTTGTTGACATGTTTAGCAAACTTTTGATAAATATTCCTTTGGTTGAAGCCTTAATGCAAATGCCGGGGTATGCCAAATTCATGAAGGAGTTTCTCAAGAAAAAGAGGGTTGTCGATGTGGGCACCATTGAGATCTCACACAACTGTAGCATTCTCATGAGAAGTAATGTTGCTAGAAAATAGGATGACCCGGGTGCATTCACTATTCCTTTCACTATTGGGTGTTTATGTTCTGTAAGGCCTTGTGTGACTTAGGGGCAAGTATCAACTTGATGCCCCTAGTGATTTTCAAGAAGATAGGATTGGGCACGCCCAAACCTACTCCCATACGACTACTCATGGCTTATCGATCCATCAAGTGGTCGGTAGGAATTTTATTTGACGTGTTGGTCAAGATTAATAAGTTTATTCTCCTGTCCGACTTCATGATTTTGGATTGCGAAGTGGATATTGAGGTGCCAATAATATTGGGGTAACCATTGTTGGCTACGGGAGGAGCCTTAGCGGATGTTGAACTCCGAGAACTCAAGTTTCGAGTGGGAAGCGAGGTAGTGACATTCAACGTAGGCAACCCACAAAGCCTCCGGATGAATTGCGGGTAGTTTCAGTGATAGTTGTTGGGGGAAAGCTTGATGATGCCCTTGAGGAGTTTAAAATGGGCAAGATTCCCAAGTTTGAGATGTTTCCTATTGGGCAATAAGATGATGTTTTGAGGATGTTGAAGGAGCAATTCCCCTTCTTTGGGTGGGGCCAAGCCAATTGGATTGGCATGCTATCCGACAATGACTAAGGTTTGAGGTACTATTTTCGAGCCACGACATAAAATCAAGCACTTCTAGGGAGGCAACCCAAGTGATTTTACTTTGTTTTTGATTACCTTTTGTTGTTTTTGGTTTTTTTAGGAATGCATGGAGAGGAACAATGACAAAGTGGAGAAATGAGACAAAAAGGGGATGTGCGGATGGCCGTGTGGTTCGCACGAGCTGTTGTGCGTGTCGCACAGACCACTGCACCCCAAGTCATTGAACTAGAAGAAAATGTTGAGTCGGAGGCAATGTGCACTGGGCTGTGCAATCCGCATGAGTCCTTGTGCGCGTCACACCTCCAACGTACACCATAATAGAATGATGGGCCAACTTTTGGCATAAAATGGTGTGGTTCAAAGTGACATGCTGTCCGCACAAGGGCATGTGCAAATTGCACGTCGTGGCGCACCAAGGTAAGTTTTAAAATTTTATTGACCTACCCATTGACTGACCCGACCCAGAGACTGACCAGGTGACTCTTCTTCTTCTTTCTCTCTTTTATATCCGCGAACTTCCCCCTCTTCTCCTATATTTCTTCTAAACCTCCACAAATTCTCTCCCAAAATCTCCAACAAGTCCCTTAAATTCCCCAAAAAATCTTCGCATTCTCTCTCACAAACCTCCACTGCTGCACACCGCTAGCCACTGTCATAGTCTCCGGGCAAAATTATGGGTCAATATTGTTGCATCTTGCAAAGCTTCAATTTTTGCTTCCCTTCTCCTAATCTTCACTTGTGGTAAGTTCCTTGATATTAAATACTTGTTTTTATGATGATTGAAACTCATATTGTGAAGCATGCTCATTGTTTTTGCCATATTGATTTTCGAGTGAGATATAAATTTTTGGGTCCCTAATTTTGGGTTGTATTGTTGATTTTTCTTAGGATCAACTTGGTAGAACTTGATATTGTGATGATGCATGTTGATTGTAGTAATTTTTAGCCTTAAAAATCTGTGTTTTGGGTGAAGTCTGAGTAACCCACTTGTGATTGATGCATGATTTGGCCCTATGATAGATTGGGTGATGTCATTCTTAAGTGAAAATCGTCATCTTCATGAGGTTTTTGTTACAAATTGAGGTTCGGGGATGAATTTATTGCTACAATTATGCCCATGCTCTTTGTTAAATGTTTTGTTGGGTGTATGATCTTGTGTGGAGAGGTAAAAATTATTGATTGAATGAATGTGCCTAATTGTTGCAATTGAAGGCTTGATATTCCCGATGATAGACGGAGTAACGTCCTTCTTAAGGGAATTCATTGAGTTCTTCTTTTGTTTTGAATTGTGTTAACAGACTCCGGGGAAGTCTGAGTACACGGATGATTTGTTTGGGTCATATAATGCTTGGACCTATTGTTTAAAATGTTGGATTGCTGGTGTGGTTCTCAGTTCCAAGTGCATTCCACACATATTGTTCTACGAATCACATGCTTAACGCACAAGAAGACAAGGTATTGAAAAATCCCAAGTGTTTCCCTATGTGTTTCATATGCAGAGCGCAGACCTCTGCGTGTGAAATGCACAAGGCCTCGCACACTTAGAAAAAAAGGTTGCCAGTTCACTGTTTCGAGGGGCGAAGCATGGTGTGACGCATACTTTAGCTGGTGCAATCTGTACCAGTTTTGCACCTCAGTGCAGAAATCCCTATAGGTTTCAGCTAGATCATGAGAAATCACGTGCGACGCGCACTATGCCTTTTGCGGTTCGCATATGGTCCGCATGAGAAATCAACTACCTATTTCATTTTTCTCTTTCTTTGCATTCCATTCTTTTTATTTAGTTAACTTCTCCGTAGTTTTTGTTAGCTTTTGGTACTAACAATCTCCATGTGTAGACTATGTCTTATAGTAAGGGAAACACAGGGCGCAACCCAAAGAAACTATCAACTGCAGAAGAGGCGAGAATTCACTTCGGGGTTTAAGGCATGAAGGTCATCTTTGACCGGGATAAGAATATGACCTTCAATATGGAGCAGAGCTTCAACTTATTTGTAGTCAGGGAGGAGCTATCCAATATCCACAAATAGTTTGCCGACTGAGAGTGGAAACCATTCCAAGATGTACCCGGGGGGTACTACGAGGAGATAGTTTGGGAGTCCTTTGCTGCTTATCAAGCAAAGCAAGACTCCAAGGGATATAAGGGGAATGTGGATAAGTTCCCTAACATGGACTCAGTTGTCATCCAGGGCAAGAAATTTTCCATCACTCCAGCTGCTATCAATGCCATTTATTGGGGCAACCCAATCGAGCCTTCACCTACTCTCTTGTCTAAGTTAATGGCCGACCCAAAGCCATAACAGGCAACTATCCCTGTTCTTTCTCCTGACACTCCTCTCTGGGCTAGTATGAGGGGTGATATTCCATGGAGGACCTTGTACTTTGAAGCCCGTCTCTGGTATAACCTTGTTCACATCTAATTCTTACCATCACAGAATGATCAAAAGATAACCCAGGATGGAGCCATTCTGATTGCTTCTATTATGACGGGCAAGTATGTCAACTTTGGGTATATAACGACTATGGTGATCAGGAGAAAAGAACGCATGGGTTGTGATTCATTTCCCTTCCTGGTGCTCATTACTAAGCTTTTTGCTAAACACGATATCCCATGCCTCCCCTGTGACAAGTTTACCCATGCCATTGGTACGATAGACCTTGATAGGAAGATAGACATGGATGCTCCTAGGTTCAAGAGGCGTCGGACTGCACCCTCGAAGGAGGTTGAGGTTGATGAATCTAATGCCGAAGCAAATGCTCCTTCTCCTTCTCGGGTAGCTTCTGAGGCACGTACCCCAGAAGCCACTGCACCTGGAGGTTCTTTGACCAAGAGTGGCCTCCAGGATATGGTTGACAATACATATAGTCATGAGAGGTAGTTGAGCGACTTATCAAAATGGTTGCTCGGGTTGATTTACAAGGTTGTCAAAAGGGCAATCAAGGGAGTAGCAGACATCGTGACCAAGCTCTACCAAAGGGTAGATGTCATTGAGGGGTCCATCAAACCAATTCGAAAGGATGTCGGCAAGTCTAAGTGGAAGGCTCCAGTTGAAGAGGCAGATTTGAGTACCTTGCCTCAACCCCTCCACACTCACGGACCTATGGATAACTTGCTTGCAGCTTTCGCAGATGATGAGGCTAAGCTACCTGGTGATGAGGATGTGGAGCTAGATGATGATCAGAACCCAGAGTTTCAGCGGGTTCTTAGGGAATCCATAAATACCATGCACTCCTGAAAGGGTGGTGCTGGTCCTAATGAAGAGGCAACAGATGATGATGATGATGAGGCATAGTCTTCCAGGGATTTATTGCACCCCTTATTTCATAACTTGGTCTTAAAGCATTGAGGGTAATGCTTCTTTTTATGGGGAGAGGTGGTGTTATTTTATTTGGTTGCCCATGTTGGGTTTGAGATATTTTATTGCCCTTGCCGGGCCTTGACATTTTTAATTCCTTGCTAGATTTGTTTTGGCCCTTGTCGGGCATGTTGGATGATTGTGATGATTTTTCCCTTGCTGGGCCTTTTTGTTATGTTTTTGATGCTTAAATGTTCCCTCGTCGGGCTTGATATTTTTGTTGATTGTGTTGCCGAGTTAGTCTTACAAATCCCCATTGTCTCACTACTCGTACCTTGAAAATATGCTAAGGGCCTACACCGAGGCTTGTTTTCAAATTATTCATGAGCTCAAAATTTGATAATCACCTTGTTAATAGTAGTTTAGCAATATTCATGAACTCAAAACTACACCGAGGCTTGTTTTCAAATTATTCATGAGCTCAAAACTCGTTCTTTATTTTTCTTTATTTTGTTTTTGTGTCAAACCGGGTTGGTGTTTCCCTATGATGGATTGAGAGGAGACTTTCTTCAGGGAAAATACCAAGTATTAGTTTTAATTTGAGTCCGTGCTTTGCTTGTCTCAAAATGGACCCACCAAAAAAAAATCTTGGCAAGATGTTTTTGAAAAGCAAAGGAAAGAGGGAAAATGAATTTTTAAGGAATCATTCTCTTGTCATGAGTTGCACACTCTCGGTTTGGCTTGATCGATTCACAAACGAGTGTGTAATGAACTCAGAATAGCTTTTCAAAAGTCATTTGTCCCAATTAATTTTGACACTAATGTTTAAAGTTCTTGTAAGGTGATGTTATATATGGTTAGTCTATACCTTGATTCTTGTGCATGCGTGTTATACAGAACTTGCCCCGAATGTGATTCAAGGAAAAATTCTAGATGTGACAAAGCTTGGAAGATGATCTTAGGCCCTTTTGAATATCCACTTCACCCAAATGGCTTTCCTTGACATCAATCCTAGTGAACCCTTTTTGAGATTGTGACCGTTCTTTGGCACCTTGTTTGACACCATGACCTTTTTGGAACCTCTATCTTGGCACCCATCCTCTCTAATGGCTTGAAAGTGAAACGTAGGCTAAAAGCCTAAGTTTTGAGGGGGGATGAAATGACAAAATAGGCAAAAGCTTAAGTTTGGGGGTGTATGTGCTTAATGTGGAGAAGAAAAGGAATGCACTCCAAGTGCAAGGTAGCACCTTATGTTGAATTGAAAATTGCTCCAAAAGTTCAACCCAATAAGCAAAATGAAAAGAAAAGATTTGGTGCTACCAAGTGAAGGTGTTACAATGATATTGAATGATCAAGATTGAAAGGAAAAGCTTGGGTTGTGTGAGGGAGAAATAAGGTGAAGTCACAATTCGAAAATGTGAGCGGTGTTTAAAATGATAAGAAAGAGAGTTATTGAGGTTTATTCACTTGAGCCAAATGTCATCCTCACCTTAGCATTAGCCAACATCGTTACCCGCAAGACCTTAGTGATTCCGAGCTTGGCCACTCTACTTTAGTGGTGATTTACAAGAAGGGCAAGCCTATGGTTCGACATGTGTGCACTTAAATTTCCTTGAGAGAGTGAGAGTCTTTTCAGTTCTCTTCTAATCCATTGTATTGTGAATTGCATGATTGTGAGTGGGATTCTCTCTTGTGGTGAGTGGTATCACACGCACTCGAATTGAAAGATAAAGTCTTTATTTCAATTGATAGGAATGAATGAGACAAGTTGTATGGCAAATCTCGAGGCAAACCTTTATGGTCCATGCCAATGACTTGAGAAGCTTAATATCTTGTTTTGAATGACAAATTCCCTTGATTTTGAATGAGAAAAGAAGTCCTTTTGAGAAGATTTTTTGAAATGATCAATTACCTTGAAATGTGGTGTTCAAATTAAGATGAGCATTGTAGTTGAGTCTTTTGTTCTAGTCTTTTTGTTTATTATTTTTCTTAGTTTTTAAAATAAATTATTCTTTTGTTACTAGATTGAATTTTAGAGCATAATTCATTCCTTACCTTATGAGTATCTTGCTTGAGGACAAGCAATAGTTCAAATTTGGGGGTTTGATAAGTCGGTAATCTACCAACTTATTGAGCCTCTAATCATTAATTATTTTTATGTTTTGATGAGATTTAGAGGTTCTTATGGCCTTATTGATGTGAATGCAGGTACTCATGGTCAAAGATAGAATACAGGGAGTTGGACCCAAAAGAGCTTAAAAAGGAGTTGAAGTGTGAAGTGATCAAGTGAGACGAATGCTAAGAGGTGCGACTGTTGTGCAACACACACAATGCTTGGTGTGGTCCGCACCTCCCTCCACATGAGGCTGAAAAGAAGAAGAAAAATCTGCTAAGGGGTACGACCGTTGTGCGATATGCACATAGCCTGGTGTGAACCACACCCTACTTTGCATGAGGACTGAAGATTAGACAAGTCACTAGTTGACTTGCGCGAAGCTATGCGATGCCCACAACGTGATGTGCAAAATGCACGTTACGCTGCACAGATCCTTAGGGGAAGTTTTGTCCACTTTTGTATGATGAATTGGGAACATTCAAAAACAAAATTTAGGCATAGTTTTGCATAATTTTGAATGGTTTTTTGAGAAAGTTTCTCTCCCAAGGCAAGATAGAGCGATAGCCCATACTAGGATCTACACCAAGAAGATGCAGAGTGCAGTATGAGCACCAATTGCTAAGCAACAGGTACCAAGTAGGTATCATAAGCCAACTGGGAACATATAAGATATAAGAGTAGTAAAAGAGCAGAAAAGAAGCAAGTAGTCACGGAAAAACAATGAATAAGTAAACAAAATCTAGCACAGAAGGATACAAGTAGAAAACAACATGCTTGGCTAGCTACTAGAATATATATCACACAGACACAGGTGAAAGAAAGAAATAACGCATCTGGGGTCCTTGCAATAACAATATGTATATAGAGAGAGATGTAGAAATAGGCGGTATACCGGTAACCTCAAGTAAGAATGGAAGAAACAATAGAAATAGCAGTAACCATACTCGATACGAGTACCAAGATGCTAAGTCATGCTAGTAACACCACTCTCAACTACCAATCACCAGAATACAACCATACTAGCAATCCATATTACAATAAAATAATGATAAATCTACCTACTGTCCGAACAGGCACCCAGACACCGAGAAATGCATATAAGTGAAGATAAACCTTTCGGCATCCCATACTACCAGAGCGTACACTCAACAAACAACAAACAAAGGTGGAATAGGACACATAGGTATGATATGAAGCAATAGTTGAAGACTAGATAGAACAGTAACCCTCTATGTAACCCCTCCGGTGGCTATTGGCCCACTAGGTAGGATCTGTGAAAGGACAAAATCCGTATACCTCAACTACACAGTATACCCCTCCCCCAGCACACTCAGCACGTAGCCCCTGGTCTGAGTCAGCCAGGTTCATAGAGGTCCTCGACCACATACTAACTCTCATAACCTCAACAAAATGGTCTGAAATGGATTCGGATCCAAATAAGTCACAAAATATAAAAAATGCACGCCCTAGGTTCTACCCGGGTCTAAATCAGTGAATCAAACCTCAAAAGCCCCTATAAGGGTGCCCGGTTTATATTACCGGGTCTAAAATAGTAGTAAAATAAGTCTAATTCTTGGCCTAATCGAGTCTAGTATCATCTCAAATCAACAGTAAAACATGTCTAGTGCTTCGGCCCCACCGAGTCTAGTATTAGTCTGAAAACAATGGTAAAACCAATTGAACTTCCTTACCCCAAGAAGATCAATTAAAACCACTTGCAAACCCTTTTTATAACTACTTTCTACCAAAAATGGGCCCTTGGGGCCATACAAGGTTTAGAAAGCTATCAATAGTGGGCTCGAAGCCAAAACCATAGTAAAACATGTGAAAACGTCTTTACATGCATGATAATTGCATGCTCAATCACAAACAGTTGCCCAATGGCTCACAATCAACCTATCGGCTATGCACATGCTCCAATTGCTCTACAACATAGATAACCAGCCTATGATCATAATATCGATGTCCAGGATTCACGGACATTCCCAAATAACCCACCATCTATGGTTTAGAGTCAGTACAAGGCCACACAGGACCACAAGGGTGATATAAGCAACTACAATTAATTCTACAACCAAACGAGTGAAATAATACGTACATGAAAGAGAGGTAAAGGTCTGGGGTACCAAGCTAATAAACCCAACCCAAGGATGCCAATTAGTACAATTATATCCTATATATGTGTAGTCTGGAAGATTTAAACCATAACCTACCTGTCGTCTGACGACAAGCAACTAAAATGACGATGTCCAAGCCTGAACTACTCCGAGAAGCTTTGAATAGAAATCAAACTATCAAGAACATAAACTACACATTAAAATAAGAATAACGATACTCATATTGCTATAACTATAGTCGGGTTGAAATTTGGGTCACTAGCGGGCCTGTGGGCCTCGCAACTCAAAGCCAGAAATGAACGAGTACATAATGATCACAATGATCATAGGAGTGCATGCCTAGAAATTTGAAAGAATTGAGCATGAATTTTGGGCTAAAACAGCCCACCCAAATCGAGAGAACAAAAGGAAAAAAAAAGGAATGAAAAATCGAAATTTAGCAAGGAACTTACCGGATGAATGACAGGAAAATGATCACGAAGCAATGATTAATCTACTCCAAGAAATTGGTGGCCAGAAGTTGAGCAATTTGAGTGTTGGGAGCTGTTATCAATGGTGGAAACGTAGTTGGGTTTTAAAATGAGAAAAAATAATGAAGAAGCCAACTTAAAGATGCCAGCCATGCTTGTGAGTGCGCGGCCATGCGTATGCGGTCGGACATCGCGCACTCAAAGTCCAGGCGCTGGCCAGGTAAGGCGCTTGCCTAGCGCGCATACGCCCAGGCCACTGTGCACGCGAGCATGCGGAGGCGGCTAAGGCATCTCTTAGGCGATGGCCCAGAAAATAGGGCAGTTGCCAATTCCATGTGTGTAGGCGGCCATGCCCACGCCTAGGAGAAGTCCATGTTGGTGCCATGATAGCAACCACCTTCCAACAGCCAACTCCAATTTGGAATTTTCTCTAACAGACCCTCAGAAACACATCTGGGGTACCGCGAACACAAACGAGCTGAGAAATTTGACTAAAAATGGCATTCCAGACTCAACGAAATCAACAAAAATCCTAACAAAGTTTGATACGACAAAAAGTGTTCCCCACGCCCAAGAACCAACTTTAGGCCACATTTCCAAAATGGAACACCAAGGCATAAAATGAGTCCAGAAGCCTCGGGACCCAAACCAAAGGTCCCTCTAGCCCAAAGTTGACATGTTGGAGCTAACAGCGCTGTCAAAATTTCCATTCGAGGTCGTCTTCTCCGAATGTTGACCAAAATCAAACTTTCATGTTTAACTAGCTAGAAAACACAAAAACCAACACTAAACCAAACTAAAAGCTCCCAGATCCTGACCAAGGGTCAATCTAGACCAAAATCCATGCTCCGGAGATAATGGAACTGTCATAATTCAATTCCCAGTGCGTTTACCAAGAATGTTGACCAAAGTCAATAATATCCTAAGTTTAAGCTCTAAAATAAGGAAATGGTCATAACGACCAAATGAATGGCCAGGGCACCGAACCACCGGTCCCAGCAAGCCATAAATGACATAGGGCCACTACAGGAAAGCTCTAATAGTACAAAGAAAGCAAAAATGCAAAAATGATCGAAAGGGTCATTACATCATCTATTACTACAAAGGACTTTCATCCTAGAAAGTCAAGGAAAGAAAGTACCTGGAGGCTCAAACAGCTGCGAATACTGAGCCCGTATCTCTCTCTCGGTCTCCCAGGTAGCCTCCTAAACTAGATGGTGCCTCCACTAGACCTTAACAACCAGAATCTCTCTAGATTTCAACCTCCTGACATCTCTGGCCAAAATAGCTATCGGCTCCTCAACAAAGGCTAAACTCTCATCCAACTGAACCAAATGCCAATGCAACAGATGAGACTCGTCTAGGACATACCATCGCAACATCGATACATACAAAATCGGGTGCATAGCAGAAAACATTGGAGTCAAAGCTAACATGTAGGCAACACTACCAACCCTATGAAGAATCTCAAATGGCCCAATGTACTAGGCCTAAGCTTGCCCCACCTACCAAATCTTATCACACCCTTCATGGGTGATATACGGAGGAATACCAAGTCACCAACATGGAACACTAAGGTACAAAGTCTACGATCAGCGTAACTCTTCTGCCTACTCTGAGCTGCTCGAAGTCTGTCCTGAATCACTCTGACTCTATCTAGTGAATCGCGAAGCAAACCTGTACTCTGTGGCCTAGACTCTAACCCATCAAATGAACAAACCGGCAATCTGCAGTGCCTACCATACAAAGCCTCGAAAAGTGCCATGCCAATGCTCGAATGGAAACTATTATTATAAGCAAACTTGGCCAAAGGCACAAACTGATCCTACGCACCTCCAAAGTGCCTCCGAAGCATGTCCTCCAGGACCTGAATAGTTCTCTCAAACTAGCCATCTTTATGAGGGTGGAATACAGTACAAAGCTGAAACTCTGTACCCAAATCTCACTTAATATCCCTCAAAAACTGAGAAGTTAATTGAGTGTTGCGGTCTAAAATGATAGAAGTTATAACCACGAACAATCTCACGAAGGTAAATCTAGGCTAAACTCTCTACACTGTAAGTATTCTAGACTAGTAAGAAGTGCGCTAACTTAGTCAACCGATAAACAATCACCCAAATAGAGTCAAACTTTCATGAAGTACGAGGCAATCAAACTACGAAGTTCATAGTGATCCCTTCCCACTTTCACTCATGAATGGGAAGTTACTACATCAATCCATCAGGTCTCATGTGCTTGAGCTTCACCCACTGATAGTTCAAGCACCGAGATACAAAATCTGATACATCTAGCTACATACCACTCCACCAGTAAAGTTTCCTCAAGTCTTTATACATCTTCGCTACACCAGGATGGATGGAATACCTACAATAATGCGCCTCACAAAGTATCAACTAAATTAAATCCCCAACCCTCAGAACACAAAGATGACTGTAGAACCTCAGAATACCATCAGAACCCAAAGTAGCCCAGCTTGCCTCACCTGAACCACCTGATCACGAAGGTCACACAATCGTTGATCCTCAAACTGTCGGCTCTAAATTTGATCAACTAGAGTAGAACAGACCTCAATACTAGCAAGAACTCTGCTAGAATGCGACAAGTCAAGCCTAACCAACTGGTTAGCCAAGGACAGGATGTCCAAGGCCAACGATCGCTCTGAAACTGAATATGAAGCTAGGCTATCCATACTCACCATCTTCTAACTCAAGGCATCTGCTACCATGTTTGACTTGCCCAGATGATACAGAATATTGAAATCATAGTCCTTTAGTAACTCAACCCATCTCTTCTACCTCGAATTTAGCTCTCGCTGACTTGTGATCTACTGAATACTATGATGATCGATGAATATCTCACAATAAACTCCATATAAGTAGTGCCTCCATATCTTGAGTGTGAAGACTATTGCTGCCTACTCCAAGTCATGAGTGAGGTAGTTGCACTCGTGAACCTTTATTTGTATTGATGCATACGCTATCACACGACCCTGCTGCATCAACACACAACCAAGACTCACCCTTGAATCATCACAATACATGGAGAAACTCTACCCTCTACTGGCAAGGTCAACACTTGAGCTGAAGTCAATAAGGCCTTAAGCCTTTGGAAGTTATCCTCACACTGATCTAACCACTGAAATGGAACATCCTTCCTAGTCATCATAGTCAAAGTGTTGTTATGGAAGAAAACCCCTTGACAAACCTCTTGTATTACCCTGCCAACCCAATAAACCTTCGAACCTCATTAAGAGTAGTAGGTCTAGGCTAATCACGAACTATTGATATCTTCCCCGGGTCAACTCTAATCCCATTCTTAGGCAACACGTGTCCTAGGAATGCAACAGACTCAAGACAAAACTCGTACTTTGAGAAGTTGGCATAAAGCCAATGATCTCTCAAAATCTGAAGTACAATCCCCAAATGATATTCATGCTCATCTCTACTCCGTAAGTATATCAGGATGTCATCTATAAAAACTATCACGGACAAGTCCAAGTAGGGGCTTAGCACCCTCTGCATCAAGTCCATGTAAGTTGCAGGGGCATTAGTCAACCCAAAAGACATCACCAAGAACTCATAGTGGCTATAACATGTCCTGAATGCTGTCTTAGGGATGTCCTCTGCCCTAATCCTCAACTGGTGGTACCTTGACCTCAAATCTATCTTCAAAAACATGACAGAACCGTGAAGCTGATCAAACAAGTCATCAATCTGCAGTATCAGATACCTATTTTTCACAGTCACATTATTTATCTTTCTATAATCAATACACATCTGCATCGACCCATCCTTTTTCTTCACGAAGAGAACTGGAGCACCCCAAGGTGACACATTCGGCCTAATAAATCCTTTAGCTAATAAATCCTGGAGCTTCTCCTTAAGCTCTCTCAACTTAGTAGGAGTCATACGGTAAGGATAAATTGAAATAGGCCTAGTGCCCAGATCTAACTCAATAGCAAAATCAATAACTCTCTTAGGAGGAAGGCCTGGCAGGTCGGTAGGGAACACATCTAGGAAATCTCCAACCACAGGAACTGACTCAGGGGAAGAAGGGTTGCCACTGGCATCTCAAACATATGCTAGGTAAGCCAAACACCTGCGAGAGATCAACTTCATAGCACAAAGATAAGAGATGATCCCAGATGGTGCGTGGTTGACAGAACCTTGCCACATAACCGGGGATATATCGGGCACGACAATGGTAATGGTCTTGGCATAGCAATCCAAAATTGCATGATGAGGGGATAACTAGTCCATGCCCAGAATCACATCAAAGTCTAGCATATCAAGAATCATCAAATCACCCTAAGTCTCAATATCTCTAATAGAAGTCATATAGTATCTCACAATCCAATCCACAAATAAAGAATCTCCTACTGGGGTAAAAATAGATAGAGGCACATATAACAGCTCACTAGCCAACCCCAAACAAGGCAAATAGTAGATATACGAGCAAGTAGATCCAGGATTAAATAAAGCAAAATCTAGTTGTCGGCATACAAAAATCATACCTGTGATCACAGCATCTAAGGCCTCTGCTTCTGATCTCCTAGGGACCGCATAAAACTAACGATAATCACCACCTGACCGATCGCCATCCTTACCACTTGTCCTGCCATGCTGGCCACCATCTCTAGTCTGACCACCACCTCCTCTAGCCAGTGGCTGAACTGCATAAATAGGCTAAGCCAACTAAATTGTACCCCGCTGGGGGAAATCTCTAGCATAATGACCACTAACCCCACATTCGTAGTAAGATGAACCCCGCTGGGGGCACTCTCTGGCATAGTGACTGCTAACACCATACTCATAGCAAGGCCCTTGTAGCCTACCCTATCGCGATGGACCAGATGAACCTGTGTGGCCACTATGGCTCGATTCCCCTGAAACTGCACCTCTCGAAGACTGAGAACGGTGATCCTGCTGACTACACTGACCCTGCTCAAGCAGAGGACTACCAGAAGAATAAAGTGAATCTTGGACCGGTCGACTAGACTGACACTGGTGCTTCTATGGCTGATACCCTTGGCCCTATTAGCTTAAACCTCTACCACCGTGATAGAAACCACTATAGCTACCCTGATGTCGAGGACTCTTATCTCTAACCCCTGGATCATAAGGATACAAATCCTTTATGGTATGGGCATCTGTCATGGCCTAGAATGATCGACCACTGACAACTAGTATCTCAACTGCATCCCTAAACTCTATCCAAAATCCCCAAACAAACCTACAAACTTTATCGGGCTTGGTAGGCATGATCATAGCCCCAAATGGAGCAAGCTGGTGGAAATGAGTCTCATACTCCGATGTAGTCATAGAACCCTGCATAAGTCTAGTGAATTTCTCTCTATGACGCTCTCTGTCGTTCTGTGGCAAGAACTTGGCCATGAAGGCCTCAAAAAACTCTGACCAAGACAATAAAGGAGATGAAGATTGTCTGCAAGTAACTTAGGCCCTCCACCATAACTTAGCTGGGCCCTCCAGCTTATAGGTAGTGTATCTAACTCCGTGAGTCTCCTGTAGGGCCAAATATTGTAGCATCTCTGCACAAGTAGTAATGAAGTCATGTGGATCCTGACCAGAAGTACCAGCAAACCTCGGAGGTTCCAATCTCAGAAATCTACCCAATGCCATCTGCTCCATCTTTGTCATCATCAGACTGAGAGCAAGAGGCTATGCCACGGATGGAATCGTAATAACCTCAGCACAGGGAGTCACAGTAGCAGGCTGCACTCCTAACTCGGTGCACCCAGGGCTGCCCCCTGAGCAGTTGTATGTGCTACCTCGGTAGGTTGATCCCCTATCATACCCAATAACTGTAGAAGAAAACCTCGGACACCTGAAAACTAAGTTGGGGTTGATGCCGGCACTGAAGTTGATACTGAAGCAGACACTAGAGTTGGTGGCACCTGGGATGTCCCTTGGTCCACATGCTGCTACTTGGGAAAAAACTCGAGCTCATACTCAATCTCAACCTTGACTCTAGGAGCTCTAACTGGTGCCGCTTCTTCAGAAAATCCCCTAGCTCTACCTTTGTGACCTTCCCGACCCCTAGTAAGAGTCGGGGGTGCTGGAGTAGAAGAATCTCCTCCGCCTGATGCTAATGATCTCATGCAAACTATCTGCGGAAGAGTGAACTAGAGGAATCGAGTTACAAGAAACTTTCAATGATACTACGCACGAGTTAGAAGCAATAAAAAGTCCATGTTTCCTAAAAAGTCACTATAGCCTCTTGAAGATTGAGTATGGACGTCTCCGCCCCAATCTGCAGTACTCTACTAGACATTGGCTCCTATACTGAAGACACTGGTAAACCTAGAGCTCTCATACCAAGTTGTCATGCCCCGATTTCTCGGTCATGATGGCACCTACAACATCCCTAGTAGGCGAACCAATCCTCGTAGCCTAGAATACTTAGTAATGGGATACTATCTAACATACAAGCGGAAGAACAATATAAATAAGTGAAAGCAAGGAACAAGATAAGAAATAGGCAACAGGAATACATAAGTAGAAGCTAAACCAAACCCCAAAACCTGGTATTATAGTATAAGAGCTGGAACTATTTCAATGGAGTATAAAGGATCCAAAATAATATATACAAATGTGTCTGAACATGAAAGCAATATATAATACCAGGATGAACTAAAAGCTAAGCTCCAATCGCTAAGAGCTCACCATCAGTCTCGGATAGTCCCCAAAAGATCAGCTGCACGAGTCTCGTATGGATCAGTAGCGATGGCTCACACTAGGATCTGTACCAAGAAAATTCAGAGTGTAGTATGAGCACCAATTACTATGCAATGGGTACCCAGTAGGTATCATAGGCCGACTGGGCACATATAAGATATAAAAGCAGTAAAAGAGAAGAAAAGAAGAAAGTAGTCACGGAAAAACAATGAATAAGTACACGAAAGCTAGCACAGAAGGATACAAGTAGAAAACAACATGCTTGGCTAGCTAATACAATATATATCACACAGACACAAGTTAAAGAAAGAAATCATGCACCTGGAGTCCTTGCAATAACAATATGTATATATAGAGAGATTTAGAAATAGGCGGTATACCGGTAACCTCAAGTAAGAATGGAAGGAAGTAAAGAAATATCAGTAAGCATACTTGATACCAGTACCAAGATGCTAAGTCATGCTAGTAACACCACTCTCAACTACCAATCACCGGAATACAACTATACTAGAGATCCATATTGCAATAAAATACCGATAAATATACCTACAGTCCCAACAGGCGCCCATACACAAACCCTCTGCCATTCCATACTACCGGAGTGTACACTCAACAAACAACAAATAAGGGTGGAATCAGACACACAAGTATGATATGATGCAATAGTTAAAAACCACATGGAACTGTAACCGTGTATGTACCCCCTCCAGCACCTATAGACCCGGAAGGTAGGATCTATGGAAGAACATAACTCATATACCTCAACTACACTATATACCCCTCCCCCGGCACACTCAGCATGCCCGAGGTTCTACCCTGGTCTAAATTAGTGAATCAAACCTCAAAAGCCCCTATAAGGTTTCCCGGATATTACCGGGTCTAAAATATTAGTAAAATAAGTCTGATGCTCGGCCTAACCGAGTCTAGTATCATCTCTAATCAATAATAAAACATGTCTAGCATCCGGCCCTGCCGAGTCTAGTAGTAGTCTGAAAACAGTGATAAAACCAATTTAAATTCCTTACCCCAAGAAGATCCATTAAAACCACTTGCAAACCCTTTTTATAACCACTTTTTACCGAAAGGGCCCTCGGGGCCATGCAAGATTTAGAAAACCATCAATAGTGGGCCTAAAGCCAAAACCATAGTAAAACATGCAAAAACCTCTTTATATGCATGATAATGGCATGCTCAATCACAAATAGTAGCCCAACAGCTCACAATCAACCTATCAGCCCTACACAGGCTCCAATCGCTCTACAACATAGATAACCAGCCTCAGATCATAATATCCATGTCTGAGACTCACGTACATTCCCAAATAACCCACCATCTATGGTCCAAAGTCAGTACAAGGCCACACAGGACCACAAAGGTGATATAAGCAACTACAACAAATTCTACAACCAAATAAGTAAAATAACATAGACATGAAAGAGCGGGCAAGGTCTAGGGTACCAAGCTAAAGGTCTAGGGTACCAAGCTAATAAACCCAACCCAAGGATGCCAATTAGTACAATTATATCCTATATATATGGAGTCTGGAAGAGTTAAATTGTAACCTACTTATCGTCTGATGATAAGTTGCTGGAATAACGATGTCCAGGCCCAAACTGCTCTGAGAAGCTCTGAACAAAAATCAAACTATCAAAAGCATAAACTACATGTTTAAATGATACTAACGATACCAATATTGATATAACTATAATTGGGTCAACATTTGGGTCACCAGTGGCCCTGTGGGCCTCGCAACCCAAAGCCAGAAATGAACGAGTACAAAATGATCACAATGATCATAGGAGTGCATGCCCAGAAATTTGAAAGAATTGGGCATGAATTTTGGGCTAAAACAGCCCACCCAAATCAAGAGAACAAAAGGGAAAATTAATGGAATGAAAAATTTGAATTTAGCAAGGAACTTACTAGATGAATGACGGGAAAATGATCATAAAATAAATGGTGAATCTACTCCAACAAGTTGGTGGTCAGAAGTGGAGCAATTTGAGTTTTGGGAGATGTTATCAATGGTGGAAACGGAGTTGGGTTTTAAAAAGAGAAGAAAGAAAGAAGAAGTCAACTTAAAGTTGCAAGCCATGGTTGTGCATACACGGCCATGGCGCTGCTTACGCGGTAATGCATATGCGGGCGAGCATCACGCATGTGAAGGCCAGGCGCTGGCCAGACCAGGAACTTACCTAGCGTGCACGTGGCTAGGCCACCGCGCATGCGGGCTTGTGGACATGGCCAAGGCATCACCTAGGTGATGACCGAGAAATAGGAAAGCTGGCATTGCCCTGCGCGTAGGAGGCCATTACTACGCGTAGGCCAAGGCCATACTATTTCCATGACAGCAACCAGCTGCCAACCAACTCCCACATGGAATTTTCTCTGACGGACCCTTAGAAACACATCAAGGGTCCCGTGAACACAAATGAGCTGAGTTATTTGATTAAAAATGGCATTATGGACTCAACAAAATCAATGAAAATCCCAACAGAGGTCGATACGATGAAAAGTTGGACCCACACCCAAGAACCAACTTTAGTCCATCTTTCCAAAATGAAACACCAAGGCCTTAAATTAGTCCAAAAGCCTCGAGACCCGAACCAAAGGTCCCTCTAGCCCAAAGTCGACATTCCAGAGCTAAAAGTGCTATCAAAATTTCCATCTGAGGCCATCTTCTCCAAATGTTGACCAAAGTCAAACTTCCAAGTTCAACCAGCTAGAAAAAACAAAAACCAACACAAAACCAAACTAAAAGCTCCCAGACCCCGACCAAGCATTCATCTAGACCAAAATCCATGCTCCAAAGCTATCGCAACTATCAAAATTTGATTCCAAGTGCATTTACCAAGAATTTTGACCAAAGTCAATGATAGCCCCTAAGTTTAAGCTCTAAAATAAGGAAATGGTCATAACAATCAAATGAACAACCAGGGCACCGAACCACCGGTCCTAGCAAGAAATAAATGACTTAGGGACGCTACAAAAAAGCTCTAACAATACAAAGAAAGTTATAACACGAAAATGACCAGACGAGTCATTACATTGTTTTAGTTACATATGTCTTCTTTTTGGACAATGCTATTTATTAGTGATTTTGGATTACTCTTAGACACTGTTTAGTTAGTGTCCTTTGTATGATGACTTTTGAATTTTTGGGATGTATTAGTTAGACTTCTGTATTTATATAACTAAGTTTTGATATTTTGACTATTATATCTTAAAATATTTTATTTTTGCTAAAAGTGAATTGGTTTAGGCTTCGTTTGGTTGGTAACGCTTGGTTTGCCCACTTATGGATTAGTATGTGTGCCACTCAGGGCCATTTGGGTCATGATAGATTCACGTTTATCTTTGGTAATTACGATATTAGCCCAGTAATTACCTCTTCCTCAACAAATTTTTGGACCACCTCTCAGATGTTGTGGTTGTGTCATGTCCCGAGCCTAGACTCTGGGCAAGGCCGGTATCCAATTCCATTGCTGGCCGTATACCTATAACATGGCATGATACATTAGCATACAATAACATAAGCAAAAAATATGGAAATCATTTAAAAGAATGAATCTTTATTCATTAACATACTTTAAGAAAATGACATATGAGTCAATACATAAACTGAATACATTTCTTGACTTGACTGACTACAATCTATCTATGAAGCCTCTAAACTGAATATCTGAGTACTGACTACTGAGACAAAGCCCCGATCTACCTTTATGTAAGTAAAATACACTACTGAACTACTCTATAAACCAAGCCCTCTGGATATAGAGAAGGCTTACCCAAAGCTTGTAATGACCCTTCCGGTCATTTTTGTGTTTACACTTTCCTTGTATAGTTTGAGCTTACTATTAGTGGCCCCAAGTCATCTATGACTAGTTGTGACTAGTGGTTCTGTGCCCTGGCCATTCGATTGGTCTTTATGGTCGTTTCCCTATTTTAGAGCTTTAACTTAGAAAATCATTGACTTTAGTCAACATTCTTAGCTAACGTGCTCAAAATTTAATTCTGACAGTTATGTTAGCTCCGAAACATGGAGTTTGTTATAGAAGGACCTTTAGTTGAGGCCTAAGAACTTTTGATGTGGTTTTGTGTTGCTTTTTCTATTTTTTCAGGCCAGTTAGAGTTGGAAGTGTGACTTTGGTTAACTTTTGATGATCAGAGTGTCAGATTTGAAATTCAATGATTCCATCAGCTCTAGAATGTTGAGTTTGGGTTAGGTAGGTGGTTGGTTTGGGTCCTGGGTCAGCCGAGCTCATTTTGGATCTTTGTTTGGTGTTAGTTAGTGTTGACTTGGGTCAACATTCCTCCAAAATGACCTCGTATAGAAGTTTCATCGATTCTACTGAGTCTTGAATATCGTATCCACTCTAATAGAATATGTGGTTTTTGAGTATCGGGTTTCGATTGTGCCCAGAATGCCCCATTGAAATTTTTAGATTAACTGGTTTTCTATTGCAGGTAGGCCTTCAACGCCAATGGTGCCCAACTAGCCTGCGCCTGCCTTCATATCTGATGGCGCCCGCCTGCCTTCCAGCGATAATGGTGCCCCTGCAACACGATCGCGCCCAAGCGTCTAGCCTTCCTTCAGCGCCAACGGTGCCTCGCCAGCGCCAATGGAGCTAGCCTACGCCTAGGCATATAAAATGCCCAATTCACAATTTTTCCAGCCTTCTCTCTCATTTCTCTCAACTCCGAACTCTTTTTCTCTAAACTCAATTTGCTCTTACACAATATTATCCTTGGGGAATTCTCTAATTGGCGCTAAATTCTTGCTTTCCTTTTCACCTAGTAAGTTTTCTTCTTCCCCAAAGTTCTTCTTCTTATGTTAAAACCTCCATTGATGAGTTCTTCTCTAGCTTGATTTTCCTTTGATTGTAGCTGCTCAATTGGGATTGTTTGTTAATAATTTCAAGGATTTCATTCCGTAAGCTTATTTCCCTCATCATGGTAAGTAAATTCTTCCTCTTTTTCTAGGATTATTCTTTTATTTCCTCTTTAAATTCTTCTCTTTGCGGGGCTGTTTTGAACCCTTATTTCTGGCTAAACTCCACTCAATTTTGGGTCATGCACTCGTGGGAGTGTTGTGATTGTTGTACATCTTTTCATTTCTAATTTTGGGTTGTGGGCAGTGCGGACTCGCATGTGACCCAAATTTTGACCTGGCTACACTTGTAGTAACATGGGTATCCTTAGCTTCGTTTTAATACATAGATTATGTTTATGATAGTTTGACTATTGTTCAGAGCTTATCAGAGCAGTTTGGGCTGAGATATCTTTATTCTAGCAGCTTGTCATTGGACGACAGGTAGGTTATGGTTTAACTCTTCTAGACTTTGCTTATATAGGCTATAACTATACTAATTAGCATCCTTTGGTTGGGTTTATTAGGTTGGTACCCTAGACCTTGTCCGTTTCTTTATATTCATCTTATTTTCACTCTTATGGTTGTAGTATTCTCTATAGTTGGTAGTATCACCCTTGTGGGGAGTGTGGCCTTGTAATTGAATCTGGACCTTAAATGGTGGGTTATTTGGGAATGTCTGCAAGTCTTGGACATTGATATTATTATTATCGAGCTAGTTATATTTGTTGTAGAGTGATTAAAGCCTGTGAAGGGCCGATAGATTGATTGTGAGCTGTTGGGCTACTGTTTGTGATTGAGCATGCCATTATCATGCATATAAAGAGGTTTTCTACATGTTTTACTACTGTTTTGGCTTCGGTCCTACTATAACTAATTTTCTAAATTTTGCATGGCCCCGTAGGTCTGTTTTTGATATATAGTTATAAAAGGTTTTGACTGACTTTCATGGATCTTCTTGGGGTAAAAGAGTTAAAAAGATGATTTATCACTGGTTTTCATACTATTACTAGACTCGGTAGAGCTGGAGTGCTAGACATGTTTTCTTGTTTGTTTTGAAATGATACTAGACTCGATCGAGCTGAGTGTCAGACTTGTTTTACTACTATTTTAGATCCGGTTATGTCTGGACACCCTTGTTGGGGGTGTTGAGACATGATTTACTGTTTTAGACCCAGATAGACTCCGAGCATGCATTTTAAAGATTTGGTTACTGGCTGGGATCTGGATACATTCTGGATGATTATATTGAGGTTCTGAGATTACTATATGGTCGAGGACTTCTATGGACCTTGATGATCTAAACTAGGGGCTACATGCTGAGTGTGCCATAGGAGGGGTATACAATGGAGTTGAGGTATATGGGTCATGTACTTTCATGGATCCTACTTGCTAGGCCTATAGGCGCCGGATAAGGTACATACAGAGTTACTGTTCCACCTGATTTTCACTAATCATATCATTCATTTGCGTGATATTCCATCCTTGTTTGCTATTTGTTGAGTGTATGCTCCGGTAGTATAGGATTCCGAAAGGTTTGTCTTCACTTGTATGTATTCCTCGGGTGTATGGCGCCCATTGGGACTGTAGGTAGACTTATTATGTTCCTATCACATTTTTTGTTTTGATTATAGATATATTCGAGTTCATATTCGGTGATTCACATTTGGGAGTTGTGTTGTATATACTTTTGGTTAATTTTATGGTCATACTTGGATTATTGGGTGATTATTCCTACTTTAAGAGTGTGTTATTGACATGATTTAGTCATTGGAATTGGGTTTCAAGAATGAGTTTGTTTATTTGCTTTCCTTCTTTCCCTTTATACTTGAGGTTACCGGTATACTGCCTATTTCTTAAAACTCCCTTTTTATATATATTGTTATTGCAAGGACCCCAAGTGCATTCTTCTTCCCTTCACCTGTGTTCTTTGATGTATATTTCTAGTAGCTAGCCAAGCATGATTGTTTTCTCCTTGTATTCCTTCTGTGCTAGCTTCCGTGTACTTATTCATTGCTTCTGTGACCTTTTCTTTGCTATCTGCTATATTATTGCTTTTATATCTTATATGCGCTCACTCGGCCTATGATGCCTACTGGGTACCCATTGCTTAGCAATTAATGCTCATACTACACTCTGCATCTTCCTGGTGCAGATCCTAGTGTGGGCACTCTGCATCTTCCTGGTGCAGATCCTAGTGTGGGCACTCTGCATCTTCCTGGTGCAGATCCTAGTGTGGGCACTCTGCATCTTCCTGGTGCAGATCCTAGTGTGGGCCATTGCCACTGATTTGTGGAGACTCAAGCAGGCTGTCTTTTGGACTATCTGAGGCTGAGGGTGAGCTCTTGATGACCGGGGCTTAGCTTTTAGCTCATTTTTTGTATCTTGTACTCTTTTGTTATTCAGAGACAGATGTTTATATTCTTTTGGATCTTTTGTACTCTGTATATTTAGTACTAGCTTCTATACTATGATACCAGGTCATGGGTTTAGTTTAGCTTTCGTTTATATATAATCTAGATATTTATCTCTTCATTTATTTCCATTGCATCCGCATTTATATTGTTCTTCCGCTTGCTTGTTAGATAGTAGCCTATTACTAACCATTCTGGGATATAGAGATTGGTTCGCCTACAGTGGGTTGTAGGTGCCATCATGACCGAGAAATTAGATCGTGACAAAGCTGAAATGATAGAACTTAAATGAAGCATCTGAGAACGTACATGAGTACCCGAGTCTACATAATAAAATGGTGCAACACTAAATGACATAAGTACATGGAATGTACGGTATATAAAATGGCATGAAATAACATGACATGACATATATAGAGTAGGTACAACCATTAGAGATAATTAGGACATGATGGAAACATTAGCTCGATTCGTAACTATTGAAGTGAAGTACATTTATCCACTTTTAGGTCATTATGATATTAAGCGGTGAACTGACATAGACCATTTGAGCACAGGGAGTCTAATCGCATCCCCATCAGCTAGGCCATCCTATATCTTGTCGGACATTGAACATACATAACATGATTTGCTAGTAAGGATGTAACACCCCTAAAAATTTAAACCAACTTTCGCACTTAAATAAACCATTCCTTGATAATAAGAACACCTTCTACTTCACAGTTCCTAAACTCAAATTTTGCAACGTTAAAACTTTGCTTACCTTAAATTATGATGGTATTTTAAGAAATTATCTTGGAGTATTTATGTAAAATACTATAAAGATATTATCTTGAATATAATAATAAAATATAAGAGATATTTTACATTTTTGGGCAGCTAACTTTTCATTTGGGCAGCCACCTTCAACTTTATCAAGCTTGTGTGTAAAATATTACACCTACTCTCATTATTTAATTTCCTAAAGCATAAGAAACCCTTATACTCTCTTATAAGTAGTTTCTCCTAGCTATACAACCAGAAGAACTTGTTCCTTTTTTGCTAAAACTAAAGATATACCCTCCTTAGTGGTAAGTAACAAAAAATCATTTTTTAGAACTGTGTAGCTGTTAGTAATTTTAGTATATCTTATTGTGTAGAGATCTATTTTAAATGAAACAATGTGTTTTGGAATGCTAACACATAGATATAAAAAATTTATTCATATATAAAAAGTTGGTTTTGCTATTATGTATTCGAAAGAGGAGATGCAATACAGGACAAGTCGTGCCCAGTTTTTCCAATTTAGAACCCTTCTATGTACTGATATTAAAACTTTGAGTATATTTTTTTGTACAAAACTTATTTTGTGATTATTATGGGCTCTTTGAAACACCATTACATGTACCTATAATTTTTGTGAAGAATAAAATGTCTAATGTTACCATTTACGTATTCAAAAGCATAGTTTCAACATAAGACAGTTGGGCTGTCCAGAATTTCTATTTTGAGAATTTTGTGTGATTTATACAAACTAGGCTGACTTTGATGCCTCTTGTTTCATTTTCAGTTGTTGAAATCACTGAATATTAAATAGGTATTTGATTATGTTTTCAAGGTATTTATACTCTTGTGCAAGCTAAAGAAAGTTGTTTGGGGCAGTTGCCACTTTTGTTTGGTCTATGATTTGAACTCCTCAAGTCATCGTAGAAAGTGTTATATGATATAATTTCAAGGTTTGTGTATAAACTAAAACTTGTACTCTCATTACTTGCTGGAATATTTTAACTATTATATGATTCTTCATTCTCTAAATTATTGAGTTTTGACCCTACTTGACACAAGCTTTCGGCCCTTCTCGATATTTGGTTATACTATGTGTGATGGCATGACATATATTAGGCAAAAATATTTATTCTAACTCTCGTAAAATAGTTCTATGAGCGTTCTTGAACTTGAGGCTTTAGATGCCGAATTTGATACTTGTAATATACCTATTTGCTTGATTTTTATATATATGTTACATTTGAGCTACCAATAATTTTGAAGGGAATTGGAGAATCTAATGGTTCCAAGACTAAATTTATATACCACTAAGTTTTATGCTTAGCGATAGTTATTTTCTACTTTAGGTGATGTTTGGAAGAAAAATTGAAGATGCCCATCTGAAGTAGACCTCTTGGAGCTTTTAAGAAGATCATATTTGTATATAGGCATCTACATTTTGTAGTAATTTTGGGACTATACATGATTCATGTATTACATGTGTGTGTAAATTTGGAGGTTTTTTTTATCTAAGACCATAACTTGTAACAAAAATTTGTAACTTATTTGGCTATTTTAGGGTGTGTAAGTTCAAGTCTTGTAATGTAATAAATTTACATTTTGTTTTGTAATTATGTATAAAGGAAAAACTAGTTATCTTTTGATACTCGAAGGTTTGGTGATAATTTATAACACGAGTCTATAGTGGTGTGAAATGACAAATGAAATTTTGTAAGGTACATGCTTGATTACTTTTCAAAGGTTCCACCATCATAAATTGAAACTCTTATATAATTTTACTCAAGATTATATGAATTATTAAATGGAAAAATATTGTACCTTTAACTCTTTTTGAACGAGTCTTATTTCCACTATTAAATGATAATAAATATGTCTTAAATTAAGCTCTTTTAAACGTTATAAGTATTATATACGTTTTCATTTTGGAGGTGGTATCCTCCCAAGAGGGTCACTACAAGTGTTGGTATCAGATCCTTAGGTTTGGGGTTCTAGGAATTTTGTTTGTAACTTGTTAGTACATTTGTTATTTTTATGATTTCTTAGAATAATACCTTTTTTGCATACTTAGATATTATGTTTCATTGATACTATTGTGCATATGCATCATGTACATATCCCTAATGCAATGTGAACTTCTCCGTTGAAGGAATTAAGTTATGGCCTCTTTTTCTGATACACCTGTGGAAGCCGCTCATGATGGTTTGGGTAACTCTAACTCCCAATCTCACTCACTAGAAGGGGTTGAAGAATATTACCTTGATTATAATTACTCTCATACTAATGGATCTTGAGTTGGAAACAATTAGGGTGCGAGAGTTGTGTCACATCTTCATATGGCTTATAGTGCTCCTCTTATGAATCCTCCTTTTCTACAGATGGCTTATTTCTTCCATCACTTGGCTGAAATACATGACCCTGATTAAATTAATTATGATAAAATGAGAAAAATGGGTGGAGTTGAGCTCGAAGACACTTTTGATCCTACTGATGTTGAACAATAACTTGATGTCATGGAGAAGGTATTTGAGCAATTAGAGTGTTAGGATGCTGCCAAATTTAAGTATGTTATCTCACTATTACAAAAAAATGCTTAAGGCTAGTGGGTAAGTGTGCCAAAAGCCAAAGTAAAACCTCCAGTTCTCACTTAGGATGATTTTGTTAAGGAATTTTGTATGAAGTATGTACCACCTACTTATTGGGATGCAAAGAAAAAGGATTTTTTGAATTTAAGGCAACAGGGAATGACTATTGTTGAGTATCAACAAGAGTTTCTCAGGCTTTCTCGTTATGCTGGAGGTATTATAAAAAAAACATAAGTCCAGGGGCTTTGAAGATGGTTTGAATGATTCTATTAGACAGAATTTGGAGATCCTATAACATGTGAGATTTTGCACTGCTCTTACTTGGGAAAGAGTTGATAAGGAAGAAGCTAGTAGGAAAAAAAACAAATTCAGAAAGCCTAACTCAGATTATGGAGGTCCATCCAAAAGGGGAAGGTTTGATGATTCCAATGCTAGTAGTGTTCACAGGTCAGCTCAACATAAGTAAAACAGATCAGATTTTTCTACAGCAAGCATGCCAATATATGGCCAAGGCAAGACTCACATACTCACTTGTGCACAATGTTGAAAGAATCACTATGGTACTTGCATAAGAGCTTCTGGTGCATGTTTTAATTGCGGGGGCTTTGATCATAAGGTTAAGAATTTTCCTAATCTAGCCCTTCTCCTTCTCTGCATACTGAATGCTCATTCTAGAAACATACTACAAATCCTCTTCAAGGTAATAGAGGTGCAAAATCTAGAAATACATAAACAGCGGGTGCAAGTGGAGCTAATCAAGCTAGTGGGTTGAGACCAATTGCACTGTAACACCCCGCCTGTTTGAACTTTGTATTCACTTGTACTTTTTGTGTAATACTAAGAGTTCATAATATATAAGAAGGATATTTTATGAAGTATTTTAAATGCACAATATTTGTATGTTAAGTTTTGAAGTCACGCAAGTTGAAAAATAAAAGTTGAGGAAAGTTATTGTAAATGTCGTTAAGAAATACTCTGAAAAAGTGGGTCAAATATCTCAAAGATTTTCTCCCAATCTATAAAGAGTTAGAATCCCCCCAACTTACAAAATCGATGGTCTACGAGTCTAGTTTCCAATGCGCTAAATCATTTATCCATACGACTACAGAATAGAGAGATATTTGTATTTTTGTGAGACTGCACAAGCAGGTACGTCAAGGTGAGCCCCCGAGCCCATATGTCGGTTTGGCTTTACAAAAGATGTTTATTCTTCGTATAAATTCAGAAAACTCAGCCAAAAACTACCTAAAATCATAGGGAAAGCCCCTAAATAATCCATGGATCTTGATTCTTTCAATTCAGAAGTTTAATGGAAGTTGCTCTATGTCACAAGCTCATCATTTTGGTATAGTTTGCCCCATCTAAAGGTGATATATTGGCAATGGAAGGATCCCCTACACTTATCTATTTGTTGAATTGAGATTCTAAGCTTCTAGTTACGAAAAGTTGTAGTTGCCGATGACTTGTAGTAGTTTCTTGTTGATTTTGGCTTCGGTTGTTGTTACTTCAAAGAGGCAGATTTTTTAGCTTGTTATTGCAAAGATTTTTTTCAAGGAAATCATTCCCTATGACCCTCCTTCAAAATTCCATATTCTAGTATTGTTTTTTTAGATTTTTGAGCCACAGAGTGCTATTTGGATACCGTGGCTCTGGGAAGCCTCTTTATCTTATTAAGTTTGGGTATTATTGTTATATACTGATGGTTTTAAGGTTCTAGAGGGATTGGGGTTGGTTTGGTTCTTATTGGTGTCACGTAAGATGGTTGTTGGATTGAATTATGTGAAGTATGCCTTGAAATAGTGTCTGGGAGCTCGTCGCTCCTTCGAGATATGGTTACCATATTATTGTTGGATTTAGCTATTGTTTATTATTGTTACTAGACTCATTTTATTATTTGGACTTGGATGGTCACAAGTGTGACATTGATGCCTTATCGATTGGTTATGGCTCGTTCTTTCAGCCTTGGTGATTCTCACATTTGTTGTATTATATTTGGTTGGTCAAGCTTCATAGCAACACCTTTGGAGCTTCAGTTGAAAGGTATGTTAAGGCTTCCTTTTCACTTTTTGGCATGACCTTTAAGGCCAAATCTTGCACAACATATTAATATCGTTATTCAACTAGTGGCCTTGTAGTATTGAGTTTTACCCCACAGAATGATATAGCGACTATCAGCAGCCCTCTATTGCTCACTTAGTGGCCTAGAAGAGCATGTTATGATTGTATTGAGGTCACCTGTGATTACATGATATTATTATGTATTTTTATCATCTTGTTGCCGCCTATGAGCTTGTTTTAGCCTCAGTAGACACTAACACTGCAGGGTTTTGGAGCCTACATTCTGCTAACTATTACTATGCCTTTGTATTGGGCAGACTGTACCTACGGGGTGGGCAGGTTGTACCTATATGGAAGCAGTTACATTATATTATTATGCCTTCGGGATGGGCAGACTGTACCTACGGGATATGCAGGTTGTACCTATAGGGAAGCAGTTACATTATATT
Organism: Jaltomata sinuosa; assembly: GCA_003996215.1. Taxonomy (NCBI): domain Eukaryota; kingdom Viridiplantae; phylum Streptophyta; class Magnoliopsida; order Solanales; family Solanaceae; genus Jaltomata; species Jaltomata sinuosa. The sequence continues at coordinate 395,258 of QJPP01007633.1, read as the reverse complement.
ACCGCATCTTTAGGCTGGGCAGACCGTGCCTATGGGCCAGGTAGACCATACCTACGAGACAGACAAGTTGTATCTATGGGGAAGCACATATATAGTACCACAGATCCTCAGAGTTGCAGTGATTCACGACACATGTACAGTCAGATAGTTCAAATAAGATTTCACTAGGGTCCAAGTAAGGGGGTCAGTATGGGTATTTAGCGACTGTTGGCGCCTGTTAGGATTTATGGCGATTGTATGTTGTTTGTACCTGTCGGTCCTATAGGGGCCAGGTAAGGTTATTGTTTGCTATGTGCTTTAGATGGTATCTTATTGCACGAAAGGTATGTTATTGTACCTCTATTTTACTTCTGCCCTTTTGTTCAGTCCTTACACTCCAGTCTTAGTTTTCAGTTTACCTTACATGTTCGGTACATTATTTTGTACTAATTCCCCTTTGCCTAGGGGTGCATCATTCATACCTGTAGGTCCTGAGCGACGACTAGACAAACCTTCCGGGTAGCATAGCTGGGCTTTTATTGGGTTGGTTGACTCCTTTCCTTCCAGGGGTTGCCAGAGTCTCAAAGGTTTTCCTTTTTGTTGTTTATAGTTATTAGGTAGGTTTAGGACTTGTCCTACAAAGTATTATATTCATAAAGGCTTGCAGACTAGTCAGTTGTGTTACATAGCTATGATAGTGGCCATTTTGGCCTTGTATGTTTATTAGTTGCAGCTTGTTAGCCAGTTGGACCCAGTTGTTGTTGTGTTGGCAATTTAGCGGATCATTGGCCTAGCTTACATTGTATATACATGTTTTAAGTTTTTGTATAGATATCATGGTTGCCTCGATGGCCCGCATAGCATTTATGCTTTTTTAGATATCATGGCGGTATCGACGTCCCAAACAGGACTTGTGTGCTACTTTCTTATTGCTTTATATGAACTATTGGGAGTACCTATTTTCTTTCTAGAGTTGTTGACAGGGGCCTTGCCTGGCAAGATTGATTTTTAAGTCAAGATATACTTGGTTGTTTTCTTAATTGTGTGTAGCTGTTATGCGCCATTGGCAAATGGTTCAGTGGAGTCATCTTTGGCCAATGTTTTTGTATCAGGTACCAGTTGTGCCCCCCGAGTTTGGGGCATGACAAACTTGGTATAAGAGCAACATCGTATCCTAGGGAGTCTGGAATCCATTTCTAGTATAGTCTTGTTTATAAATGTGTTGTGCACCACATTTTATAAGCAGGAAGATACATACACTATTCAGGGAAGTTATCCTTTTTATTGCTCTCATGCTATAGAGCTGAGTCATAAGGGTTTTCTTCAGCTTAGGATTGTTATTGGGCTTGTACTCAAACCGCACATAATGACAATATAAACATCACGCGAATTAATTCCATTGTACAGAACATAAAGGTGCTTTGACATCAGCAATATATAATTGAGAGAGTTGAGAGAGGACAGCAGAAGAGGGATAGGCCCACGGGGTTTAGATAGAGGCCCAGGGTGGCTCCAGACCTCGGTATTTTGGGAGACCACCTAGGCCCCCACTACAGCATTCCTAGAGTAGTAGGTTAGATCACTGTGGGTGGTTAGGTCCGGGTGAGAACTCATGAGCATTAGGCTCATAGCAGCATGGGGTCCCAGAGAAGTTTAGATTAGTTATTCCATATTGTGATGCATGCAATAAACACATGCCAGGAGATGCAATCAGGGCTCCACAACATGCTGCTTTTGTGGCCAAGAGGGTTATATACAAAGATATTGTCTGTTCAGGGACCAACAGGGTTCAGGATAGGGGGATAAATCAGCAACATGACCATTTTCCTCAATACATCTTGTAAATCATGAATCCCAGATTTTAGCAACTAGAGGTCACAGCCGAGAGGGAGCATCTCGTTTCGACTATGGCCAGAATTGCACTTATGCACTGCCAGGTCTTTGGGATTCAGAGTCATCGCTAGATGTTGTGATAGGTACATTAAGTGTTTGCTCATAACTTGTTATGCTTTGAAAGATCCAGGCTCCACATTATTGTATGTCACCCCATTAATTACTGAGAAATTATGTATAGTACCAGAGTCATTCCAGTGACCTTTTGATATGACTACTCAGTTGGAAACTCTATTATTGCCAGGAGGATTTATCGACGTTGTACTATAAAGATTGTTGGACACCAGACCTTTATAGACCTGATAGAGTTAGAGATGCTTGACTATGATATTATTTTAGGCATAGATATGATGGCATCTTATTACACCAATGTTGACTACCAAGCAAAGACTGTTAGATTTCACTTTCTAGGGAAAGTACTTCAGGAGTTGAAGGGTAATGCGGGAATGCCAAAAGGCAGGTTTATTTCCTATGATCAGGTAAGGAAAATGATCGCCAAAGGCTGCATTTACCAATTGTCCAATTTTAAGATATTAATGTTAAGCCATTAATTCTTTAATTTAGTCCAGTGGTTAATGAATTTCCAGATGCGTTTCCAAATAATCTTCCAGGTATTCCCTAGAATGGGAGATTCATTTTTTTCTATTGATACATTACAAGATGTCAAGCTGATATCAATTCCCCCATATAGAATGGTACTAATAAAATTGAATGAACTACTGACAAATTTATGAGATAAGCGCTTCATCAGGCCAAGTGCATCACTATGGGGTACATTAGTGTTATTTGTGTGGAAGAAAGATGGCTCATTATGAAAGTGTATAGACTACCAAAAATTGAGTAAGGTGACTATAAAGGACACATATCCACTACTAAAGATTGATGGGTTTTTTTTCTAGCTGCAGGATGCCTGATATTTCTAGAAGATTGATTCATGTATGGGGTACCACTTGGTATGAGTTCAGGAGAGTGATATTTTGAAGATAGCCTTCAGGACCAGATATGGAAATTTTAGGTTTCTTGTCATGTCTTTTGGGTTGGAGAACACCCCAGCAGTATTTATGGACCTGATGAATAGTATCTTAAGGCTGTTCTTAGACTTTTGTCATTGTGTTTATTAATGATATTATGGTATATCTCGTTCAAATACCGAGCATAGAGACCATGTCTGAGAAGTGCTTCAGGTACTCTGAGACTAGAGGTTGTATGCTAAGTTCCCAAAGTGTGATTTCTAGTTGCATTATATGGCCTTTTGGGCTTTATTGTATCATATGTTGGTATTCAGGTTAACTTACAAAAGATTGAGGCCATGAAGACTTTGCCTAGACCCACGACCACGATAGAAGTTCGTAGCATTCTGGGGTCAGTAGGGGATTACAGAAGGTTTATAAAAGGATTTTCTTCACTTTCAGCACCCTTGATAAAGCTAACTCATAAGCAGGTACATTTCAATAAGACCACATCCAGCGAGCAGAGTTTCTAAGAGCTAAAAGATAGATTGACTTCAATACCATTTTTGACCTTACCAGAGGGTCCAGGGGTCTACGCAATGTATTGTGATGCTTCAAGCGTTAGGCTAATTTTTGTTCTGATGCAACATGAAAAGGTAATTGCTTATGTGTCTAGATAGTTTAAGAAGAATGTGAAGAACTACCCGACCCATGATGTAGAGTTAGCTGCATTTATTCAGGCCCTAATAATTTTAAGGCATTACTTATGTGTCATTGATGTTGATATTTATACAGATCATAAGAGCCTCTAATATATTTTTAGACAGAAGGAGTTGAATTTATGATAGCACTGATATCTTGAATTGCTTAAAGATTATGACGTGGATATCTTATACCATCCAGGGAAAGCCAATATAGTAGTAGATTCCCTTAGTCGTAAGTCTATTGATAGTCTATTGTATTAGGGAGCAGAGAAGCAATAAATGTTTTTGAGAGCTCTATCAACTAGTTAGTGTGGGGCTTAGATTATTAAACTCTGATGATGCTGGGGTCACAGATCAGTAAACAACCATATCATATCTAGTTGTAGAGGTGAAGGCATGACAATACGAGGAGCCCAGCTTAGAGTAGCTTAGAGGAAAGGCTCAGCAGTGGGGTCTTTGTCCTTTGATAAAGTAGGAGATAAAGTCCTCGAATTCAGAGTCAGTTATGTGTTCTGAATAGTTTCAAGGCTTTGACAGTAGATTATGGAATAGGCACACCATTCATGTTACTCTATTACCCAGGATATATGCAAATGTATCATGATATTAAGGAGATTTATTGGTGACCGTGAATGAAGAGGGAAATAGCTGAGTTTATGGTATAGTGCCCAAATTGTCAGCAGGTAAAGGTAAAGCATCAGAAGGCCGGTGGGCTACCTCATGAGATAGCTATTCCACTATGGAAGTGGGTGGAGATAAATATGAAGTTTGTCCGATGTTTTCCTTGTTCGCAATTGAAATTCGATTCTATTTGGGTGATTATTGATAGGTTAAAAAAAAATTATCCCATTTCTTGCCAGTCAGGGCCACATTCTCAGCTGAAGATTGTCTTGGGCTATACATTAGAGAAATAGTAAAACTTAATGATGTCCAATATCGGTTATTTCAGATAGAGAGGCACGGTTTACAACACAACTTTTGGGCATCTTTCCAGAAGGGTTTGAGGACTCAGGTTAATTATAGTTAAACCTTTCATTCATAGACTAATGTCCAAGCCAAACATATGATATAGATGCTTGAAGATATGTTACAGGTATGTGTGCTAGATTTCATAGGGAACTGGATGATCACTTATCACTTATTGAGTATTCTTATAATAACAACTATCATTAAGGAATCGGTATGGTACTGTACGAGGCTTTATATGGGAAGAAATAATGATCCCCTATTGATTGGTTTGATGTGGGAAAGTCAGGGTTGCTTGGACCTGATATAGTATAATAGGCCGTGAAAAGGGTTAAGCTGATCAGAGAGAAATTATTAATAGCTCAGAGCCACCAAAAATTATATTGAGATGTTAGGAAATGGGACTTAAAGTTCAATGTTGACAATTAAGTCTTGTTGAAGGTTTTGCCAATGAAGAACGTTATGTGATTTGGCAGGAAGGGCAAGTTAATCCCTAACACATATAATACTAACGACAAATGTTTAGATTTTATAGGAATTATCTTATAAAGAAGTATCAATTGTCATAGTATATCAACAAATTAGGAGATTGTAGAATAAGTATATAGCTTCATTTAAAATGTTGTGGTGGAACCGTAATATCAGGAGATGGCGTGGGAAGCTAATGAGGACACGAAGTCTAAGTATCCACACTTGTTCACGCCTTTAGATGATGTTCAGAACATATAGATAGTAGACCAACATTTGAGTACTTGAGGCACATTATGTTGGTACTTATAAGTTCTTATGATGTTTCCTATGATTCTATGTACATTATCTTCATTCAAGGATGAATGTTTCTAAGCGGGAGAGGATGTAACAACCCTCTCGTTTGAACTTCGGATTCACTTGTACTTTTTGTGTAAGACTAAGAGTTATTAATATGTAAGAAGGTTGTTTTATAAAGTATTTTAAATTCACAATGGTTGTATGTTAAGTTTTGAAGTCAAGGAAGTTACAAAATAAAAGTCGGGGAAAGTTATTGTAAATGCCATTAAGAAATTTTCTGAAAACTTGGGTCAGATGTCTCAAAGATTTTCTCCCAATCTATAAAGAGTTAGAAGTCCCCCTACCTACCAAATCTAAGTTCTACAAGTCTAGTTTCCAATGCACTAAACCCTTCATCCATACGACATCAAAATAGAGATATATTTGCATTTTTGCGAGACTGCACAAGCAGGTACATCAAGGTGGGCCCCTTAGCCCCTATGACGATTTGGATTTATAAAGGATGTTTCTCCTGCATTTTAATTATGAAAACTCAACCAAAAACTACCTAAATTCATAAGGAAATACCCTAAATAATCCATGGACCTTGACGCTTTCAATTCAGAAGTTTAACGAAAGTTGCTCTACATCACGAGCTCATTATTTTTGTATAGTTTGCCCCATCGATTTCATGGTGTGTCACCATGGGTGTTGTGGCAGAGAGGTAGTAGGTGTTTATTGAGTATTTGGAAGTAACTATGGTGATATATTGGCAAGGTAAGGATCCCATACACTTATCTATTTGTTGAATCGAGATTCTAAGCTTTTAGTTATGAAAAGTTGCAGTTGCCGATGACTTGTATTAGTTTCTTGTTGATTTTGGCTTCGTCTGTTGTTATTTCAAAGAGGCAGATTGTTTATATTTTTATTGCAAAGGGTTTTTTCAAGGAAATCATTCCCCTATGACCCTCCGTCATAGTTCCATATTATAGTATAGTTTTTATAGATTTTTGAGCCATGAAGTGCTATTTGGATACCATGGCTCTGGGCAGCCCCTTTGTCTTGTTAAGTTTGGTTATTGTTATATACTAATGGTGTTAAGGTGATGGAGGGATTGGGAGTTGGTTTGGTTCTTATCGGGGTCACGTAAGATTATTGTTTGATTATATGACGTGAAGTATGCCTTGAAATAGTGCCTCAAGAACTTGTTGCTCATTCGAGATGTGGTTACTATATTTTTGTTAGATTTAGTTGTTGTTTATTATTTTTAGTAACCTCATTTTATTATTTGGACTTGGATGGTCATGAGTGTGACATTGATGCCTTATCGATTGGTTATGGCTCGTTCTTGTAGCCATGTTGATTCTCACATTTGTTGCATTATATTTGGTTGGTCAAGTTTCACAGCAACACCTTTGGGGCTTCAATTAAAAGGTATGTAAAGGATTCCTTTTCACTTTATGGCATCACCTTTAAGGCCAAAGCTTGCATAGCATGTGTAACGTCGTTATTTAACTAGTGGCCTTATAGTATTAAGTTTTGCCCCACTGAATAATATAGCGACTATCAGCAGCCCTTTATTCCTCACTTAGTGGTCAAGAAGAGCATGTGATGATTGCATTGAGGTCACCTATAATTACATGATATTATTGTGTTGTTTTTATCGCCTTGTTGACTCATATGAGCTTGTTTTGGCCTCAGCAGACACTGACACTGTAGGGTTTTGGAACCTACATTCTAGTTATTATTATCGTGCCTTTAGGCTGGGTAGATCGTACCTATGGGATGGGCAGGCTGTACCTATAGGTCAATAGTTACATTATATTACCATGCATTTGGGTTGGGCAGACTGAACCTACGAGATAGGAAGGCTGTACCTACAGGGCAGCAGTTACATTATATTATCGTGCCTTCAGGTTGGGAAGACTGTACCTATGGGACGGGTAGGTTGTACCTATAGGGAATCACATATATGGTACCATAGACCCTCAGAGTTGCAGTGATTTATGACATATGTACAGTCATACAGTTAAGATCAGATTATCACTGCGGTCTAGGTAAGAGGATTAGTATGGGTATTTAGCGACTATTTGTGCCTATTAGGACTTATGGTGATTGTATGTTGTTTGTATCTGTCGGGCTTATCGGAGCCAAGTAACGTTATTGTTTGCTATGTGCTTTGGATGGTATCTTATTGCAGGAAAGGTAAGTGATTGTACTTCTGTTTACTCCTGCCTTTTTGTTTAGTCCTTACACTTCAGTTTCAATTTTTAGTTTGCCTTACATGCTCGGTACATTATTTTGTATTGATGCCTCATTGTCTGGGGGCACTGCATTCATGCCTGCAGGTCCTGAGCAACGACTATACAAACCTATCGGGTAGCATAGCTGAGCTTTCAGTGGGTTGGTTAATTCCTTTCCTTCCAGGGGTCGCCAAAGTCTCAAAGGTTTGCCTTTTTGCTATTTATAATTATTAGGTAGGTTGGGGCCCTGTCTGACCAAGTATTGTATTTATAAAGGCTTGCAAACTAGTCAGTTGTGTTACATAGCTACAATAGTGGCCATTTTGGCCTTGTATGTTTATTAGTTGTAGCTTGTTAGCCAGTTGGGCCATGTTGTTGTTGTGTTGGCAGTTTAGCGGATTATTGGCCTAGTTTACATTGTATATACATGTTTTAAGTTTCTATATAGAGATCATGGTGGCCTCGATGGCCCTGCATAGTGTTTATGCTTTCACAGATATCATGGCAACCTCGATGGCCCAAACACGAGTCATGTTCTACTTGCTTATTGCTTTATATGAACTATTGGGAGAAGCTATTTTCTTTCTAGAGTTGTGGAAAAGGGCCTTACCGGGCGAGATTGATTTTTAAGCCGAGATATACTTGGTTGTTTTCTTGATTGTGTGTGGCTACTATGCTCCATTAGCAAATGGTTTAGCAGAGTTGGCTTTGGCCAAAGTTTTGGCATCAGTTGCCAGTTGCACCCCCGAGTTTGGGGCGTGAAATGCACTGGCTTATACCATGAGACAAAGGAATGGCCAAGATGGACAAGACATGGTTGTCAGTAAATTTCACTTATTTGTCTTATGTGTTGTTACACTATTTGATCTTGGTTCGACACACTCCTATATTTGATCATCACTTGTGTTTCCTGAATATGTGAAATTTGTGAGACTTAACTATGATGTCCTTGTCAAAAGACCTTTGGGTCATCAGGTTGTTTGTAGTAAAATTAATCGAGATTGAATTTTATGATTGAAAATATAGTTCTTCCTGCTGATTTAAGTAAAATACCTTTCGTAGACTTTGATGTCATTGTAGTAGTGGATTGTAGGTCAAAGTGTGTGACTTTTAAGATCCTACATTTTCACAAATCATTGTTTAGGGTGAAAGATCATTGACATATGATATTATTTTTGCAGTTTTAGCAAGAAAGATGATTTGTCTAGGCTGTGATGCCTATCTTGCTCATATAGTTGATACATATTGGGAGAGTCCTTGCCTCAAGAACATACCTAATGTTTATGATTTTCCTAATGTCTTCCCTGAAAATCTTCCTGGGTTGCCCTCTAAAAGGGAATTTGAATTTTTGATAGAGCTTATTCCCGAAACTACTCATATTTCTATCACTCCTTATAGAATCGCTCAAGCAAAATTGAGAGAGTTGAAAGTTCAATTGCAAGAACTTATTAAAAAAGGTTTCATCTGTCATAGTGTTTCTCCTTGGGGAGCACCTGTCTTATTTATAAAAAAGAAAGACGACACTCTTAGGCTTTGCATTGACTATCAACAATTGAATGCCTAGGATTGATGATTTATTTGACTAGTTGAAGGGTGCTAATTTCTTTTCAAAAACTGTTTTATGTTTGGGTATTACCAACTGGGGTTTCTAAAACTACCTTTAGAACTCGATATGGTCATTTTAAGTTTTTGGTGATACCATTCGAGTTAGCAAATACTGCTATAGTGTTCATGGATCTAATGAATCATGTATTTAAGCCTTATCATAATCAATTTGTAATTGTCTTTGTAGATGATATTCTAATATATTCCAAGAATAGTGAAGATCATGATAAATATATCTGGATTGTTTAACAAATTATGAAGGAGAAAGAGTTGTATACTTTCTAAATGTGAATTTTGGCTTAGTGAAGCAGCTTTTCTAGGACATGTTTGTGTCAGTTGAAGGTGTGAAGGTGGATCCTATTAAGATTATTCAAGCTATTATTGAATGGAACCCACCAAAAAGTCTAACAGAAATAAGAAGTTTTTTGGTCTTAGCAGGATACTATAGATGGTTTGTGAAAGGATTATCCATTATAGTCTCTACTTTGACTAGACTTTGAAGAAAGAAGTAAAGTTTACTTGGGATGACAAATGCCAAGAGAGGTTTGAAACTATCAAATCCGACACAAGCTCATATACTTACTCAACCAAGTAAATGGAAAGAATATCTTATATATTGTGATGCTTCTCATCGTGATCTCAGTTGTATCCTGATGTAAGAAGGAAAGTTATTTCTTATGCCTCTCAAAAATTGAAACCACATGAATTGAATTATCCTACTCAATATCTTGAACTCGCTGCTATAGTGTTTGCTTTAAAATTTAGAGGCATTACTTGTACGGAGATGTAATGACTTGTTCTATTGTTTTAGTATTATTAGGGCATAAGTACCAGGCTAGAATATTCCCTAGGAAGAGAGTTGATAAAATCTCATGCTAGGGTAATTTTTGATTAAAATCATGTATTGTGTGCTTTAGAGATGGTTTGTGTCTCATGGGGTAATACTTGGTTATGTGGTGTATAATTATGGATAGTCAAGTGGTGTAGGGTCCAGTAGGATGTTTTGGGATAGTAAGCGGGTTCATTGAACTCCATTTATGAGGGTTACCATGTTGGGATTGATTTGTGATGTCTAGAAATCAAGGTTGTCTTGTGAAATAGGGAGTTTTAGGCAAATTCATGAAGTTCTATTTTTGTCATTGCTGCAGCGGAGGAATTTCTATCGTAGCAAGTCTACCATACAGGAAAGGTTCTGCCATAATTAGCCTTATGAGTAGTTAGAGCTCGTCGTAATGAGCCAAGTCTTGCCACAAAGATCTCACCATAGTGAGAGAAGGACTACTGTAGTGAGAGATCGAAGGCAGATTGCCTGACTTAAGTCAGTTTTCTGAGTTTTATGTTATTTTCTCCCAAACATCCAAATTTTTGACCTGAGGCTAAAGAGAGGTGATTTCCTACTATCTTAGGAGATTACTACTATTAAGGTAAGATTATTACACCATTCTAACGTAGGATAATCTATTTAATTTGTAGAATCACTAGAAAAAGGAGTTACGGTGAAATTCTTAGGTTAGGTCCTAGGTTCATGTTTTGGTGAGAAAAACATATGGGTAATATTTGGTTTGCCTAATATTGATTCTAGGTTGTTCAATTATACCTTCTACAGGTAATTCTCCCTAGTGACCATAAATTAGTGGGGTTTAATCCCCAATTCTTGAATTGAAGTGTAAGTGATTAATTACTCTTATAATTACTTGTTTATTACATGATTGAATGTTTAAAAGCATGAAGAAAGAGAAAAATCAATCATGATGTAGCTTGCTTGTCACAACAGCTAGCGTCGAGGTAGGTTATGGCTTATGATTAGTAAACTTTGGTTAGTAAACATGTACATGATATAGAATTGGTGGGAGAACCATGATTAGGCCTATAGGCATGGAGTTTGGATAGATAAAAACATGTAATTGATGTCATAAAGATCTAATTGTGTGTTGATGTATTAATGTATGAATCCCTTTATGGGTGTTTGTGTTTATATGACTTTTATGTTAGACTATAATGGGGATTATGTGAATGTGGCTAACAATAGGGAGATTGTCTGAGCTTGTAATCTAAAAACTGACTTAAAGACCTTAAAGAGGGTGAAAGGAATGTTAAGTGTGTCCATAATGTGCGAATTTCCTGGTATAACATTGTTATGAGAATAGCTCACAATAAGGGAATGTGGTGTCATATCTTAATGAACCTAAAGGCAAGTTGGCTAAGTATTAAGGAGTAATATATGTGAGGTTGCATAACTAAGGTTAGAGTCATAAGTTGAATGCAGTCAAATAGTTGAATAATCGGCTTATGAAGTGGTGTCTCGAATCTAGTAATGACTTGAATTTAAGGGTTACTATTTAGTAACAGAATCCACCGATCTTGATATGAATAAAAGAGGGTCAGTTAAGTGAATGAACTTATATATGTTGAATGAGAGTGTAGACTCAGTTTGGTTAAATATGTACTTCTAAATTTAATATTGGTTGATTGGTCATTGGATATCTTCGTATTTGACTGATTTGTTGGTTTGATAATGCTTGAGTGAATAAGTTGTTGGTTGGTCTTCGGACATAATTGTGTTGACAGATCTGTTGGTTTGATAAGGCTTGAATGAATAAGTTGTTGATTGGCTTTGGACATACTTATTTTGACTGATCTATTGGTTTGATAATGCTTTAATGAATAAGTTATTGATTGGTCTTTGAACATCCTGGTATTTGACTGACTATTGGTTTGATAATGCTTGAATGAATAAATTGAGATATATATACATATATACGAGTTTGATTAATGAACTTGAATTAGAAAGTGTATGTGTGATTAGTGCACTGTGTTATATCCTGAAAGATAGAGACTTTAAACCATAAGTTCACATTGGTTAATGGGTTGAGTACTATGAGCCAGTACAAATATTGCTATTGACTTGTTACTATAGATCAGGTATGCAATGACCCATCCGATCATTTATAGATTTTTGCCTTCTTTATACTATTAGAGCTTACCTGTAGTGGCCCCAAGTCATTTATGTCTTGCTGGGACTGGTAGTTCAATGCCCGGGCCATTTGTTTGGTATTTTTAGCCATTCCTTGTTTTAGAGCTTTAAACTTTGGAAATTGTTGACTTCAGTCAACATTCTTGGTGAACATGCTCGGAATCAAATTTTGACAGTTTCGTTACCTCCGGAGCATGGACTTTGGTCTAGAAGGACCTTTGGTCGAGATCTGGGAGCTTTTCATCTTGGAATTCTCTCATTCTTTATTTTAGGCCAGTTGGGCTTTTTTGGTTGACATTGGTCAACATTTGGAGAAGAAGGCCTCGGATGAAAATTCCATTAGCGTTGTTAGCTCCAGAATGTCAAGTTGAGGCTAGAGAGACCATTGGTTTGGGTCTGAGGCTTCCGCACTTGATTTCTACACTTGGGTTCCGTTTTTGGAATTATTGGCCTAAAGGTTGATTTTGGGCGCGGGGCCTATTTTCCATTAAATGTAACTCCAATAGGATTTTTGTTGATTTCATTGGATCCAGAATACTGTTTCTAGTTGAATAGGTCAGCTCATTTTTGTTCACGGGACCCCGGATGCGTTACTGGGGACCCAAAGTATGAAAATCTACCCTTGGCATTGCTGGTTGTTGGTGTGGCGCCAGGGTGCCGACTGGGCTGCGCCTATGCGCGCGCACCTGCATCTAGCCTAGCGCTCCTGCATGTCGCCCGCCTCAACATGCCAGCACCATGCACCAGTGCCAGTGCCCCTGCGGGCCACTAGCGCCCCTGTGCGCCACTAGCGCCCCTGTGCCTCAGTGCCCGTCTTGCCACCTGCGCACCTGCGCCGTGGCGCCTGTGCTATTTTTTGGCGCACCTGCGCCTGAGGGAGCCAACTTATATAGTTGTTGGCATCCTATTTTAAGCTTTTTCTCTCATCTTCCCAACTCAATTTCTCTACTATTTTCACACCAAATTCCTTCAAATATTCACCATCTCACTCCCATAACTTGGAGGAATAATTGTTGTTGATCCGGGTTCATTCCTTGCCTCTTGATCAGGTAAATTCTCTCGTTAAATGCTGTTGATTTCCATAAATTTCCCCACCTTAAATTATTATTTCTTGGGGCTATTTAGACCCCTTTCTATGGTCCATTTTTGCTTAATTTTTTAGCATGTGATCCCGGGATTGTGGAAAACACTGTGGTATTTTTCATTTCCAGTTTTGAGTTGTGGGGCCCAGTTGTGACCCGTATTTTGACCTGATTATCTTTATAGCATTATGGGTATTGTTGGTTTCATTTTGACGCCTAGATTATTGAGTTAATATTATTTTTACGAATTGGAGCTTCTCGGAGCAGTTTGAGCTTGGACGAAGCTGTCATCGAAGCTAGTCATCGGACGACAGGTAGGTTATGGCTTTACCTACCTAGACTCTGCATATATGGGCTATAACTATATTAATTAGTATCCTTGGGTGGGTTGTATTAAGTTGGTACCCCAGACCTTGTTCGTTTCTTTGGTACATTTTTTTCATACACTGATTATAGTATTCGTGTAGTACTGTATATTACCCTTGTGGTCCTATGTGGCCTTCTACTGACTCTGGAACATAGATGGTGGGTTATTTGGGAATGTTCACAAGTTTTGGACATCGAGATATTATTTTAGGCTGGTTATATCTATTGTTGAGCTATTGAGCCTGTGAAGGGCCTATAGAAATGTTTGTGAGTTGTTGGGCTAAATTATTTTTTGTGAGCATATCATTCATACAAAGGTTTTTCTGCATGTTTTACTACTGATTTGTCTTCGGGCCAACTATAAATGTTTTTCTAAACTTTGCATGGCCCCGAGGGCCCATTTTTGGTAATATGACTTTGAAAGGGTTTTGAAATTGGCTTTTATGAAGCCTCTTAAAGAAAAAAGGATATTACGATAATTTGATTACCAGTTTTCACATATACTAGGCTCGGCTGTTCTAGAGTGCTAGACATATTTTACTATGTATTTAGACCCGGATATGCTATGGGAACCCTTTATAAGGGTTATTGAGACTTGATTACTGATTTAGACCTGAATACACTTTGGGAACCCTTTGACGGGGTTCTTGAGATTACTACTACTGATGTAGACCTAGGTCGAAGCCGAGCATGTACTACGAGGTTTTGATTATTGAGTTACACTTTGAGGTTTGCGGTTTTAGTATGTGGCCTATGATTAGAACCCCATGGACCCTACCATTCCTGGGCCATTGGCTATGAGATGACGTAGTATGCCAGGAGAAGGGTATATAGAGTAATAGAGGTATACAAGTTGGGTCCTTCCATGGGTCCTGCTTCTATTGGGCCTTATAGGTACCGGAGGAGGTAACATACGGGGCACTATTACACAAGATTCATCATCCTCATACATATTATGATCCAATTCCACCCTTATTTGTTATGTGCTCAGTGTACGTTCTGGTTGTATGGGTGGCCGGAGGGTTTGTTTTCACTTGATTGCAGTCATTGATTGTATGGGTGGCCGTTGGGACTATAGGTAGATTATATTACTCATGTTTCTTTATATAGCTGGTTTGGTCTTTAGTTCTTTGTGGATTAGTAGTTGTTAGCCTATTGAAGCTCCGACTATTGGGCGGTGATTATTGAGGGGCTAGTGAGTCTTATTTTCTTAGGCAAGGTTTATGTGTCCTTCTGAGCGGTTGTGGGTTATCGGATGTTGTTCTTTATCTTGATTTAGAAACTCTCATTTCTTATGGCTTAGTTATACCATTCTAGATTTGTACTTATGATATTGATTCCTATTTATGCTTATCTTGGAAGTTGGTGTTTTAAGTATGATTCTGTTAGTGTATGGCTTCTAGTTTGATTATGTTGGCTTACTTTCCTTTTTTCCCTTTTTACTTGAGGTTACCAATATATTGCCATTTTCTCAACTCTCCCTCTCATTATTTATAATGTTGTGCAAGGACTCCAGGTGCGTTCTTCTTTCCTTCACCTGTTTTCTGTGTATATATATCTTCTGTGCTAGCATTGTATGCTTATAACTCTTGGTTGACTATTCTCTATGCTAGTTCCCATGTGCTTTCTCTATTACTTCGGTGACTGCTTTCTTGCTATATTCTATATTACTGTTTTTATATCTTATATGCGCTCAGTAGGCTGATAATACCTACTAGGTACTTATTGCTTAGAAATTGGTGCTCATACAACAGTTTTGCATCTCTCTGGTACAGATATTAGTTGAGCTTTTGTCGTTGATCGCGTTGGAGACTCGTGCAGCTTTTGGACATTCGAACCAGGGTGAGTGCCTGACAACCGTGGCTTGACCAAATCTCATCTTTTGTACGTTACTCTTTGTATATTTAGAGACAGTTGTACTTGTCATTTTGTTACTTCTAGCACTTGTATTCTATTAGAAGCTTATGTACTATCGATACTAAGTCTTGGGGTTGGTGTAGTTTCCTTTTGTATATTTATATATTCGGGTTACTGCTTCCGCATTATTCTATCTTATATTATGCTTTCACTTATTTCTTTTTATTGTGCATATTGGTGAGGTGGTAGCCCATTACTAATCGTTCTAGGCTATAGGAATTGGTTTGCCTACTGGGGAGGTTGTAGGTGCAATCATGACCTGAGAAATCGGGTCATGACAGTTGGTATCAGAGCTCTAGGTTCACCAGTGTCGTGGTACAAAAGCAAGTGTCTAAGTAGAGTCTTGTGAATCGGTATGATGATGTCTATATCCTATCTGCTGGAGTCTACAGGGCATTGTTAGGAAAAGTTTCATCTTCTTGTCTCCTTATCATGCGTTCCTGGCTCTATTAATTTCTAAAACTTTGGTTGTTTCATTCCTTCTCAAATGTCTAAGACGAGTTTGACAGTGGATAGTGTCGAGGCTTTTATGCATGTTGCTTCAGTGCTTCCGCCAGTGCCAAAACTTCAAAGTGGGAGTGTACTACTTTAGATAGGGGTGTGGGGCCAACCCAGCCTTCGATTGGATTTATGGCTACCCCAGTTCTTCAGAACACCGTGGCTAGGACTCTTAAGTCCTCCGGTAGGTGTTTCAGTACCTCAGATTAGGGCAGTACCCAATTTTTTGAGTGGTGCATCAGTTAGACTTGAGGTTCCAGTTCTTCAGCAGGGTGGTATGTCGGTATATGAGTATGAGGCGAGGTTTCACAAGATGGTGAGGCGTACTATTAGGGTTGTGACTTCAGAGTTTGATAGGGTTCAGAGCTTTGTTGGAGGTTTGATTTCACCACTCCATTTAGTGACCGAGCACTTGGTTATAGTTAGGAGTAACTTTCTTTAGGTAGTCGACCATGCTTGGGCTATCGAGGGCTTATGTCATGAGGCTTATGGAGGTAATGCTAAGAAACTTTATCGCTAGGATAGTTCCCGAGGCTTCAGGCTCGAGGTAGGGGATTCTCCTCCAGAAATAGGTTCCATTGCTTCTTATCTACCAGGCCAGTTTCAGTGTCTCCACTGGTTCCATAGGATGGTCGCACATGGCATGTTGAGCTTAGTGGATATGGTACATGCCAGATTTTTTAAGGTTTGCATTCAGGTTACGTAGGTCGTGGTGGCCGGTCAGGTTCAACGAGATCTTCTCATCCGACTTTATTTAGTGGGGTTTGATTTTAGTGTGGTGAGCGTAGGCACTTTGCTAGGGATTTCCCCACCTTCATGTATCCTAGTCAGCAGGGGTGCTATGATTGTGGGGTGATTGGTCACCTTTATAGAGCTTGTCCCCGGCGAAGGATGGTTGAGCCTTCAGCTTCAACTACTCAGTCCAGAGTTAGATCCCATCGGTCTGATGCTCTTTTTGGTGGGCTGGAGGTAGGGTCTCCTGATATCGTTTCTCCAAGTATGGCTTTTGTTACCTTCAGTTAGTGGTGGTACTACTCACATTGCAATTCTATCCCCTCGTTTGTATATTCGCTTATATGCCTACCTGTTATTTGTTTAGCTATTTGACTACTTGAGTTGTAGTATCTATGCGTGTATTTTCTTAGTAGATTATTCTTTACTAGTGGATAGGGTGAGTTATCCTTGTGAGGTGTTTTCTCGGAGTTGTGCTTATAGGTAGGTTTTGTTAGCCTTTTCTAGTTGGTTTTATTTCCAGCTTGTTATGGTTCTAGACCTGTGTTGAGTCTCCCATTTCTAAGCGGTCCTAGATGGTTGTTGCCTAGGCTATTATCTAGCGTTTGCTAGAAGTCCTTGTGTTGGTTTGGTGTTACCGGTAGGTTGTGCCAGAGTTTGAGCTGCTGCCTTAAGTTCAGAAGTATTGGTTATGCTAGTGAGCATTGGTAAGTTTTATTTTCTCGGGTGATTAGATTCGACCCTCTTTGTTTGGTTTGTTTAGGAGGCTGGCAGGTATGTGGGTTGTTCCCATAGTCTCCTTCAGTTTCTTGTCTGGTTGGGTTGTGTTATTATTTTTCCCCAATTCTAGTTGGAATAAATTTTAACTGTAGCCTCCTGGTTGAGTTTTTGGCTTTAGAATTTTTGGCTAAGTGTTAACCATAGCCTCGTGGTTGAGTTGTATTCATAGCATTTTTGGTGAGTTGGTCATCCAGCCCATTCTTCTCCTGCCTTATTGAGTTTTGGCAATATAGAGGTGGGAGCTAAGGGAAAGTCTCCAAGTTTTATTTGAGAAGGAGTTGTAAGGTTGAGTGTATGGTAGGGAAAGGTTTATTTAGTGAAAAAGAAGGGAAATGACTCCTTATTCATGCTTATGTGTTTTAGTAGTTGACTGAGGTGACGACTGAGAGTTTCTTTGGGTTGTGTTGGTGACTTGATTCGATCAACTACAGATTGAAGTGGCTTTTGCTTCTATTGGTTTGAGGTTTTAGTAGCAGCTACGGTTTGGGTGACTTGTATATTCAAAGCCTAGTGGGCTCCGGTACCTGAGTGTTCATCGACAGTGTATGGGTCTACTCATGGGTTTGACAGAGGCATTCATTGGCAATTAAAGTTGGGTTTTAGAATTTTGGGCTATCAGGTTACATCAAATGGGATGTGGAAGTTTCTCATTGATTGAAGAATCCTTGTACTAAAGGGCAGTAGGTGCGGGCAACTTAGCTTTCCTATTTTCGTTTTGCAGTGGTAGTTGGTCTTGGACATCCAGTCCTTGGCTAACCATTGGATTTGGCTGGACATCCCAGATCTCAATGGTTTTCTTGTCAAAAATGAAGTTCATTCTATCTTGGTTGAACAGATTTTGCAGTGTCAGTTCGAGGATCAGCAGTTTTATGTTATGTGTGATCAGGTTGGGCAGGTTATGACTAGTGGGGCTACTGTGAATTTGAATGGTACCTTGAGAGCGATGGTCACCTACGTGTTTTGAAAGTTGAAGTTTTATTAGTTAACTATCTGAGTGGTTGTCTGTTGTATGGGACTCCAGTGTTGGTTAGACTCGGCCGGTGTGGACTAGAAGTTTGGTATGCTTTATGCTTTGTAGTTGTTGGATCGTGTGCAAATGCATTAGAGCAGTGATTTTGAGCCAAAGGGGTGAGTTGAAGGTATATGCAAAATTTCTATAGCTAGATGGCGACCTTGGACCCCAAGCACCTTTTCCTTTGCCTACAAGGTGTTTTGACTTGATATTCCTAGGATGGTGGACTTCTTTCTAAGGTGAGACTAGTAAGGTGATCCCAATTTTTGAATGATGTTTGAGTATTCAGAGTAGCAGCGGTCGTTCTTAGAGTTTAGAGCTTAGTTGATGGTTAAGGACTTTTTGGTAGGCTTACCACACTCCTTGCAGGGTCTTGGTTATGGTTTGGGTATTTTGGGCAGGTTTTCCTGGTTCATTCATTTTCAGTTGATTCAGACTTGGCACATTCAGTGAGGGTTGGTTCTATTTGACACTACGAGATTTTGACACAGGGTGGTCATGCATGCTTTTCCTAACCCTGGTGTGCAAACTTCAGTTGAGTTCAGATATGTTGTTCAGTTGGGTTCAATTATCTTGTTTGATGTTAGCAAAAGTGTTCATTCATTGGTTGATGGTCAGACATGATAGGAAACTCCAGTTTTTGAGGATATGCTGCGGGTTGTTATCTTGGATGGCAAAGGCTGGTAGACTATAGCTTGTCTTGGGAAGAGTTTGAGTAAAAAGGGTGACTTCGTTCGTGGTGAAGTATAAGCAGGAATTATGGATCTCCGATGTGTTAGTTGATATTTTAAGAGTGGCTCGAGTGTTTGACTTAGACGAAGCTTCATGTTTGTGGTGCAAAAGTAGTCAGTTCAGAATAAAAGGGTCTTGCAGATGAGCGGGTTCATGAGTTAGAGTTTTGGGTTAAGGGCTTTCTTGGTGGACTTGGTTGTGGTTTCGAGGATTCGAGTTTTGTGTTAATTGCCTTGGTTCTCCGGTTTCGATATTGTGTCGGTGCTTTCTGGTTGAGATTCTTGAGGTTCAGTTTGGGTTGGCATATCTTTGGAATTTTGGAGTTAAAGGTTGGATTCTAACTTGGCTAGTAAGCAATTAAGGCTTGGTTGTTTTCTTTGGTTCTGTTTTATTGGGTGTCGTCCGGTCGAGGAGGCTACCCGGATTGTACGAGAGAGTAGTGCGGGCTTTGTATCTGCAGTTCTTAAGTCTCTAGTGTTTCCTTCTTTCTTGACTTTCAGGAATGAAAGTCTTTTTAGTAGTGGATGATGTAATGACCCATCCTATTATTTATGCGTTTTCGCCTTCTTTATATTGTTAGAGCTTGCCTGTTGCGGCCCTAAGTCATTTATGGCTTACTGGGACCGGTAGTTCGGTACTTGGGCCGTTTGTTTTGTCTTTTGGCCGTTCCTTTTTTTAGAGCTTTAACCTTTGGAAATCATTGACTTCATTCAACATTCTTGGTAAACATGCTCGAATCAAATTCTGATGGTTCCGTTAGCTCCGGAGCATGGACTTGGTCTAGCCTTTGGTCGGGATTCGGGAGCTTTTCAACTTGGAATTCTCTCTCATTTTGTGATTTTCAGACTAGTTGGGCTTATTTGGTTGACTTTGGTCAATATTTGGAGAAGACGACCTCGAATGAAAATTTTTTCAGTGTTGTTAGCACCAAAATGTTGAGTTTAGGCTAGAGGGACTATTGCTTCAGGTCTCGAGGCTTCCGGACATGATTTCGTCCCTTGCGTTCCATTTTTGGAATTGTTGGCCTAAAAGTTAATTTTGGGTGTGGGGTCCACTTTTCATTAAATCGACCTTCGATGGAATTTTCATCGATTCCATTAGATCTAAAATGATGTTTCTAGTTTAATTGCTCAGCTCATTTTTGTTCGCGAAACCCCGGATGCATTCCTCGGGACCCAAAGTGTGAAAATCTGCCCTTGGCATTGCTTGTTGCTGGTATGGTGCCAAGGCGCCGCCTGGGCAGCACCTGCGCATGCGCACCTATACCCAAGTCAGCCCTCCTGCGTGTCGCCGGCCTCAATATGCCAGCACCGTGGCACCAGTGCCAGCGTCCTTGCATGCGCCCCCCTACACGCGCTATCCTGCGTGCCGCTGGTTGCCCTGCGCCTCAGCTCCCGCCTGGCCTCCTGCTCGATTATTGAGTTACACTTTGAGGTTCGAGGTTTTAGTATGTGGTCTACGAGTAAACCCCCATGGACACTGTCATTCCTGGGCCATAGACTATGAGCCAACGCAGTAAGCCAGGAGGAAGGGTATACAGAGTAGTAGAGGTATACGAGTTGGGTCCTGCATTTATTGGGCCTTATAGGTACCAGAGGGGGTAATATACGGGGCACTATCACACCAGATTCATCATCCTCATGCATATTGTGATCCAATTCCACCCTTGTCTGATGTGTGCTCAGTGTACGCTCTGGTTGTGTAGACGGTCGGAGGGTTTATTTTCACTTGATTGCATTCCTTGGTTGTATGGGCGATCGTTGGGACTGTAGGTAGATTATATTACTCATGTCGCTTTATAGAGCTGGTTTGGTCTTGTGTTCTTAGTGGATTAGTAGTTGTTAGCCTGTTGAAGCTTCAATTATTGCGCGGTGATTATTGAGGGGCTAGTGAGTCCTATTTTCAGAGGCACAGTTTATGTGTCCTTCTGAGCGGTTATGGGTTATCGAATGTTGTTCTTTATCTTGATTCTGAGTAGAAACTCTCATTTCTTATGGCTTAGTTATACCATTTTAGGTTTGTACTTATGAGATTGATTCATGTTTATGCTTATCTTGGAAGTTGGTGTTTTAAGTATGATTCTGTTAGTGTATAGCTTCTAGTTTGATTATGTTGGCTTACTTTCCTTCTTTCCCTTTTAACTTGAGGTTACCGGTATACCTCCATTTTCTCAACTCTCTCTTTGTTTATTTATATTGTTGTGGAAGGACTCCAGGTGTGTTCTTCTTTCCTTCACCTATTTTTTGTGTACATATATATCTTTTGTGCTAGCATTGTATGCAATGCTTATAACTCTTGGTTGACTATTCTCCATACTAATTCCCATGTGCTTTCTCTATTGCTTCGGTGACTACTTTCTTGCTTTCTACTATATTACTATTTTTATGTATTATATGCGCTCAGTCGGCCGCTGATGCCTAGTGGGTACCCGTTGCTTAGAAATTGGTGCTCATACTACACTTCTGCATCTTTTTGGTGCAGATATTAGTTGAGTCTTTGTCGTTAATTGTGTTGGAGACTCGTGCAGCTTTTGGACATTCGAGAGTAGGGTGAGCGCCTGATGACCGGGGCTTGACCACATCTCATATTTTGTACTGTTACTCTTTGTATATTCAGAGACAGTTGTACTTGTCATTTTGTTACTTCTATCACTTGTATTCTATTAGAATCTTCTATACTATTGATACCAAGTCTTAGGGTTGGTGTTGTTTCCTTGTGTATATTTATATATTTGGGTTACTGCTTCCGCGTTATTCTATCTTATTCTTCCGCTTATTTCTTCTTATTGTGCAAATTGGTTAGGTAGTATCCCATTACTAATCCTTCCAGGCTACAGGAATTTGTTCACCTACTAGGGGGTTATAGGTGCCATCATGACCTGAGAAATTGGGTCGTGACATGGTACCATGAGCCAGTACAGATATTTCTATTGACTTGTTACTATGGATTGGGTACCACAAGCCGGTACAAATATTGCTATTGACTTGTTACAATGGATCGGGTATAATAGCTACTGCAAATACTATTATTGACTTGTTACTATGGATTGGGTACCACGAGCTATTACATATATTGTTATTGACTTGTTACTATAGATCAGGTATCACAAGTTGGTATGGTACATGGAGCCTGGTGTGTCCTCTACAGGTCATGGCTAGTTGGGTAAAAATATGTCCCTTTACCATGTCTATACACACTTACAACTATATTCTATTAGATACTGTTAGTTAGAAAGGCTTATTGGGATTAGTTGAGTGTTGAGTGAGTTATGATATGGCTACCTTCAGACTGATAAGATACAGATGAGTGATTATTGTAGTTTGGAATATAGACATGGATAAGATCCATGTTGTGAGATGTGACTGCTTATAGGTGCAGAGTCCTGAGATGACTTTTAATGTCTATTGTGGTGATTGCATGTATTATTTATTTGACATCCATAAGTTTGTGCTTGGTAATTATTATGCCCTTGATTGTTGATACTTGAAAGGTATATAAAATGATGGTTACTATATGGTTATGGTGGGTGATTGTTAGGTTATTTGGACCATCAGGTCCTTGTGATTGTTGGGTACTTGAGAATTCAAAATGACTTCTTACTAAGGTTACTAAGTTATATGAATGGGTGAAATTTGGATATGGGTTAAAAATCCATAGTTAATGGTAATTGATTTAAAGCCTATTGAATGACTAATGTTACATATGAAAATTGGTGCTAAACTGCTATTTACGATTGTCATGATGATTTTGTCAATTTTTATATTTTGTTATGTGAACTAATCCTAGTTGGCCGATGATGCCTACTAATACGTGTGGTGTACTGCTACTACTCTTGCTACATCCATTTTGGGGTGTAGGTGTGTTGCAGGTTGACTTGGAGTTTCTTAGTTGGGATGGTGATGTTCTAGGCGGAAGTTGTGTCTCTTATTGTCTGTTCTCATTGGTAGAAGCTCTTGTACATATCTAGACTAGGTCTTAGAAAATGTTTTAAGTTGTTAACATCTATATGCTTGTAAGGATTTCTGGGGTATAATTACTTTTGATATACATAATCAAATTGCTTAACTATATAGACATTTTTATCTGAATTGTTTTGCATGATAGTTGGTTGGGTGGTAAGGGTTCTCCTCTCTAATTAGAATAGAGTAGATGCCCTTACGATCATTTAACTTGGGTTGTGATAGTTGGTATTAGAGCTAGGGTTACCAGTCTTACAAGTACAAAAGCATTATTAGGTATATTCTTGCAGATTGGTGTGTTGACATCCACATCAAATCTTCAGAAAGCTATGAGGCATTTAGGAGTTCTTTCTCTTTTCTTTTTCCTATTGTGTTGTCCCTGTTTGTTGTCCACCTAGGTTGAGCCCAATTGGTATCTAGTCGATTCCAATTGGTATCTTTACAACAACAATTAGAATCTAGTTGATTCTAATTGGTATCTTGAGGAGTTTGCAACTAAAACCTAGTTGATTCCAATTGGTATTTGTCGATTAGAGTCAGGATTCACAGTTATCGTCTGAATTACAATGAAATTATTTGGTTAATCCTTATTTATGGATGTTGATAGTAATAAACCAACATACGTTGGGTTTATGATGATCTATGGTGCAGTGATGTATTCTAATGCCTTTGTATGCGGTGAAACTAGTTGATTAATTATTGCTTGTGGGATCAATAGATTTGACATGTGTTAAGACTGTGATAAATTGTGGGGTCATTATGATGCTGATTATTCTGTGTATTGGCGAGATAATGAATGATAATTCTATTTCTTTTAAATGGTAGTTATGATGTATTAAATACATTAAGGGTAATAGGCAATAAAAAGGGGCCTGTATAAATGAGATAATGAGCATTTAGGTGCGTACTAGGTCCATGTTACGGGAAATTGTATGAAAGGATTTATCAGTTAATAGTATCCCTTAAGTGTAGTATAACTGAACCGCTAAGGCTTGCAAATTAAGTGAACTTAATATTGATTAATGATCCATAGTTGTAGGGTTGATTGATGAAATAAAGTTACTAAATGTGTTTATGCATATCCACACAAATCTCTTTGTTGCATGATGATTGGTGATTGGTGTTACTCATTGAGTTAATTGTGAAGTTCACGTTCTTATAGTGCTGATGGAAAAGGTATTCAGCGAGTGTTACTGTGCTGATGAGAAATAGTTCCGGCAAGTGGCTATTATGAGTTATAACTTGGGTTGTGACGACTTGATATGTCTACTTGATGACTTGTATGTCGTGGGATTACTTATAACAATATGGTTTCGTGATGAGTTGATATGTCTATTAGTGACTTACATGTGCTTATGATTATTGACTTAATTGGTATGGTTGTTCGCTACTATCTATTATTGTGAGCGATATGATTCCTGGGTGGTTGAGTAAGATTGAAATTACGTGAACATACCCTAATTGGTTGACTTAAATCATTAATTGGTTTTTCATTTTTGGAGTTTAAATATATGTACTTTTATGCATATTGTTAGGTTGTTTGGAGGCCTGTGAGTGAGCAGTCTGAATAAACTATTGGGAGAATTGAGAGTAATAATTGATGTTAATGTAATAATGCTCATGGTCATTTTCTTGTATTCATGCCTTTTTACCATTTTGACCCTTCTCATAGCTTTTTCATGCTTTGTTTAACTTACGAAAATGGGTGGCATGCTTTTCAAGGCATTCAGTTGAGTTATAGATGAGTTTCCCTATTTTGGAGCTCTTGAAGTTGATAAGTTTGACTTTGGTCAACACAATGAGAAGAATGGCTCGGATGAAAATTTTGACAGGGTTGTTAGCTCTGGAACATTGACTTGGGCTAGTGGGACCTTTGGTTTGGATCCCGAGGCTTCCAAACTCATTTTGGGCACTTGGGTAACTTTTAGGCAAAACTGGCAAAGTGTTGACTTTGGTCAACATTTCATTAAGAGGACCTCCAATGGTCATTTTGATGATTCTGTTTAGTCCAAAATGTCATTCCATTTGGGTAGCATGTTTGGTTTCTGTTCACAGGGTTCTGAATGAATCTCGAGGGTCTATACGTTGAATTTTTAGCCTTGATGTTTTGTTGGTTTTTGGTGTTGCTGGTACAGACCCTTTTGCTCTTCGCAATCGCGAGGTGACTATCGCATTCGCGATGGTCTGACTTTTTGTCCATCATGTTGGCAAGTGGTTCATCGTGTTTGCGATGAAGGCCGATTAGGACCAGATTCGACTTGTTCTTTGCATTCGCGATGGTCTCCTCTACTCCTTCTTTATGTTTTCAAGGGGTCCTTCGCATTTGCGATGAAGTACCCCTAGCAGCAATATATATGTTTCAACTTCCTTTTCATCATCAAAAATCCAAATTCTTCCGTTGACATAGAGCTTAAGAGCTGGTGGTGGAGCATTTGATCATCCAAAATATTTATGGTAAGTTCACCATGTCCCTCCGTTAATTTTCCGCCATTCCTTCGCGTATATCCTTCGTAATTTCTGTAGAATGCCATGTTTTGTTTCCTTTGATCAAATGAGATTTCGGGGCTATTTTGGTCTCTGAAACAAGTCCCGTTTGTGCCCAAATTTTGGGCATGAGTTTAGAAACAAGTTGTGAACATAATTGTAAAATTTATTTTCCATTTTGTTGCACTGGCCCCAAGGGTCGATTTCCAACCCAATTTCTAGCCTAAATTTTCATATATCAATATGGGTGTCATTATTCTCATCTTGACACCCAAATTATGTTTGTGATGGTATGGCAGCATTTTGAGGCACTTTGAAAGGGAAAGTCTCCGGAGTGACGGTTCGCAATAGTAGTTCAATATTGAGGTAGGTTATGGTTTACACCTTTTAGACCTGACTTAGTTAAATTTTATATTATATAAGTTACTTAAATGTTAGGGTAAATTTTAGGTTAGAAATAGGCTTAAATCCTATTTTTGTATATTTGGCCATTTCTGGGACCGTAGAATAGAATTATCATGTTTATCCTTAGTTTAGGGTGCTATAGCCTCATTATGTTACACTAGAATCCTTATTATAGACTTGTGGAGGTGTTCATTGTAGAGTAGATGTTTATGATTATTTTTGTCTTATAGTTCCATTTTCTATATCTATTTATCGTTATTGTGTAATTGTGGGCCCAAGGCTATAGCTTGGATTGGACGGAGTTCCAAGTCAGGTATCTTGTTTGGAGGGTGCTTTTGCCCTATTTGATGTATACATATACCTGTATTCTCTGTGATGGCACACATAAACTCATACATGCATATACATGGCTAGTGGTACGATATTTGAGGAAAATATGAGATTTTTTATCGAAAGATGAGATATTATACTTTTACTATGCTTTCATATTTCAGAAATGAATTTCATGGTTTTATCTCTATTTTTAGAAAGGAAAAGATAGTACCACTTTTATACTAGATTTGAGGGACGTTTTCGGACCTTTTCTTTATTTATTTTCTATTAATGAGTTTTAGGTATGATCCTGAGCAGCCTGAGGAGTACATATCCGGGTTTTACTTTTATTGCATATGTCGATGGGCCCTAGGGCGGCCTGTAAGACAATTCAAAGAGCCTACGGTGAGGCCCGTGAATCGCGTTTTGGGGTTTTTATTTTACTGCATTTGCCATATTCTATACCATACCATCTAATGACGCATTGTATTCTCTTGTATGTACTTTTGAGTGGCTGTTACTCCTATTATTATTATCTTCACTGTTAGCTCGGATTAGTCTTGCTTTCAATTTTCCTGCAATAACTAGATTTAGGTGGATCCCAATGGATAGTTTACTTTCCTATTTCTTATATTATTTATCATCTTGTGAGCTCAGTCGGCCCATAATACCTACTGAGTACCCCATATTTTGGTACTCATACTACATTTCTGCATCTTTTTCTAATGCATCACCTAGTATGAGCCACCCTCATTGATCATCCACTCACTCAAGGATAGCATTATTTTGATCATGGTGAGCTCCTGGTGTTCGGAGATTTTACTATTTTCCATCTATTCATACTGTCTGTATTTTGTATTTTAGTATACAGTAGCTTCTTATATAGTATTATTTCTGTACTTAGACGTTCTTGTACCAGTGACATCAGATCCGGGGTTTGATTCTTGTATATGTTTCATCTTGCCTGGTCTGGTTAGGGCATTGTTGTAATTTTGTACTGTTAGGTATATATCTATGATGTTGGACCTCATCTTATTATTGTCTTCCTTTTGTTATACCTATTTAAATGTTTATTTGTACCTTCGTTCTCTGGGGTTGGCATGCCTACTGGGGGGGTTTTAGTAGGCACTATCATGGCTTAATTTTGGGTCATGACAGGGTGGTATTAGAGCTTTAGGTTTACCAGTCTTACTAGTACAAAATCAAATGTCTAGTAGAGTCTCGCAGATTGGTACGATGATGTTTGTATCCTATCTGTGGGAGGTAATAGGGAATTCTTAGAAAATTTTCCACCTTGATTGATTCCTTATTGTGCATCCTTGACTCTATCAACTTCTAAATATCTTTTGTTTCACTCTTTCTCGGATGGTTTGGATGTGATTAGTGGTAGGTGAGGACGAGGCCTCTGCACCTGCAGTTAGAGCGCCAGCTAAAGGACGGGGCAAAGGTCAACCCAGAGGTAGAGGTAGGGCACAGGCTACAGTGCCAGTTAGAGCCCAGTCAAAGGTACCATCATCAAAGCCAATATTGAGGTAGAGGAGGTTCAGTATGAGCCAAAGGGTATGAGGGCAGCCTAGCCTCTGGTGGCTTTTATGGCTACACCAGTTCTTTAGGACAAGATGGTTTGTATTCTTGGGTTTCTGGAGAGCATGTCACAGCTCGAGGCTTTGCGAAGTACTCCAATTGGCTCACATATTAGGGATGAGGCTCAAACTTTGGACCAGGTAGTGGCACAAGGTTCAGGAGTGCAACCTGCTATGTGGATCCCTCATTAGAGGTGTTTCCTATTCCATAGGTTGCTCTACCTATTCCAGGTAGGACTGCTATCTCTTCTGAGGAGCAAAAGATATTGGGTAGGTTCATTTGATTGGGCCCTCTGAGGTTTTCTGGTGCTCCGGGGGAGAATGCTCACGAGTTTCTAGTCAGCTACTAGGAGAGGTTACATAACCTCATCTTGGTTATGTCACATGGAGAATATTACACCACATTTTTTCTAGATGGTGGAGCAAAGCAGTGGTGGAGGTCGTATATTACTTGTAGACCAGTCGGGTCACCTCTTATGACTTAGGCTCTAATTTATGAGGCCTTCTTGGAGAAGTTTGTACTGTGCAACTTGAAGGAGCGGCTGAGGGATGAATTCACCAAGCTAGAGCAAGGATATATGATAGTTTCTGAGTATAAGGTCCACTTTTATGAGTTGTCTAGGCAAGCCACTATGATTTTGCCCACTAAGCATGAGAGGGTGTGTTGCTTTGTTAGAGGGTTGAGTTTACAACTTAAGTTGGCTTCAGAGCACTTGGTAGCTTCAGGGGTGAGTTTTCTTACAGTTGTTTATCATGCTCGTACTATTAGGGATATTTATTGCCAAGCCTATGGAGGAAGCAACAAGAGGCCTCGCCACTGGGGTGGATTTAGTGGCTCGCAGCATAGAGGCAGAGGGTTGTTTGATCGGGGTCATCCATAACATTTCTAGCCTAGTTGGCCTATTTAAGGTGCACTACAGATTATAGAGGGTCAGAGTGGTTAAGATAGATAGATCTTGGTTCAGACTTTTGAGGTGCTCGCTTTGGGTATTCAGGTCGTGGTGGGCATTCTGGTTTAGCTGAGTCATCACTGTAGGGTTCAACTGGTCAGGGTTGTTATGAGTGTGGGTTTTTGGGTTTCTATGGTAGGGATTATTCCTTGGTTCAGCGTGTTGGGCAACAGGGTCAGCAAAGTCAACCAGGTCAACAAGTTCAGGCCAGGGCTCTAGTATCATCGGCCAGAGGTGGTGCAAAGGGTAGTAGGGGTAGTCCCCAGTGTACTTGAGGTGGTCGTGGTGGTGGAGCCACATGTATGCATTTTTGGGCCGACCAGAGGTTGAGGCTTCAGATAATGTCATCATAGGTACGATCTTGATTTGCCATCAATCAGCTTCTATAATGTTTGATCCAGGATCCATATTTTCATATGTATCTGCTTATTTTTCTACATGTCTAGAGTCTACTTGTAAGTTATTGTCTTTACCTATGTGTGTATCTACCCCAGTAGGCGACTCCTTAGTAGTGGATTATGTATATCAAGCTTGTGTAGTGACTATCCTAGGGTATTACACGTGGGTAGACCTAGTAGTGTTGGATATGGTTGATTTTGACTTTATTCTAGGCATGGATTGGTTGTCTCCTTATCATGCGGTCTTGGATTATTTTGCAAAAATTATTAACCTATGGATTCCTAGTATCCCTTCTACTGTATGGAAGGGTGTTGATGGCCACATGTCGAGAGGAGTTTTATCTTTCCTGAGCGCCCAGTGGTTGGTTGGGAAAGGGTGCTTGGCTTATCTTGCTTATGTCCATGATAGTAGTGCCACCACGCCTTCAATTAAGTCAGTTCTAGTGGTTTTTGTGTATTCGTCTATGTTTCCTACTGACTTACCAGGTCTTTTTCTTGATCATGATATCGACTTTGGCATTGATGTTTAGTCGGGCACTCAGCCCACTTCTATTCTTCCTTTTTGAATGGCACTATCCAAGTTGAGGAAGCTTAAGGAGAAGCTCCAGGATCTTATAAGTAAGGGGTTTATTAGGCCTAGTCTATCTCCATGGGGTGCTCTTGTTCTATTTTTGAAGAAGAAGGATGGTTCCTTGTGTATGTGTATTGACTACAGAAAGCTGAATAAAGTGACCATTAAGAACAGGTATCCGATGCTGCATATTGATGATCTGTTTGACTAGCTACAAGGTGCAGCAGTGTTCTCTAAGATTGATTTGAGGTCGAGTTATCATCAGTTGAGGATCAGAGTTACGGATATCCCAAAGACTGCATTTAGGACTCGATACGGCACCTATGAGTTTCTAGTCATGTCTTTTGGGTTGACGAATGTCCCAGCAGCGTTTATGGAGTTGATAAACTGTGTGTTCAGACCCTACCTGAATTCCATTATTATTATGTTCATCGATGACATTATGGTTTACTTGAGGAGTAGGGAGGAGCATGAGCAGCATTTGAGAGTGGTGCTTCAGACCTTGCGAGATTAGCAGTTGTATGCCAAATTCACTAAGTGTGAGTTTTGGCTTGAGTCAGTGGCATTCTTAGGGCACGTGGTGTCAAAGGATGGGATTATGGTGGATCCAATAAAGATTTTGGCAGCTTATGATTGGGCTAGGCCTACCTCTCCTATCAAGGTTCACAGTTTCATCGGGTTGGCAAGTTACTACAGATAGTTTATGGAGGGATTTTCTTTTATAGCAGCTCTATGACTAGATTGACTCAGAAGAATGTCCTTTTCCAATGGTCTAATGAGTGCGAGGGGAGCTTTATGAAGCTCAAGGCCTTATTGACTTCAGCTCTAATTCTTACTCTTTCGATTGAGGGCCAGAGGTTTACTATTTACTGTGATGCTTCTAGAGTTAGTTTGGGTTGTGTATTGATGCAGTAGGGATGAGTAATTTCTTATCCCTCTATACAGCTAAAAGTTCACAAGAGGAACTTCCCACCCATGACTTGGAGTTAGCAGCAGTAGTCTTCATGTTGAAGATTTGTAGGCACTATCTATATGGTATGTTTTGTGAGATCTTCACTGACCATCATAGTCTTCAGTATGTTTTCAGCCAGAAGGATCTGAATTTGAGGCATCGTAGGTGATTGGAGTTACTGAAGGACTATGATATCTCTATTCTCTATCATCCAAGCAAGGCAAACGTGGTAGCAGATGCCTTGAGTTGAAAGGCAGTGAGTATGGGTAGCTTGGCATTCTTGGTATAGGAGGAGCGACCTTTAGCTTCGTACATCCAGTCCATGGCTAACAGGTTAGTTAGGCTTTACATTTGTGAGTTGAGCCATATTATTGCTTGTGTTAATGCTAGGTATTCCTTATTAAAGTAGATTCAGGCATAGCAGTTTGATGATGCGAGGTTGAGGATTATTCATGATAAGGTATTGAGAGGCGAGGCTAGTAAGGTGACCTTGGATTCGAAAGGTGCTCCAAGGATTGAGGGTCATATCTATATTCCTAAAGTTGGAGATTTGGTCAGGTTGATCTTAGCAGAGGCTCATTGTTATAGGTATTTCATTCATCTCGGGGCAGCTAAGATGTATCATGACTTAAGACAACACTTTGGGTGGTTTGGGATGAAGTGGGATATCTCAGATTTTGTGTCTAGGTGCTTGAACTGTCAGTAGGTAAAGTACGATCACCAGAGACCAGGTGGTTTGACTCAAGGGCTACCTATCCCAAAGTGGAAATGGGAGACCATAGCTATGGACTTTATGGTAATCTTGACACGTACCTTGTGGAGGTTTAATGCTATTTGGGTTATCGTGAATAGACTGACAAAGTTTGCTCACTTTTTGTCAGTTTAGACTTCCTACAGTTCAGAGAGGTTGGCTCAGATTTATATCCGTGAAATTTTTTGTTTGCAAGGGGTGCTTTTTTCTATAATTTTTGGTTGTAGTACTTAGTTTACCTCGTGCTTATAGAGGTCTATTCAAAGACAGTTGGGTACCTGAGTTGAGCTTAGCACTGTTTTTCACCCGCAAATTGATGGTCAGTCAAAGCATACTATTCAAGTTCTGGAGGATATGTTGCAATCTTGTGTTATTTATTTTGAAAGTCAATAGGACCAGTTCTTAGACTTGGCAGAGTTTGCATATAGTAATAGCTATAACTCTTGTATTCAGATGGCTCCATTTGAGGTATTATATAGTAGGCGGTGCAGTTCTTCAGTGGGTTGGTTTGATGCTTTAGAGGTTAGACCATGGGGTACTGACTTGCTATGTTATTCCATGGATAGAATTTGGGTTATTTAGAAGAGGCTTTGTATTGCGCAGAGTAGGGAGAAGAGTTATGCTGACCTGAGGGTTTGAGATTTAGAGTTTATGGTTGCTGATTGAATGTTCCTTCAGGTGTCACCCATGAAGGGTGTGATGAGGTTTAGGAGGAAGGGCAAGCTTAGCCCTAGGTTCATTAGGTCGTTTGAGATACTTTGTTGCATTGGGGAGGTAGCATATGAGTTAGCCTTGCCTCCTACTCTTTCAGGTATTCACCTTATTTTCCATGTTTCTATGATGAGACGGTATGTTCCGAATGAGTCACACGTACTTCAGTGGGATTCAATTCAGTTGGATGAATCTTTAGATTTTGAGGAGGAGCCTATCACTATTTTGGATAGGCAAGTTAGGAAGTTGAGGTCTTAGGATATTCTATCAATTAAGGTTCAGTAGTGGCATCATCTTATCAAAGAATCTACTTGGGAGACCAAGACTAACATGCGGACCAGTTATCCTCACCTTTTCGAGCCTTCAAGTACATTTTTTTCTTTAACTTTTAAGGATGAAAGTTCTTTTAGTAGTGGATGTTGTAATAACCCTCGTGGTCATTTTCTTGTATTCATGCCTTTTTACTATTTTGACCCTTCCCGTAACTTCTTTATGCTTTGTTTGACTTACAGGGATGGGTGGCACTCTTCTCGAGGCATTTGGTTGAGTTCTAGATGAGAATTCCTATTTTGGAGCTCTTTAAGTTGATAAGTTTGACTTTGGTCAATTTTCGGAGAATATGGGCTTAGATGGAAATTGCGTCAACCCTGTTAACACCAAAAGGTTTACTTTGGACTAGTAGGACCTTTGGTTCGGGTCCAGAGGCTCCCAGATTAATTTTGGGCACTTGGGTAACTTTTAAGCAAAATCGACAAAGTGTTGACTTTGGTCAACATTTCATCAAGATGACCTCCGTTGGTCATTTCCTTGATTCCATTGAGTCTGGAATGCCATTTCCAGTTGGGTAGCATGCTTGTTTTGTGTTCACAAGGTTCCTAATGAATACTAAGGTTCCATCCAATGAGTTTTTAGCCTTGATGTTTTGTTGGGTTTTGCTGTTGCGGTGAGGACTCTTTTGGTTATCGCGATCGTGAGGTGCCCATTGCATTCATGATGGTCTTACTTTTTGACAATCGCATTCTCGATGAAGGCTGACTGGGACCTGGTCTAGCTTGTTCTTTGCATTCGTAATAAAGACCATCGCGATCGCGATGGTCTCCCTTGTTCCTTCTTCGTGTTCACGAGGGGTCCTTTGCGTTCAAGATGAAGGATCCCTGGCAGCTATATATATGTTTCAACTTTATTTTCTTCATCAAAAATTTGAATTCTTCCATTGACAAAGATCTTAGGAGCTGGTGGTGGAGCATTTGATCATCCAAAATAATTCCGATAAGTTCACCATGGCCCTCCGTTCATTTTTTGTCATTCCTTTGTGTATACCCTTTGTAATTTTCCTAGAATTCCATGTTTTGATTTCTTTGATCAAGTGAGACTTTTGGGCTATTTTGGGCCCCAAAACAAGTCCCACTTTCGCCCAAATTTTGGGCATGAGTTTAGAAACCTGTGCGAACATAATTGTGAAATAAGTTTTTTGTTTTATTTTGCGGGCCTCGAGGGTCAATTTCTGGCCTAAATTTTCATATATCAATATGGGTGTCATTATTCTCGTCTTGACACCTAGATTATTTTTGTGGTTGCGTGGCAACATTCTGAGGCACTTCAAAAGGGAAAGGCTCCCAAGTGAAGGTTTGTAACTGCAATTTAGCATTGAGGTAGGTTACGGTTTACACTTTTAAGACCTGGCTTAGTTAGATTTTATATATTATAAGTTACTTCAATTTTAGGGTAAATTTTAGGTTCGAATTAGGTTTTAATCATGTATTCATATATTTGTCCATTTCGGGGATCGTAGAATAAAATAATCATGTTTATCCTTAGTCTAGGGTGCTATAGCCACGTTATGTTAGACTAGAATCCTTAGTATAGGCTTATGGAGGTATTCGTATTAGAGTAGATGTTTATGGTTATTCTCACGTTACAGTTCCATTTTCTGTATCTATTTACTACTACTGTGTAACTGTGTGCCTGAGACCATAGCTTGGATAGGACAGAGTTCCAGCTCAGTTATCTTATTTAGAGGGTGCTTTTGCCCTGTTTGATATATATATATATATATATGTATATTTTATTATATGTGATGGTACGCATAAACTCATACATGCATACACATGGCTAGTGGTACTAGATTTGAGGAAAATATGAGATTTTTCACTTTTACTATGGTTTTAGATTTATGAAAGGAATTTCATGGTTTTATCTCTAGTTTTAGAAAGGAAAGGATAGTATCACTTTTATACTCGGTCCGAGGGACGTTTCCAGACCTTTTCTCCATTTAATTTCTATTAATGAGTCCGAGGTATGATTTTGGGCAGCCCAAGGAGCATATATCTAGGTTTTACTTTTATTGCATACGTTGATGAGCCCTAGGGTGGCTTGTGAGATGATTTAGAGAGCCTATGGGGCAGCCCGCGAATCGCATTTTATGGTTTTTACTTAACTGTATTGGCCACATACTGCACCATACCATCACATGATGCATAGCATTCTCTTGTATGAACTTTGTGAGTGGCTATTAGTCTTATTATTATTATCTTCACCATTAGCTCAGATTAGTCTTACTTTCAGTTTTCCTGTGATAACTAGATTTAGGTGGATCCCAATGGTTAGTTTACTTTCCTGTTTCTTATATTATATATCATCTTTTAAGCTCGGTCGGCCTATAATGCCTACTGAGTACCCCGTGTTTTGGTACTCATACTATATTTTTGCATCTTTTTCTAATGCAGCACCTAGTACGAGCCACTCTCATTGATTATCTACTCATTCGAGGCCAGGTGCTATTCGGATCATGGTGAGCTCCCGACATTGGGTAATTTTATTGCTTTCCATCCATTCATACAGTCTGTATTTTGTATTTTGGTAAACAGTAGCTTCTTGTATAGCATTATTTCTGTACTTAGATGCTCTTATACCAGTGACACCAGATATGCGGTTTTGTTCTTCTATATATTTCATCTTTCCTGGTCTAGTTAGGGCCTTGTCATATATTTTGTACTATTAGGTATATACTATGTTGTTGCCCCTCATCTTATTATTGTCTTCCTTTTGCTTTACCTATTTAAAAGTTTTTTTTGTACCTTTGTTCTCTTGAGTTGGCTTTCCTACTAAGGTTTTTTTGTAAGCGCCATCATGGCTCGATTTCAGGTTGTGACAGTTGAGTTTCAATGGGACTACAATTTGAATAACTTTTTTATGTGTGCTTGATGGTATGTTTACTCGAGATAAGTTACTCTTAGGGCCTGATTTGGATATCTGGAATAGCTTCATGAGTTGGACTTCTTGAGAAGAACGTATGACTTAATGTTATAGTATGACCCTTAGTAAAAGTGAGTGAACTAAGGTAGGTGTTGTGCATTGAACATTAATAAATTTCTTGAAGTTGTACCCACCAATGTGATCAACGTAATTAATGATGTTCCCTAATACCCAAGGGTTGGCATGATGATAGAATTATAGAATTCAGGAGGACTCATGATATCTATTGGCTATCTGCTTATTTCTATTTTGTGGTGCTATGGCTTGTCATGATTTTCAATGAATTATGTAGGGTTGTGAAATTGTTTGACTAGGAATAAGGGTTGTCATGATTTTGAAAGGATTAAGTAGGGTTGTGAAGTTATTTGACCAGGCATATTTGGGGCGCTTTTTGATACTATTAGTGGTTTAGATAGTGGGAAAAGAAATGTGTGTTTAAGCTATGTTACTGCGAAGACATAGTTAAGAAATAGTGGTATTGGTAGAAAGAGAGGAACCAGTGGCTATATTATTTAGAGTGGTCCATAAGTTGAGAACTAGGAGATGGCATCCACAAAGGTCCAATGGGAGAATCGTCATTTTTAGGTAAGTAACTCTTTTTAAGGTCGTAACAAGTTCCCTATCTTTTCACTGAGTTAAGTAACTCTTTCCCTTGTTTCTTTTCTTGTTTTTTTGGGGATGAATGGTGGGTAAATTGGTATCTAATGTAATATATTACCTATTTAGTCATTATAGTGTTGTTAGGGCATAATTACCTGGCTAGAATATTCCTTAGGAGGAGAGTTGATAAAATCTCAAGCTAGGGTGAGTTTTGACAAAAAATTGGTGTTGTGTGCTTTAGAGACAATTTGTGTCTCTTGGTGTAATACATGGAAGTGTGGTCTACAATTATGGATAATCGTGTGGTGTAGGGTCCTGTACAAAGTTTCAAGATGGTAAATGGTTTCATAGAACTCTAATTATGGGGGTTACCATATTACAATTGATCTGTGATGTCTAGAAATCAAGGTTGTGTTGTGAAATGGGGAGTTTTGGGCGAGTTCCCAAGGTTCTATTTTTGACATTGCTTCAGCGGAGGAGTTTTCATTGTAGCGAGTCCACATAGTGGAACATTTCTACCATAACAAGCCTAGTGAGTAGTCAGAGCTCGCCGTAGCGAGCCAGTCTTGCCACAGCGGTCTTGCCATTGCAAGAAAAGGACTGTTGAAGTGAGAGATGGTAGGCAGATTGCCTAACTTAAGCCAGTATTCTGAGTTTTGATGTTATTTTTTCCCAAACATCCAATTTTTTTACCTAAGGCTTGAGAGAGGCCATTTCCTACTAGCTTGGGCAATTTCTACTATTGAGGTAAGATTATTACACCATTATAATATAGGTTAATCCATTTAATCTATAGAACTACTAGAATAAGGAGTTATGGTGAAATTCTTGGTTTTAGGTCCTAGGTTCATGATTTGGTTAGAAAAACCTGTTGGTAATCTTGGGCTTGCCTAATATTGATTCTAGGTTGTTCAATTATACCTACTACTAGGGAATTCTCTTTATTAACCATAAATGATTGGGGTTGAATCCCTAATGCTTAAATTAAAGAGTGAGTGATTAATTACTCTTATAATTGCTTGCTTATTAGATAATTGAATGTTTGGAGGTGTGAAGGAAGGGAAAAGGCAATCGTGGTATAGCTTTCTTGTTGCAACAGTTGGCGTTGAGGTAGGTTATGGCTTATGAGTAGTAGACTATGATTAGTAAACGCGTACATAATATAGAATTGATGGGAAAATCATAATTAGGCCTGCGGGCATGGCATTTGAATGGATAACAACATGGAATTGATGTCATGAAGATCAAATTGTATGTTAATGTGTTAATGTATGAATCCCTTGATGGGTGTTTATGTTGTATGACTTCCATGGTGGACTGTCAAGGGGATTATGTGAATGTGGGTAATGATAGAGAGATTGTGTGAGCTTGTAATCTAATAAACCAGCTTAAATACCTTAAAGAGGGTGAAATCTATGTTGGGTGTGTCTAGAATGTGTGAAATCCTGTTATAACATTGTTATGAGAACGGATAATAATAAGGAAATGTGGTGTCATAGCTCAATGAACCTAAAAGAAATTTGGCTAACTATTAGGGAGTAATATGTGTGAGGTCTCATAACAAAAGTTAGAGCTGTAAGTTGAATAGAGTCGAATGGTTGAATAATCGGCTAATGAAGTGTGTCTTGAATCTAGTAATGATTTGAATGTAAGGATTACTACTTAGTAATGGAATCCACTAGTCTTGATATGAATAAGAGAGGGTCAGTTAAGTGAATGAACTTATGTATGTTGGATTGGAGTGTAGACTCGGTTTGGCTGAATGTGCCTCCTAAATTGAATATTGGTTGATTAGTCTTTGGACATCCTGGTATTTGATTGATTTGTTGGTTTGATAATGCTTGAATGAATACGTTGTTGGTTGATCTTTGGACATACTTCTGTTGTCTGATATGTTGGTTTGATAAGTCTTGAATGAATAAGTTGTTGATATGTCTTCGAACATACTTGTGTTGACTAATTTGTTGGTTTGATAATGCTTGAATGAATAAGTTGTTGATTCAAGATTGCATAAGAGTTAAAGATATTGAATTATAAAGTGTATGTGTGATTAGTGCACTTTGTTATATCCTGAGAGATAGAGATTTGCAACCATAGGTTCACATTAGTTAAGGGGCAAGGCACCACGAGCCGGTAGGGATATTGTTATTAACTTGTTACTATGAATCGGGTACCACGAGTCGGTAGGGATATTGCTATTGAATTGTAACTATGGATCAGGTACCATGAGCCAGTATGGATATTGATATAGACTTGTTACTATGAATCAGGTACCACAAGACGGTACGGATTCTACTATTGACTTGTTACTATGGATCGGGTACCATGAGCTGGTACATATATTTTTATTAACTTGTTACTATAGATCGATTACCATGAGCTTGTACAGTACATGGACCCTGGTGCGTCCTCTTCAGGTTATGACTAATTGAGTAGAAATAAGTCCTTTTAGCATATGTGTACACACTTACAGTTACATTTTGTTTGATATTATGAATTTGAAAGTCTTATTGAGATCAGCTGAATATTGACTGAGCTATGATATGGCTACCTTGAGACTGATAGGATACAGATGAGTGATTATTTTAGTTTTGAATATCGACATGGACAAGATCCATGTTGTGAGATATGACTTCTTATAGGTGCAGAGTTTTGAGATGACTTTTTATGTCTCCTGTGGTAATTGCATGTATTATTGATTTGACATCCATTAGTCTGTCCTTGGTGACTATTATGCCCTTGACTGTTAATACTTGAGAGGTATATAAAATGATGGTTATTGTATGGTTGTGGTGGGTGATTGCTGGGTTATTTGGACTGTTAGGTCATTGTGATTGTTGGGTACTTGAATCTTCAAATTGACTTCTTACTAAGGTTACTAAGTTATGTGAATCATGGTGTCTTATTCCTGGGTGAAATTGGGATGTGGGTGAAAAATCCATAGTTAATTGTAATTGATTTAAAGTCTATTGAATGATTAAAGTTACATGTTAAAATCGATGCTAAACTTCCATATAAGATTGTCAAGTTGATTTTGCTGATTCCTATATTTTGTTGCATGAACTAATCCTAGTCAGCCAGTGCTGCTTACCAGTACATGTGGTGTACTGATACTACTCTTGCTACATATTTTTTGAGATGTAGGTGTATTGCAGGTTGACTTAGAGTTTCTTATTTGGGATGGCGATGTACTCTTCTTCAACTTCTGCATCTCCTCCAGGTGGAAGTTGTGTCTCTTGTTGTCTGTTCTCATTAGTAGAAGCTCTCGTACATGTCTAGACTAGGTCTTGGATAATGTTGTAAGTTTTGAAAATCTATACGCTTGTAAGGATTTCTGGGGTATAATTACTTTTGATATACATAATCAAATTGCTTAACCATATAGAGGTTTTTATCTGAATTTTTCGCATGATAGTTGATTGGATGGTAAGGGTTCTCCTATATAATTAGAATAGAGTAGGTGCCCACACGATCCTGTAATTTGGATCATGACAGGAGAAAAGTGTCATATATTTATTGTTCACAAGATCTTGAAGTACTTAGGTATGCAGAAAGAGCTGAACTTAAGACAACATAGAGATGGCTTGAACTCATCAAAGAAATTATGACTGCACAATTGACTATCATTCGGGTAAAGCCAATGTGGTTGCAGATGCCTTAAGTCATAAATCCTTTGCAAGTTTATTTTTGAGTCTTTTGCCCTTGCTTCTTGAGTTAAGATCCGTGAATGCTTGTCTTGCACTGAATTTTGATGGTTCTGTTGTTTCTAATTTGCAAGTCAAGACAATATTACTTGAACAGGTAAAAGAAGCACAAAAATTAGATGAAAAGCTCACAAAATAAACCAAAAAGAAGTTCAAAATGGGGAAAACTTAATTTTACATTAAGGGATGATGGTGTTTTATTTTATCAGAATAGGTTATGTGTTCCAAATGATGACAATTTGAGGAGAGAAATTTTGAATGAAGTACATCCTTCACCATATGCGTAGCATCCTGGAGTCACTAAACGTACCAAACCATCAAAAAATACTATTTGTGGAATGGTATGAAGAAAGACATTCCAAAGTTTATTTCGAAACGCTTAGTTTGTCTTCAGATAAAGGCAGAGCATCAGGTCCCAATTAATTTATTGCAACCCTTGTTGATACCAAAATGGAAAATGGAGACATTAACTATGGACTTTATTTCTATACTTCTTCTCCCTCAAAGAAATCATGATGCAATGGCATTATAGTGAATAGGCTAACAAAGAGTGCTCACTTCTTGGCAATCATAATAGATTACTCACTTGAACGCTAAGCAGAATTATACATCAATAAAATTGTGAGACTAAATTGGATTCCCGCTTCTATTGCATCTTACCAAGACCCGAGGTTTACATCTATATTATGGGAAAACTTGCAGGAAGCTTTGAGTACTTTTTTGAATTTTAGTACTTCATTCCATCCCCAGACATATGGCCAATCTAAAAGAGTAATACAAATTTTGAAAGATATACTTCGAGCCAACATTATTGAATTTAAGGATAGTTGAGACAAACACTTGCCATTGATAGAATTTGCGTATAATAATAGCTACCAATCAAGTATTGGCATGCCTCCTTATGAAGATTTATATGGAAGAAAATGTCAAACTCCTCTTTATTGGAGGGAAGTTGATGAAAAGAAAGTTATTAGTCCTGAAATTGTGTAACAAATAGAAGACAAGGTAATAATAATTGAGGATCGTCTAAAATTGCTTTAGATAGACAAAATTCTTATGTTGATCATAAGAGGAGTGAGATTGAGCACCAATTTGGCGATAAGGTATTTTTAATGGTTTCTCCATGGAAGAAGATTATGAGACTTGGCCAAAAAAGGAAACTTAACCCTCAATTTATTGGACCATATGAAGTACTTGAGAAAGTTGGCCCAGTTGCATATAAATTAGCTTTTCCACCTGAGATAGACAAGATCAACAATGTCTCTCATGTTTCTATGCTTAAAAGATATTGCTCAGATCCATCTAATATTCTCCTTGTTGAATTCATTGAGGTTTATCTTGACTTGACATATGAAGAAGAACATATCCAGATCTTGGAGAATGATGTAAAACAACTTAGAAACAAGAGAATCCCCTTAGTGAAGGTACTTTGAAGAAATTATTTTGACAAAGAAACCACCTGGGAGTGAGAGGGGGACATGCAAACCCAATATCCACAATTGTTTTGGGACTAGTGTTAGGTAAATTTTGAGACAAAATATCTTAAAGGGGGAGAGAGTTGTAACAACTCCAAATATTTAAACTAATAATTGCACTTCAATAAACCATTCCTTGATAATAATAACACCTTCTACTTCACAGTTCCTAAACTCAAATTTTATGACGTTTAAGATTTTGCTTACCTTAAATTATGACGGTATTTTAAGGAGTTGCCTTGGGGTATTAATGTAAAATAGTATAAAGATATTATCTTTAATATAATAGTAAAAAATAAGAGATATTTTACATTTTTGGGCAGCCAACCTTTCATTTGGGAAGCCACCTTCTACTTTATCCTAAGAATATATATATATATATATCAAGTTTGTGTGTAAAATATTACACCTCTTCTCATTATTTCATTTCCTAGGGCCTAGAAAACCTTTATACTCTCTTATAATTAGTTTCTCCTAGATATAAAAACATCAAAACTTTTTCC
This sequence comes from Jaltomata sinuosa, assembly GCA_003996215.1. Classification (NCBI taxonomy): domain Eukaryota; kingdom Viridiplantae; phylum Streptophyta; class Magnoliopsida; order Solanales; family Solanaceae; genus Jaltomata; species Jaltomata sinuosa. The sequence continues at coordinate 353,465 of QJPP01007633.1, read as the reverse complement.
TTTTTGGCTAAAACTCAAGATACACTCCCCTTGGTGGTAAGTAACCAAAACTCATTTTTTGAACTGTGTAGCTGTTAGTAATTTTAATATATCTTATTGTGTAGAGATCTGTTTTAAATGAAAGAATATACTTTGGAACGCTAACACATATATCTACAACTTTTATTTGTATATCAAAAGTTGTTTTTGCTATTACGGATTTGAAAGAGGGGATGGAATACATGACAAGTCCTGCTAGTTGTTCCAATTTAGAACCTTTCTATGTACAATTGTTAGTATTTTGAGTATATCTTTTTGTACAAAACTTATTTAGTGATTATTCTAGAATCTTTTCAAGCCCAAGACATTTACCTATAATTTTTATGCAGACTAAAAAGTTTTGTTTTACCCTTTACCTATTCAAAACATAGTTACAAAATAAGACAGTTGGGCTATCCAGAATTTCTATTTTAAGAATATTTTGTGATTTACATAAACTAGGCTCACTTTGATGTCTGTCTTGTTTCATTTTCACCTGCTGAAATCACTGAATATTAAATAGGTGTTTTATTATGTATTCAAGATGTTTATACTCTTGAGCAAGCTAAAGGAAATTGTTTTGGAAAGTTGGCACATTTGTTTGTTCTATGATTTAAACTCCTCGAGTTATCGTAGAACGTGATATGTGATAAAATGTTTAAGTTTGTGTATAAACTGAAACTTTTACTCTTGATACTTGATGGAGTATTTCAACTACTATCTTAGAACTTTCATTTACTTTCCTATGACTCTATATCATCGTATTGATAATTTTGAACTCTTGCAATATATTTGCTAATTCATCCACTTGTATGGATTGCTTGATTATTTTGCATTTTTGCTGGGACTTTGTCCTTCTTGTAGTAGTGACTTTGTCACTATTTCGGCATGCCTCTTGATTCGGATCTTTTGCCATCTTGACTTTGAATTTGTGATTCATCTTAACTATGGAACTTGTCCATATTAAGTATGAACTGAAAAGCCATTTTTAATATGGTTCTTGATTCACTTGATTATTGGGTTTTATCCCTACTTGATACAGGACTTTGGTGTTTTTCTATATTTTATTATGCTTGGTGTGATGGCATGACGTACATATTGGGCAAAAAAATTTATTTGAACTCTCGTGAAATAGCTCTATGAGCTTTCTTGACACTTGAGCCTTTAGATGCTGAATTTAATACTTGTAATTTACTTGTTTACTTGATTTTTATATATATGTTACATTTGAGTTGTCAATAATTTACAAGGGAATTGGAGAATCTAATGGCTCCAAGTCCAAAGTTTAACACCACTAAGATTTATGCTTAGCGATAATTATTTTCTATCGTAGGTGATGTTCGGGAGAATAATTGAAGATGGCCATCTAAAGTAGACTTTTTGGAGCTTTTAAGAAGATCACATTTGCATATAGGCATCTAAATTTTATAGTAATTTTGGGACTATACATGATCCATTTGTTACATATATATATATATATGTAATTTTGGAGGCTTATTTGATCTAACCCCGTAGCTTGTAACATAAATTTTGTAACTTGTTTGGCTGTTTTAGGGTTTGTAAGTCCAAGTCTTGTAATGTACTAAATTTGCATTTTATTTTATAATTATTTATAAAGGAAGAACTTGTTATCTTTTGATACTCGAAAGTTTGGTGATAATTTATAACATGAATCTATAGTGGTGTCAAATAACAAATGAAATTTTGTAAGGTACATGCTTGATTATTTTTGAAAGATTCCACTATCATAAATTAAAAATCTTATATTATTTTACTTAGGATTATATGAATTATTAAATGGCAAAATATTGTACATTTAAATCTTTTACAATGGGCCTAATCTTTGCTATTAAAAGATGATAAATATGTCTTAAATTAAGCTCTTTTAAACGTTATAAGTAGTATATTAGTTTTCATTTTGGAAGTGGCATCCTCCCAAAAGAATTGCTACAAAGGATTCATAATAAGCCTATTTCGAGACAAAAGAAAAGAGTTGTTCAACTTGCAGAAGGGTCAATAACCTACATCGAAATATGTAGTTTTGGGAATTTTTCATTTAGATCTATGCCTTCTCGGTTATCCATCTAACTCCGTTAAGCTCATAAAATTCTGTTTTTGTCCCTTTTGACTCATATTTATATATTAGTCATTTTAGGCTCATGTTCATGGGTTAGACATTTAAAGGCTTATGTTCATGGATTAGTCACTTTAGACTCATAATCATAAGTTATGTTATTCATCAACACCATAGAAGATTTGTAAAAGGTAAAGTAATAGTCATTATGTCATGGTTCATAAGTTAAGGGTTTTCTTAACTGTATGGAGAAAAGCTTTTGGAATGTTCATGTTATTTTTAGCATAGCTTATGATTATCAAGATCATATCATAAGGTCATAAAGACATTCAGAAAGTAATTTCTTAGTTTTAGAAGTCATAAGGATCGTATCTTTATGTCATATATCATAAGAAAAGGATTTCATGATATTATGAATGTTATGAAGATTTTGGAAGGTTTGAGATGTTTTAACAGAGTTTATAGTTAAGAAGATTATTTGATCATATCAAAAGCATAGTCAAAAAAGCTCATAGCATAAGATCATAAATTAGGAAAAATTACATCATAATTAATGGAGTATGCATTTTGAAAAGAGTTTGTCATTTGGGGTTCATAAGGAACCATTGGGTTTCACCACAATCATAAAATTCATACCACTCATAAGTTTCATAAGGTTCATGAATTTGTTATTCTTTTGAGAAATCATCCAGACTTGGTACATTAGTATAAGGATTACATAACTTTCATTAACATTCATGAGTTCATGAGTTCACGTAGAAGAATCTATGGAAAATCACATAGAAATAGGTTTGTCATGAGATAGGAGACATAAGTAGAGATTTCATGAGATTTTAATGAAGAATTGCAGACATACCATAATCATTAAGATTTTACTCTAGCCCTAGATTGTTTATGAAAATCATTGTATGTAGATGAAAAGAATCTGTAAGAATGACATAGGTAGTATAGCGTTACATATCTTGTGAGGAAGAAAGGAAATCAAAGAACATTGAGAGAATACCTTCCCTAAATCTTGAAAATTTGTTCTTAAAACCCTTTGAGGTTTTCTTGAGAGAGGAGAGGGATTGTACCATGTGTTTTTGAGTGTTAGTCTTGTATAGGAAGGGGTTTAAGTCATGGAAATTTATCACATAAAGGGGTAGGATGAAAACACCCTTATTTATACAAAGTGGGAAAACTTTCCCATTTGCAATAGGAAGTGTGCTCCACGGACCCCATACCATAGTTTGGGCTGTGCTCTATGGACCCTATAGAACAGTTTGAGTTGTGCTCTGTGGACCCCATAGCATAGTATGGGTTGTGCTCCATGGTCCCCATAGCATGGGGAGGCTAATTTTAAACTTTCTAAAGTTTGGTTATAGGTGCAGTGCACCGGACATTACGTTTGTCTTCCCATGCATCGCCCTGGCTATTTCATGTGTACAAAACTTCCATTTAGTCCTGAAACTCATTCCAAATAATTTTTAATTGATCTATGGGTCATACGACTTGATTTCTAAGCTCTACTTAGTGTAGGGGATGACATAAATATAACATAAAGTGTGAGGTGTTATAGCAACTCCCCCTTGGGATCATTCATCCTCGAATGAGGGTCATGGCTAAAAGGAAAACGTAAGAACTGAACTGATTACTATTGATTATATGGAATTGTACTAGTAACACGGGTCTGAGAACTAACTTTTAAGGAATGTAATAGCATGAGTTATAAACACAAAAATTATCACACTACAGATATGAAGTATAAGTTCATAGAATCCAAAGTCTCATAGACATGAAGGACTACATAAGAACATGGACTTGGCCCCTATTGGCCTCTTAAAATATGGAAAAGGAAACTCTATCCCGAAACTTACCTCTCACCTTATTCATCACCATAAAAATCATCCTCATGGTAATTCTCACAACATGGATATGAAACACTAACATGGATTGAGTATCTTAGTTGGCTGACATGGTTTCATAGAGTATGAATGACATATATTTGGACATAAGTTTCACATGATATAAAGCTACATGACATGAAACAAGAGTACATTAGGCATCAAGTAAGAACATGGCTACTCTTGCCTTAAACAATGCGACTGACAACCTTAGAGATTAGTGACACCCTTCAAAGTTACCCTTACTCCTCTAAACATCACATTTGACACTTACAACCTATAGTTCTCACAAGAGTACATATCCTTACTATGGCCAGAGTCTAACTACATGCTCGTATCATGTTCAAGCCTAACTCAAGGATACAAAGATCTACATTTCATGCGATTATACTAACCTAAATCATGAGGTCCTACATTTTAATTTTCTATTTGTAACTTTCACCTTCAAGCATTGATTGGATCTTAGATTTGGTCTAAAATTTGACAAAGTCTCTTTTGCATCTGGAGTTATCCCCAAGAATACTACTTCTTCTTATTACTAAAAGAACAACCAACCTCAAGCTCTAATAGAAAATTTACTAGTCACATAATGCAATTGTCCACAAAAAGAGTATCTATGCTCTCCCATCTTTCTCTTACCTAGCTTCTTTCACTACCATCGAGCAAGTCATAAGGAAGATTACTGAAGGAATAGCATATGAGCATCATGAATAAGAGACATACTATTTAATCATTATTTATTCTTATCGTGACCTTACTACTCAATATGGGGCCTGAGGAGTAGTGTAATAGGCATGAATACTTCTTATATCCAACACATAAAGCATTAATAGAGAACCATCATGGGCATAGAAATGACATAACCATCCCTCACCATCATAGGTGGATGTACATAGGGCTTATAGAAAGGAGATCATAAGCACAAATTATTCAAGAAATCTTATCTGAGAATTCAAATGACGTAGCATAATTTCACTAACCATTAAGGAAATATCATTAGTTTGTAGGAATGAGTGTACTGTGAAACATCTATTCATATATCATGAGTTGTATAACATAAGGTTAGTATTCATAGATTTATAGATTAAGACTAGGATCACTTCTTGAAGATATGCTTCTCATTCTAGGAACTAACTATGGATGTGAATCTATATGATGTGCATGAACCTGGGTAATGGGTGCGTCACTAATACACAATACAAAAATAGAGTGTCATCTTCACTAGGGTATAAGGAATATGCTGAGATAAGAATGGATTGTTGTCTCATGATATCTCTTTGCTGGAACTCAGTACTATTTAAATCTCATGATCTGTCTTAGTTCATCGCCTTATCATATTCCCTTTAGCTCAAAGGTTGATATCCTAAGTTTGTGGACCTATGCTTTAAACTGAGCTATAAGCTCATTACTCTGTACAGTAGGGATATCACTACACATATGAATGCTAAACACTCTCTGATAGATAATATTTGTAGATACAAAACTTCTTGCTAAGATTTCTTTTTGGGATACTTCTCATATTCCTCCTACTTCTAGGGCTATCATTCTATAACTTATGCTCTTATTGATGTACATAACCACTTCCTCTAACACTTAACAATCTGGTCTCCTCTTATTAGTCTACTACATCACACCTCTAAATTTCTATCCACCAAATTCAATAGAATTAAAACTATACTAAGAGACTCAATATCACGCACCTTATCTATAATCCCCTCGATTTAGATCTTAGGGACACCATATAATACATACCAGCATCTCTCCACTTTACACAAATCAAGAATATTAAACTAGGCACACAACATTTAGAAGCTTAGAATCTCATCTACAATACCTCTTCTGAAGCACACATCTTCCCTTATAATTCTTAAAGTTTTCTCTTCACCTAGTTCCTTAGAATCCATTATCTTATTCATCTATAGCCCACGTATATCTAACTTACAGTCTCACACTTTCCATAAGTTATAGACTTAAGCTCTTGCACACACTATATCCAGCCTACTTGATCAATTTCTCAAACTAGCATTTTCACCCTCATACTGCCATTCTTTTCATCACGGTAATCATAACAGTAATCATCACAGTTCAAGATTATTGTCTAGTACTAAACATGGATGGCAACACTTATCCTTCTATACTGCTTAGAATTTATAGCAACGAAGGAAAAAACAAGAAACACTTGTCCATTAGGAGCTCGTGACAAAATAGTCAATCTTAATCTCACAGTTTGTGTAATTGCAGTCTAATTGCACATTCTCCATTCACAACATCACTACTACTTATCCACTCATCCGTCTAAACTAAATTCATAGCTCTGCGAATATCAAGGGGTTCCCTCTCATCAAAACTGTCAATTTCAAACCACTTTATCCTCTTGTTCACAACCTATATTTGCTCTTTACTAACACCATAACATGCCATCATAAATTTCCTCCCAAGATCAGGCATACCCTAAGTCACCTTAACCAATAATCCTATCTCTACTTACTGGCATGAAATCTATACAACTTTTACTACATCTTAGTCAAGACCTAAGGACATATCATCCTATTGCTCACTTCATAACTACACAATTCTAAATACATACCGAATCAATTTCTATTTCCAGTTTCTGGCTACTATGTGCCTGACTTTATATCCTGGCTCTAGAATTCATTCTACTTCATATATCATACAACACCCCAAATCACACTTTTTCTTGGGTGAAAACACAATCCAAGCATTGAGGTACACGCTCTCCCGCTAAAGATGTCATTTATACCAAGGTTTCGAGAAGGAGTTGTTTTATGGGAAAAATGACTTGACTTGAAAATCATTTCAAAAATCTAGTTGAAGTTTCAAAATATTTTTCAATTTAAAAGCAAGAGTAGCCACTTAATTAATCAAGAGAAATTAAAAAAACCTTAAAAAATCTTTAAAATCTTAAACAGAAAAAGACTTTAAAAAATTAAGAGATTCGAAGTAAGAGGTTCATATTAATATCCCGAGAAGGTTTTAAAGGCACTCGGGATATCTGCTAACTTGAGGTTATCCGAACTTGTTTGAAAATAACTCATTTTGACTAACTTGGAAAAGATCTTGTATTTTAATAGAACACATCTTGTTTTATATTTAGTTTAGGGAAAGTAATTCATGAGGCTTGATGAAAGGAGATTGATGCTTATGTTTTGGAATGAAAACACATAAGCAGTTCATTTTTTAAACACAAAGAGAAAAACATGCTTGTTTGGCAATTTAAAGATGCTTAACCATTTTATATGAAGAAAATAATAAGCGACTAAAGAAAATTTAAACAAGAAAGGTTTACTCGTTTGGGATAATTCAAGTAAGTTTAAAGTTAGTTCAAATAATTACAAATAATCCTATCTAAGCAAAGTAAAGAAAGGGGAAAGAAATAATTTAAACTGATGGACTTCTGTCCTAAATTTAGTTTGTGGGCTCTCTGTAGGCCCACCGCCATTTCTTTTGGACTTTGGTCCAGTTTTATCTCCTTAGCCCATTTGGGGCTATTGATGTTGTTGTTGTGTATGGGCTTTGGCCCATTTCTTTATTTTTCCTTCAAGTCTTTCGCCTAACTGATCTTCTAAGAACTCTGACAAAAAAAATTCTTGCGTTCCAACTCGACAAAGAAATACAATGGAAGAGCGGGAGTCCCAATGGACTCGAGTTGACGGAGTTCATGTGTTAAAAAATAAAGAGAGGGATTAGCATAAAAAGAAAAATCACTATTGAACTGTCAAATAGTCAAGCCCAAGGAGAAAATCATACTTGCAGTGCACAGAGGAATACTATAAACTTAGAAAGCACGGATTCAATACCAAAATAATGACAGTAACAACAAAATTAACACCAGAGATTGAAGAAAAGAAAATCAATGAATCACAAGATAGCTTGCAACTAAACATGAATGACTTTAAGCAAGTCAACAGCCCCAAGACACTCGACATACTACAGAACTCATCGTATCATGTAAAAGGTTAGGATTAGCATGCTGAAACGTTGCAAGGATCAGTTTGTTTTAAGAACTTATCAAACAGAAAACTCAGGTTCATATTCATAACATTAACTTCACATATGACATTTAATCATCTTCTAACAACTTGAGTGTGAAAGAAGATTTCTACCCAAAGAAACATATTCAGGTAGAGGAAAGCTCATGAACGACATAAGGAAAGCTATATCTAACAGATTCATGATCCTTCCAAAGAAGAGAGAGATTAAATCATGCTGTAAATCAACTCACACGGTGCGAAAAGGGATGAGACAGACTTATGAACATGACAAAGCATGTGATGAAACTTAATTACTAACAAACCTTGAGAGAAACAGTCATCGACTTAATGGAATCAATTATAGCATATAGAGAAAAGAAGAAGAAATGGAGGAGAACCAAATCAAATCAATATTTAGTCCAACAGGCTTTAAACGAGCATTAAGATGCAGTCACTTAGTTGAGATTCATTCAATGTGAGAAAGAAAAAAAGATCAAAAGTTTTGGACTACCAAGTTACTCAGATAATAGGAAAACAGTCATGCCTGGAGAGAATTGAATCCATTACAGACCAACAAAACAAAGTTGATAAACAATGAAAACAAACCCGACCCAATTCATGCTTAACAGACTAATTCGTTGAGTGAGGGTTTTTATGTGAACAAAAAGGAAAAATAGTCGTGTGTAAGAACAAATAAGTGATCATGGAGTGGTTAACAATATCAATTCAAGTTCTCAGAGTTTAAACTTGACAACATCTCAAAAAAATTGACAGAATGAATTTAGCATCTTCTTTCTACAACAATAGAACAACCTTAAGCTCCCTCTAGACAGCAAAATAGATGTCATACTGACATTTGCACAGAGAGAAAAAAAAATAGATAAAAGAAGGAAGAACAAAGTGAAGAACACTAATAATTCCCACATGGACCGACTGTGAATATTTATCTATGATTCTTGAACAACAAACCAAACAAGACCAGTCCTAAATCCAACATGATAATCTCTAAAAGAACTCGTATTCACATTATAACCAGCCTAAAATCAGTTGAAACACTTCTAAAAAAGGGATAAGAACAGATAACTCTACATTATACTAAAGGAAACAAAGAAATGGAAAATAAAGGAAAGGATAATGGGTTTACCTCTTTTAGAGCAGCGATATGGGATGACGAACTTCATCGGAATTGATATACCACCATAGGAATTGAATCTGAGCTTATCAAACTCAGCGAGAACACTCTTTTTTAAGTGTATTTCTCTGAAGAGCAAAGGGGTCATTTGGTTTTGTCTATTGTGAGCAAATGGAGAGGGAGTAATAAGGGTGAGGGATTGGGCCTGGCGGGTCGGGCAATTGAGGGAAATGGAAGTGGGATGGTGGCTGGCTTGGGCAAATTGAGCCCAATGTTAGATGATAAGGGAGTTATAAGGGTGGTTTAGATAATGGCCACATTTAGTTGATTTTTAGAAAATAGCCAAGTTGAGAGTAATTGGAAAGAATTCGGCTAGGATTTAAATTACTTTAAAGAAATAGTCTAGAAATAAAGAATGAATTAACCACAATTAATCATCCGAGCCTCTTCAAAATTAAACTATTTGAAATAATACTTGTATTTAACATATGATTACCTCATTTATTCAATTAATCTCATGTTTGAATTAATTTGAAGGAAAATCAAACGTTTAATCTTTTTAAAAAGATTTTCTTATAAAATTAAACTCTAAAATAGTTCTTTAAGTAAACTTATATAAATTCTACACAATTAAACATGAAAGATATAAATTATTACTCAGAACTATTATAAAGCTTATTTGGAAAATGTTTTATCTCTTTTTACAACACGATTATTTCAAAAAATTGTTTAAAATTCAAAAAGGCTCAAGATTAATTCATAATATGGAGGGTAAAAATTGGGTGTCAACAACTGCCCCTCCCTTTGGATAGGGTGAGTGTAATGAACCCTGGGCAAAGGGAATTGACGTTCCCAATTTTATCCGACCACATATTCATCTTCAGGAAGCGGTTGGTTCTAGCATGAATTTCAAGGAATCATGGAAGAACTGTGGTATTGCGTTTCCTACATATCTCAAGCTATATGAGAATTGAGGCCACTTGTAGTTCAAAATGCTCAATTTTACGCACGATTTTGAAAGAATTCCAAACTATCCCAGTTTTAGAGTACGGAGACACCGGAAAAGCTGGGAAGCAAAAGGATTGAGGGGAGTTAAGAATGTTGCCGAGTTTTCAAAGATCCTTCCTACATATCCTAGGACTTAGGAATCAGGCTACTTGTAGTTCGACTCAATCGGTGGAAAAGGTCATCTTTATATTAAGATGACCTTTGGGTCGGGATGAGTGACAAATAATTAAGCTATAGAAAATAAGCTTGTAACCTCTCAACTATGAATGTGGTGCACTTCATACCCATACGTAAGATTTTACCTGGACATAATTTCCAAAGCTCGATGTGTATCATCACCCGAATTTGAAAAGAAGGAATGTTGCTTCCAGCGCGAGTTTAAAAAATACTCTGGATGTGAAACTAAGACCCAACGATAGAAATACACACATGCCTTTTGATAGGGGTGTGGTTTTATGGCGGTGGTAGTCATTCCTCAGCTCGCTTCCAAAGAGTTTGATATCCCTCTTTGGACTATGTCCCAGTTTGCTGCTAAGAAAAAGTTCCACGTTGTGATGCATCCTTTTTGGTGTAGTCCGCACCTATGATTTTGCTTTGAGAATTTCATCCTTCTCGGATGCTCTCGACAACATCTCAAAACAAAATGGTTAGTAATAACATAATTCCATTTGGAGAGGTAGTTTTCTTTATCATACCTCATCCTTGGGTTACGTTCGAATCCCATGTGGTGACGTCTTTTGACGTATTTTTTACCTATTGTTCTCATTCGAGATTTTCATCCTCTCGGATGTTCTTGGTAATACTTTGAAACAAAATTGTTAGTAGTAAAGCAATTCAATAGGGAAATATAACTTTGTACCTCATTTTTCTCATTTGGTTACTTTTTGAATCAGATATCGTCTTTTCCTGTCTCTGTCTTAGGAAATAGTGACTTTCATGACAATCAAACATGATATCCATCGTAGCTATCGGATTGGGGTGCCTTTGTGGTGATCTTTGAATAAGGCGACCTTTGTGGTCGTTTGACGTGACGGTTCTTGCAACCGTTTGCGGCATTCTTTTGAACGTGATAGCCTTCTTGGCTATAGATAGCGGTCTTTTGCATATTATTTTAGGGTGAATCTTGCACATCATCCGTATCGATACGACTAACAGATATTCCCTACATTGTCAGGCTTTGGGTAATCTAGTATATCATCCAACTTTGGACAAAGGCGGCTTACAGATGCCTTTAACTTGTCAACTTCGAGTAATCTTGCACATCATCTGACTTTGGATAGAGGCGGCTTACAGATGTCCTTTGAATTTCTAGTTTTTTGAGTAATCCTGCACTTTTATCCAATCTTGGATGTAACGCAACTTATAGATTTCCCTTGAATTGCTAGCCTTTGGGTAGTCCTGCAAAATATCAATGTGGATATGTCATGGCTTATAGATAACCCTTGGACTATCAATTTTTGGTAGTCTTGCACTTTTATCCAATTCTGTATATCATTGCGACTTACGCATTACCCTTGAAATGTCAATCTTCAGGTGATCTTGCACACTATCCGATTTTAGATATCACTTTGTCTTACAGATAACTCTTAGTCTGTCAAGTTTTGGGCAATCTTGCGTACTATCCAGTTTCAGATATCATTCTGACTTACACACAACCTTTAGCCTTCCAATTTTGGGAAAATCCTATTCATTGTCCAATTTAGATGGAGTCTTACAAATATCCTTCAGACTATATGCTTTCGACCTCGAAGGTAAATGATATTTGCTTATCGGGGGTGACAAGTCCTTTGCCCCACAATCTAATATAGCCATATTTTTAGCAATCGACACTTTCGAATAAGAGTGAATAAATATCCTCAACGTCAGACTCTTCCATCTTACGTGATATTGAATATAAATATGTTGAATGCCAGACTTGGCATAATAAAGGAGCAAATATACCCTCAATGTCAGACTCCTCCATCTTATGCGATATTGGATATAAATATGTTGAATGCCAAATTTGGCATAATGAAGGATGATAATGATAATGATGATAATGATATCCTCAACGTTAGACTCTACCATCTCACGCAATCTCGGATATAGGTATGATGAGGGTCGATCCTACGCAGCAAGTGCGACTTAGGGACGTCTATAAATGTCATCCTCTTTGCAACCGGCCGATAGAGGGAAATAGTCTTCGCAGGGGATGTGTATCTGCGGTATTGAATGATAATGTGGATAATCATGCAATGGTCCTCGTGACATGGTCCTCGCGATATGCAAATATGATGGCTCTCGTGGCATAGTCCTCGCAACATGCAAATATGATAGCCCTCATGGCATGGTCCTCTCGATATGCAGATATGATGGCCCTCGCGGAATGGTCCTCGCGACATGCAAATATGATGGCCCTCGTGGCATGGTCCTCTCGACATGAAGATATGATGGCGCTCGTGGCATGGTCCTCGTGACATGCAAATATGATGACCCTCATGGCATGGTCCTCTCGACATCTAGATATGATATGGTCCTCTTGGCATGGTTCCTGCGATATAATGCCATGCAATACAATGCAACATAATATAACATGATGTAATGCAGTATGACATAATGTGATGCGACATAATGCTTATGCCATGTAATGCAATGTGATGCAATGTGATGCAATGTAGCATGATGCAATGTGATATGGTTCAATATGAATGTAAAATATAATGCAATGTAGTGTCGTGTGATGCAATGGCCCATGGTAAAGTCATAGAAAACATCACCTCTGGTCTTTATTTTGTCATGTCGACTCCTTTATGGGTACCTGTGCTCAAGGCAAATGGTTAGTAGACACGATGTCGCTCTTACTAGTAACCACAGTCAAATTTGAAAAACTTTAAAGATGGTGTTTATGAAGCTAATCAAACAGACTTTCATTTGAAATGTGAATGAAATGGTCGTGTCCATTTCTGGGAACAGCCATATATATCATCTTTGAACATTGTCTGTTTGTGGTAATTTCTTACTTGTTAGGGATTGGCGGAGAATGTTGTCGATCTCTCATTTTGTGTCCTAATTTGAGATTGACCAAAATGTCCTGATCTGCTTGGGTACTTTAGGATGCTATCGATCTCTCTTTACTTAGTAGCCCTTGCAAACTACAAGAAGATTCGCTCGTTCTAGGGACTTTTGCCTCTTTTGCTTCTGCCCATCGTTTCGACTTTTATCACTAATTTTTGGGGAGTCTGGTGTCATTGCTTTTCTTTGAACGCATTGGATAATGAGGGACTACTTTCTAATATACTTTTGGGGACAACCTGCATCCACAGAAAAATTGTTAGTTTTTACTGAAACTGGTCTGTGTTGACCTTCTTCGATCTTCTGCTCCTCATTTTATCTTCTCCGGATGCTTTCCAATCATGGGTACTCATCGTCCTTGACTCCCTGAGTCACGATAGACATAAGACAAAGTCAAATTATAGAGGAGTAAAACTAATCTGTTATAAAGATTTTTCAAACAAGTTCTTTGGAAAACAAAGATTTTGAAAAAGGATAGTTTTAAAAAGTCTCTGCCCGTCATGTCATGTGCTAGATCAATGAATGTCCTTTACTTGAGGCCTTGATGTTTCTAACATACTAGCTAGGGGAGTTTGAAATACTTTCAAGAAATCTATCACAACTGGGGATTAATCCACCTCGGACTGGGGATTTCTGAAGTAGACTCTGATCTCTTGGTGTTGGGGAACTCTTCGGAGTTTAATTTTGAACTCTTGAATGAAGCTCGGTGGAAATTTTGAGGTTTTCCTCAAAATTTCTGCCCTAGTTAAATGTTTCATGATGAATCTCATTCCATTGGCAAGAGACTTAAGACTCTGTGTGGATTACGAGATTCTATCTTGATATTCATTTCGATTGCTCTTCGGCACATTTTGTATTCTGACTTGTTTGGAGGACGATATTTGCCTTATAAATTTTCAAGATTCCTTTCTCAAAAATTATTCCCCAATTTCTATTTCCTGGGAGATATGACTGAACCGTTGTGGCGCCTATGTATCCCATTGAGGCTGGAATCAGGTCAAACGTAGTTCCCACACTCGAAGTGGGAGAATGTTGAAAACAAACAAAGAGGTGACCGAGGCCGACAGAGGCTGCCTATATATCTCATTCTTGAGAATTCAGGTGAGACGTAGTTCAAGATAGGAAGGGGCAAGATAGATTTTGTTTAAGGGGTTGACTGAAGCCGACATAGGCCTCCTACGTATCTCACTCTTGATCATTTAGGTCAGACGTAGTTCGTATAAAGAGGATAAGGAATTTTTAAGCTTTTACTAAGTGCAAAACGATTACAATTAGAAAGTGCGATTACAAGGAAAGAAATAGAAGGAAAAGAAACTTTCTTCAGGCATAGTATCTTTTTGCATCATCAGAATTGATATAGGCTTGGCCATACCTGATCATCCATCTTGGACAAAATCAAAACACCTCCTGATAACACTTTGTGGATGACATATGGTTCTTGCCAATTTCGTGCAAACTTTCCTTTGTCCCGTGGGAGGGAAGGATTGATTGTCCATTCCCTGGATTGAATTCTGGATTGACCAATAAATTTTGGGAGATTATGTTTGTACTCATTCTCGTCCTATTATTATAGGACCAGTCAAAGATATCAATGTAAGGCTCGAGCAGATTGATAAGGTCTTTCTTTTGTGCTTTTGACAAATGAACACTGACGTTGATTTCTTCAACTTGACCATCATTTCCCAGATTAACTACCTCAATCCCTTCTAGGTAGGGCTTTTCCTGGTCTTCAAATTTCTTAGACTTCTTAGTTGTTCGTTCCAGGACCATGATTTCTTCAACATACCCTTCAAAATCATTATCGTCTAGCTTGGTTTGTTCATTAAGCTCTTGACGTGATATGACAGTGACAGGTTTTAAGCTATTATTACTAAAATCATAAGCAAAGCAAGTTAAATAATGACCAGCAATCATATAGCAAAGTTTTCACAATAAGGGGGTTTTTTCTTTGAAATCCAAAATATTTATAAACCATGGCTATAACCCACACGAATGTAGGTTCATGCCTTTGGGAAAGTAGTAAAATAGTGTGAGGGATATTAAAACATAAAGGGTGGGTTCGGAGCCTCATTCGGACCATACCCGATTTTCATAAAATAGAATCTTTGTCTACCCAATCGAGTGGAGAGTCTCGAGGGGAGTTGTGACCCAATTTTGTAACTTTTCACAGGGATTGGCATCCCTGATCATGGCTGCCTCGGGAATTTCTTCTATTATAGCATCACATTCCTCGAACAGCTTTCCTATCCCATTCTCTAACCCGTCGCTTAGGGAACCAATACGTACTGGGAATGACTAATATATGTGAAGTAACGACTTTGGTAATCCTGACTGCTTCTCCGCCTTGTCTTCATAATTTAACCTATGCTTGATCAGCTTTCCAGGGATGCTTATTGGCTCAGTCATACCATCAGAATTCTTGCCTAACCCAAAACGTGGCTCGTACCCGCTCCTTAGCATCGTGGTTGCAAGTATTTTATAGATAGGTGGCATGGGAATTTGAGGAATAAGGTCCTCTCCAGTGGAATTGAAGATCTCCACTGTGTATAAATCACTTCCCCTTGGGACTTCTTCAATCATAGGGTCATAGCCATTAGGACGGATCAAGTGACTTCCTTCTCCGTGGATCACCACCTCATGTTCTTCCCAAATGAACTTCACCATTTGGTGCAAAGTTGATGGTATAGCTCTGGCTTCATGGATCCATGGTCTCCCCAAAAGCATGTTGTAGCTGGTGGTAATATCCATAACTTGGAACTCCACTTGGAACTCGTCGGGCCCCATCCGGATGTGTAAACTGACCTTTCCAATAATGTCCATTTGACCTCTATCGAAGGCTTTCACGTTGATCCTGCTCTGGCAAACCTTTCCTAGATCATAGCCTAGCTAAGTGAGTGTGGATTACGGGCTAATATTTAAACCTGAACCATCATCAATCAAAACTCCATTTATAATCCTCTCTTGACATTTGACAGTGACGTGCAAGGTCTTGTTGCCCATTAACCCTTCAAAGGGTAGTTCAGCAATACTCAAAACAGCTATAGATTTTTCCAATATTTCTTACTTTTTAGGGCTAAACAACACTATTGACTTGCTCACAATCCACTCTTTATCAACCTCTATATGCTAATAGTGGCTCCTCCGTGATTCAGGAGCGAGTTATTATTAACATTGGCCGATGCTATTTGTAGTGTGACCACTCTTTGATCAATCGAATCTTGAATTTTATGCCTTAGGTTAAGACAATCTTTGGTGTCATGTACAACTCCTCCAGAATGATAAGCACAATATCGATCAGCCCTAAAGAAATGAGAGTCAAGATTTGCAGGTTTGGATGGAATGGGCTAGATAAATCCGGCAGCCTTCAATCGAGATATTAACTGAGTTCTTGTTTCATCTAACTGGGTGAAAGTGCGAGGAACTTTCTTTTCCAAATTTGGACGAGGGAGATTTGCATTCGCGAGAAAGACCCTGGCGATTATTCTGGTTCTCGAGAGCCTTTTGGTATACTTGAAAGTTTTGGGGAGGAGCTTGGTAAATAGGCTGCATATTTGGTTGTGGAGTTTGGTAAATGGGCTGCACGTTTGGTTGTGGAGCTTGGTATATGGGCTGAGAATAGAAAATTGGTTGAGGACTTTGTGGAGCTTGATATATGGGCTGAGTATAGAAAATTGGTTGAGGACTTTGTTGAGCTGGGGGAGGGGTTATTGGAACAAGTGTCTTTTTGTAGTTGGCTCTGATCGGCTTCTTCGGTTATGTGCTAGAACTGGAGGTCACTAAAGATACCTCTTCCCTCTTTTTCTTAGGAAACCCTATCGATCCTGCAGATGCTTAGGCCTTGGCAATCTTGCCATTACGAAGACCCTCTTTGACAATTTCACCGATCTTAACTAGATCAACGAATTTTTCTTTAACTGCTGATATCATTTTGTCATAGAATTCTGACTCTTGAGAGCGCATAAAAACTGTGTTTATCACTTCTTCTATCATGGGAGGCCAAACTCTTGCCACCTCTTTTCCCCACCGATAGGCATAGTCCCTGAAGTTTTCATTCGATTTTTGCCTGATGCGCCCTAGAGAGTATCAATCTGGGATGACCTCCACATTGTATGCAAACCTTTGAGAAAAATCTCGGGCTAGGTCGCTCCACCTAGACCACTTCTTCAGTTCTTGAGAGGTGAACCATTCTAACGCCTCTCCGCTCAGACTTCGACTAAAAAGCCTCATTAGTAGAGCATCGTTCTTCCTAGCACCAACCATCTGGTCTCAATAGCTTCTTAAATGGGCTTCAGGATTCTTGACACCATTGAAGGTTTCGAACTTGGGGAACCTTGAACCCTTCTGGCAGGTCTATTTTGGGTGGATATAGAGATCATCATAGTCATAGCCTTTCTTGTAAGGAAAACCTCGGAATTCTCTAATCCTGGCTATCTCTTCATTTATCTGGGCCACATCATGATCACACTTCTTCTCCGCAGACCTCAACTCATTCTCTTTCTCCTCATAGTAATGTAGCTCAGGGCTTTCTTGGAGAGTGGTGTATGGTTCTACCATAGCGTTGAAAATGGTTGGTGGCATATTTTGGGTAGGTGGAGGTTGGACATGTGGGATGGCATTTGGATATATGGGAGTATAATTATGCGGATTAGTGATATTGGGATGGTTATTTTGAGAGTTGTAAGTGTTTAGTTGCGTGTTATGGTAATTTGGAGGAAGGTTTTGTGGAATATAGGCACTTGGATTGTTACTCTGGTTGGTATGCTAGATAAGAGGAGTATGAATTTGATAGGAGGATCCGATATGAGGGGAATTACTGGAGAGAGGTTCGTTGGAAGGTCTAGGTGCGGAGGCAGAAGGGATATTTCCTGGATGGTTTTCGGTTAACGGGGAATTGAACAGAGGGATTTGGAGAGGAGGCTGAGAGGTGGCCAAATTTGGAGTGCTAGCGGCAATAGCCAAGCTAGACATATCCTTGGCTTTTTGTACCTCTTCTTGCATTTTCTCTAGCTTCCTTGCAAGTTCGGCAGTCATTTCACTCTGTTCAGCGATAAAATTGCCTCTCACGGCCAAGGTGTTCTCTTCCTCACTATCAGTCATTTTACCCTTAGAAAAGCGAGGGTTAGAGGAGGAGTCTACGAGTGCCTTTGAGCGGGTGAAATAGGGATTTTAAACCAGTTTTGTCAACACAAATCAGTTTCTATTACCTTTTGAAATAAAAACAACTCATAGGCCGATATGTTAGATCCCGTTAGTGATTAACAATACAAGATATCCGACCAGGAAGAAACACATAAAGTTTCTTTTCATCAAGTCAAATTGATCCACGAGTATTTATTATCTCGAGGGTTCGACGGACAGGATCGATTTTGGGGTAGGTAGATTTCATCAGGAGATTTGACTTGTCGAGTCTTGTGTCTTCTGAACTTTTTTGGTATCTTTGTTGAAGTGGGGAAATGAAAATCTCTTAAGTATAGGGAACGGGTCCTGAAAGGATATAGTTCGGATATTGTGATTTCATTTTCAAAACAAGACTTAAAAAAGGTTTTTAAAAAGTCTTTGGATTTTTTTGGGGAAATTTGAAGAACTCCAAAAGAAATTTTGGCCGGACATTGCGTGGTGGACTTATAATCTGCTTATGGGTTTAAAGGTAGAGGAGCGGATCAATTCACCTTTGATTCGAGCAACGCACATAAACACGTAAGACAGTTATATCACATAACAGTTCATAGTGCGTCCTATATGGATATGTGACCTTTTTATACCAAAGGTAGGCCTAACGAATTGAAGGATTTGTATGTCATTTGTAAACATTCCATTGCCCCAAAATATATTTATACATATTGATTAAATAAAATGGGGGTACAAAATTGTGGGAAAATGAATGTACATCAAAATCAATCCCACGCAGGGGTACAATCCTAAACTACGCCGTCGTGGTTGGTCCTTCATTCTCAAACTTCTTGTACTCCTTGCAAATTTAGAACGCCTTTCGGATGACAACCTTTAAAATAAAAGACTATCTAAATATATCTCAATCCCGAGGGATAATGGTTCGTACAACTCGACATCACATCCTTCAATCGAGCACATAGAGGATGATTGTTCTTTTGGACCATGGGCCCTTTCGAACACAAGGTGGTCTTACTAATGGACTTAATATCTCTTGGATATTAAGACGTCTTAGGTCAATGCCTATTTCAGGATTTGGTTTCGCTCTATGCTAGTTTGACTAGAGTGTATTTTGAAAAGAGACCGGGGACCCGAGTGGACAACTGCGGGCTGAAACAATGAACAAGTGCCGGCCAACCTGGAACCAACTAATTGCTCATTGTTTCGAAAATTCTAGTTTTTAAGTAGAGAAGTGACCACGAAGACACGCGTAATCACTTTTTTCCTGATACATCTTAATTTTTCCATTTGGGGGAACCTGTATGCCATGAATGCAACAATAGTATTTTGCGAAAATTTAAACACATAAGAAAATAAGTGCGAAAAGTAAAATTATTACATTCCCGAATAGTTAGTCAAATAATTTAGTTTAAAACAATAAGGTTAGAATCTAGTTGAATTATCCCCAGCGGAGTCGCTATTTCTCTTTTACGAAAAAAATGACTTGACTTGAAAATCATTTCGAAAATCTAGTTAAAGTTTCAAAACGTTTTTCAATTTAAAAGCAAGAGTCTCCACTTAATTAATCAAGGGAAATTAAGAAAACTTTAAAAAATCTTTAAGATCTTAAAATAGAAAAAGACTTTAAAAATTTAAGAGATTCGAGGTAAGAGGTTCATATTAATATCCCGAGAAGATTTTAAAGGAACTCGAGATATCTGCATCCTGATGGAGAACGGACGGTGTTTGGGAATTTTGATGGGGTTTGGTCTATTGGCGTCGTTGCTTCACTAAGATGTTGAAATCGCACCATTTGGTACAAATTGTGAGCGGGATTTTGAGCATGGATGATGGAGAGGTGTAGATTGCTTCCACATCGTCACCCCAGTACCTGTGTGGTACAAACCCTCATGCTTGGCACGCGAGAAGGGTACGAAGAGGTGAGGGGAACATTGGGAATGAAGGGGCGACGGCTAGGGTTTATGAGTTGTTGTTGAGAGAGGAGAGATGGGTTATGTCACGCCCCGAGGTTACCTCTTAGACGTAACATGGGACTCGGGACCACAACTGCCCCAACTTAACCCTTGGTCATAGCATAACATAGGCTTACACGAGGAAACATAGAGGAAGCATAAATAGAAAGCTAAGCAACCAAATCCATAAATGATGAAGTCAATAAAAAACGTAATCCAAAAAGGGAGACTCAAATGCTGTCTATGTCTGAAAAGCCTCTACATGACATAAGGAGTTACTAGGACAAGACCCTAGCTAACTCAAAGTACAAAAGTAAATATCCATACAGAATACTAAGATCATAACTAGCCCTCGAATAATGAGGACGCGCCAACACTGACTGGAATGGCCTGCGGTCTCTTTGGGGTTTTGGGCATAAAGGTGAAGGAATTCCCTTATTTAATACCCACATACCTTGATTGAAGCTTTCCTATCTTGGGACTTGAGGATGGAGACATGAAGATGGAATCCTTAGCTTGAAGCTTGGAGAATGGAGACCATTTTCTTCTCTTGGAACTTGATTGAGAGAATGGAAGAGAACCTAGGCTAACTGGGAATAAAACCCCTTCTAATTTGCCCAAAATGACTTACCTTAGGAGTTAAAAGAGTGAGAAATTACCAAAATACCCCTGGGAAAAGAATTTAAAAACTTCAAAAAATTTCGTCAAAGGCTTCCACGGACACAAATCATGGCCCGTGGAATAAATCACGGTCCGTGGAATGGAAGTCGTGGTTCCAAGGGACATTTCAGGGCTCTGGACTGATTTCCACGAGTTAGATTCATGACCCGTGGAAACTTCTCATGATTTTCAGGAAAAAAACTGATTTCCACGAGTTGGTTTCACGATCCGTTGAAACTTTCACGACCCGTGGAACCTTCTCGTGGTTGTTGTCTGTCATTTTGACAGACAAATACCCTTAAGTAAAACACTGATAACTTTTTGCTCCAGAGTTGGATTAATGCGCGGTTGTTGGAATTGGAAAGAAGATTCAAAGAACTTTAATTTGGTGGGTATTAGGTCACCTAACTCTTTATAATGTAGGAGTTATGATCACTAGAAGTTGACCCTTGAAAAATCTTACACTAAAACTCAATCGGTAAGGAAGCTTTCAACTCAACTTTGACCTAGAGGTTCTTAATGACCCTAATTCATATCAAATACACCTTTAAAACTTCAGAATAAGTCTTAATACTTAGATACATAGAAAATTTATCTAGTTTGGGTCTAACAACACATGAAGAACGGTTCAGATTTGGCTTATAATTTCTGGGGTGTTACAATATCTCCCCCTTGGGATCATTCTTCCTCGAATGAAGACTTCTAAGTTGAGAGTGGTGGGGGAAAGGGTTGCAATTCTATCAACTTAGTTTTAAAAGCTGAAGTATTTACATGATAACTGATCTCTGGCTGAATTATAAACTAAGCTGAATTCCTGAGGCAAGTAAGCATACTGAGGGCATGAGAATAACTGTTGGTGTATCAAACTGAATGGCTAACATAATAACTGATATGGATTAAGAGTAGTGTCTCAGCTGAAACTCATAAGGAATGAGCGCATTCTTAGAAATCATAGATAACTGAAAAAGACGTCAAACTGAGAGGGTAACTATACTGGGAAACCATTCTCTTTTAAACTGAACTTACTACCTTGGACTAAACTGAATGTAGGGCCTTTTAACCTTAGGAATGATTATCGATAGGTCTGAACTGATCTGATATGAGGAGTCTAGTATTCTTGCAAGTTGAAGTTACTGGACCTAAGATATGGGCACCCTGGGCTAGGAGTAAGAAAAGACTATTCTTGCCTTAATCACTACGGTTGACAACTCTTAAGCTTAGAAACACAGTTGAAGTTACTGGACCTAAGATATGGGCACCCTGGGCTAGGAGTAAGAAAAGACTATTCTTGCCTTAATCACTACGGTTGACAACTCTTAAGCTTAGAAACACCTTTCAACTACACTAACTCCTCTGAATACTAAGGTCTGAGTCTAACTACCTACTTTCACTATGTTGAAGCCTATCTTGACTAAATCTCTTACATCTAGAATTACCTCCCAAGAATGATATTCCTCCTTATCATGAAAATCAACTAAGCTTCAGCTCTAATCAATGGGTCACTAGGCACATAAAGCAAAAACCCACATGTATTTCATCATGACTTTTAAGCCTATCACTATGATCACCCTATGGTTTGTAGCTCATACTATCTAAGACGTCTCCTCTCTTCCTAGAATATCTAGGAGTTGTAACTTGAAGAACTTCTACAAAGGGACGTACCAAAATTCCTCAACTAACTATTTCACATGAATAATCCTCACCTATCTTTTCTTCCACACTTACAACCTATTACTTCCCATCTAGGCTACTAATTAGCTTCCTCTACTACCAGTTATGATAACACAAGACAAGATCACTGAGAGAATAGAGTGGGAGCATGAGCATTACGAATGAAGGAATACTGATCGGTTTTGACTTACACTTAGATTGATCTAGCCACTCAAGGTGGGGTTTGAGAAGTCAAGTGAAAAAGGCATGAGTGTCTCACATCCTGGACATACAAAGCATGATTAGAGTAAGGAAATCACAAGCACAAATTATTCAAGAAATTTGGTATGAGCATATACATAATGTAGCATGATTTCATTAGCCATTAAGGCATATCTTGAGAACTGAGTATGTAGACTGAGCATAGAGTGAGACATGAGCTTTCATATATGCCAAGTATCATGGTGTAAAGCTGGAATTTGTAGAATCATAGAGTAAGATTAGAATTCTGTCTGGAGCAATTTTTGTTTGTTCTGAGAGTTGAGTATGGACATGAATCTGCATGAAGTCTGTGAATTTGAATTAAGAATATGGCACTAGAATACAAGACATGAATGGGGTGTTGTAATGAGGGAAGTATACTCAAGGTGCTAGGATAGAAATAAGTCCCTGCATCCCTCCTAACTTTATTCTGACACCCATTAGCATCACTACCCGAGTCTCCAAAATCTGACTGATTCGACATCCCACCATCTCCCCTTTAGATTCATGCTACGTTCTAAGTCTGTGGACCTCTCACTAACCTATAAATGGATCTATGATCATTTTAATCTAACAGAGCAAACATTACTGTAGGAGTTAATCTGAATATACACTTCCCTCTATAGTCTAAGGATTACCCTTACCTAAAACTCTTAGCCTCAACCTTTCTATCTCAAATAAGGGTTGTACATATCATACTCAATAACTTCCAACCTATCCCTTGCAAAGACATGTCAAGCTTACATGGTTCAAACTCCCAAAGCTCTCTCTTTCTACTACCTACCAAATCAAATGCGTTAAAGCATATACCGAGAGGCTCAAAATTGCCTATCCTTCTCTAACTCACATATATATATCATGCCTACACATTCACATTGGCTGCAACTCATTACTTAAACTCTTGCATACACTATACCAAGCCTACCAGAAAATACCACAAAACTATCATTTTCACTCTCATACTATCATCATTTTGTTCACATCCTATACCTGGTCTATACTAGCATAAGAAATTACCACTCTTTAATCCATACCAAGGGATGTATCATCCCATTACCCATCTAGTAAAACACAACTCTAAATACATACTCCAATCAACTATCATTCCCCCGTTTAGGCTACAATACTGCTGACTTCATATTTCTGGCTCTAGGTTCATTCTACTACTGATGGCTTATAATACAACATATTTTGGGTGGCAACACTACCTAAGGATCGAGGTACACATTTTCCCCTCTTACAAAATAATTTATAAAAAGTTTCTGAAAGAGGATCTGAGAGCACCTCGCTAAAAGATAATCTGAGATTTACTACTTCTGGCACCGCAAATATGAGGTAAAGCAGGTGGAATTAGGACAACGCATAAATTTGGAAAATAATTAGAGTTAAACTCTATCGCACGATATTGAACATGAAAGAAGCGAAGTTTTTCCTAAGACACCTTGTAGCCTCTCTCTCATTAGTGTGGCGCACTTCACACCCATGAAAAAGACTCTACTTGATGCGGCTTTCAGACACCCTAGGACTCTTGAACCTGGCTCTGATACCAAGTTTGTCACGCCTCGAGGCTATCCCCTAGATGTAACATGAGACTCGGGACCACAAGTGCCCCAAGTTAACCCTTGGTCATAGCATAACATAGGCATACATAAGGAAACATAGCGGAAGCATAAATAGAAAGCTAAGCAACCCAATCCATAAATGATGAAGTCAATAAGAAATGTAATCTAAAAAGGGAGACTCGAATGATGTCTATGTCTGAAAAGCCTCTACATGACATAAGGAGTTTCTACGAAAAGACCCTAGCTAACTCAAAGTACAAAAGTAAATAGCCATACAGAATACTAAGATCATAACTAGCCCTCGAATAATGAGGACTCACCAACACTGACTGGAATGACATGCGGTCTCTAGCCACGTGCCTGAGGGAGGGGACCTGAGTCTGCATCATCAAGAGGATGCAACGCAAATATGCGTCAGTACTATAGGATGTACCGAGTATGTGAGATATGCATATGATATGATGAAATATACTTGGAAGCATGCTTAAAACTAAGATCATGCATAATTTGTGACAAAATATGCTTAAAATATCCTTGAAGCTGAAATCATATGATAATAGTAAAATCTGTAATGTAATGACTCAATTCAATATCATAATGTGAAAACATAATCAAATCATAAGTCATAAGTAGTAAGTCTGAAATCTAAAAGCAAAGAGTCAATACAATCTTTTCATGAAAACTAGCTTCTGTGGGAAAATACCATAAGTAAAGCTTAAGTCATGGAATAGATAACTTGATGCATAAAACTTGCTTACGGGAGTTTCTTATAACTGACATGAGACCATATGAGCTACATGAAATCTAACTATATAACCCTAGTTAGCAAAGCTGACTTTGAACCTTGCCAAGGAACAAGTCACCATACCCAACTATATAACCCTAGTTGGCAAAGTTGTTCTATGCCCTGCTAAGGCAAGGACACCATACATAAAGACGTGGATCCACTCTCATAAGCCTTTTAGGCACATATCATATCATGACCTATGCTGGAAACGTCGTTTCTGGATATGGGTAATCGAACCCTCATCGCTTGGTGCTAAATACTACTCCCAAAACATGCACATATAGCTCATCATTTCATAGTGGCACCATCTCATTCCAAATCTTATTCATAAAGCATGAAACCATATCGGGCATCATGCAAATTTTCATATCATAGTTCATAAAGCTAGGTATAGACATAATTCAAAATATGCTTTTCTTTCTAAATTCATTCTTGAAGAATTAGGCATGCAATTTCATAAATACATAAAGGCCATGATATCTAATCATGCCAAGTTTCTCTTGAAAATATGTAATTTCATGGATTCATGCTAAAATTCACCATCAACATATGGGCCTTTGAAATCAACTAAGGAGCTTCAATTAAATCACAGATACGTAATAAAAAACCATGAACTTATGCTTTAAAACTGAACACATAAGGTTTCCCCAATTTGGGTAAGAACCCAAGTTTCATAAATTGGATAAGGATTAGTCTTAAAATCATGAATAGGAAACCACTTATAAAAACCCATGAAAAATCATGCAATTTAGTGTTAGAATCCATAGAAGAATCGTGAAAAAATAATTTATAGAAGAACACATGAGAATTGGGTAAGAACCCTAATTTAGAAATTCATAAAATCAATTTAGAAGATTGGGGTTTTGGGCATAAGGGTGAAGGAATTTCCTTATTGAATACCCACATACCTTGATTGAAGCTTTCCTAACTTGGGACTTGAGGATGGAGACATGAAGATGGAATCCTTAGCTTAAATCTTGGAGAATGGAGACCCTTTTCTTCTCTTGGAACTTGATTGAGAGAATGGAAGAGAACCTAGGCTAACTGCGAATAAAACCCCTTCTAATTTGCCCAAAATGACTTAACTTAGGAGTTAAAAGAGTGGGAAATTACCAAAATATCACTGGGAAAAGAATTTAAAAACTTCAGAAAATTTTGTCAAAGGCTTCCACGGACACAAATCACGGCCCGTGGAATGAATCACGGTCCGTGGAATGGAAGTCATGGTTCCAAGGGACTTTTCAGGGCTCTGGAATGATTTTCACGAGTTGGTTTCATGACCCGTGGAAACTTCCATGACCCGTGGAACCTTCTCGTGATTTTCAGGAAAAAAACGGATTTCCACGAGTTGGTTTCACGACCCGTGGAAACTTCCACGACCCATGGAACCTTCTCGTGGTTGCTGACTGTCATTTTGACAGACAGATACCCTTTAGTAAAACACTAATAACTGTTTGCTCCAGAGTTGGATTAATGCGCGGTTGCTGGAACTGGAAAGAAGATTCAAAGAACTTTAATTTGGTGGGTATTAGGTCACCTAACTCTTTATAATCTAGGAGTTATGATCGTTTGAAGTTGACCCTTGAAAAATCTTACACTAAAACTCAATCGGTAAGGAAGCTTTCAACTCAACTTTGACCTAGAGGTTCTTAATGAACCTAATTCATATCAAATAAACCTTTAAAACTTCAGAATAAGTCTTAATACTTAGATACATAGAAAATTTATCTAGTTTGGGTTAACACATGAAGAACGGTTCAGATTTGGCTTATAATTTCTGGGGTGTTACAGGTGAAGAGCAAAGGGGTCGTTTGGTTTTGTTTGTTGTGAGCAAAGGGAGAGAGGAGTAATAAGGGTGAGGGATTGGGCCTGGCGGGTCGTGCAATTGAGGGAAATGGAAGTGGGCTGGTGTGGCTTGGGTAAATTGAGCCCAATGTTGGCTGATGAGGGAGTTATAAGGGTGGTTTAGATAATGGCCACATTTGCAAAATGTGGCCATTTGGTCTTTAGAAAATAGCCAAATTGAGAGTAATTGGAAAGAATTCTACTAGGATTTAAATTACTTTAAAGAAATAGGCTAGAAATAAAGAATGAATTAACCACAATTAATCGGCCGAGCCTCTTCAAAATTAAACAATTTGAAATAATACTTGTATTTAACACATGATTACCTCATTTATTCAATTAATCTCATGTTTGAATTAATTTGAAGGAAAATCAAACGTTTAATCTTCTTAAAAGGATTTTCTTATGAAATTAAACTCTAAAATAGTGAAAACAAACCCTCCGGCCGCCCATACAACCGGAGCATACACTCAACAAACAGCAAACAAGGGTGGAGCCTCAAGCAATGAATGATATGATGCATGATAACCTCTGGGTGCGATAGTAATTCTAGTCCTTGAAGGATGAGGACTCACCACTCAAAGCTGGGACACCCACTAACCTCTAGCCAAGAACCTGAGAACCGGAGCCTAAATCTGCACCATAATAGGATGCAGCACAAAATATGCGTCAGTACTATAGGATGTACTGAATATGTGAGACATGTATAACCATGGTCAAAACAAAGCCAACGATACCCATAATGCCAATGGATGAGCTGGGTTAAAATCTGGGTCAAAAGAGGGTATGTGGTCCCTGCAACCCAAAAATGAAAATGAAACTTACCACAATGCTCCCAACGTTGCTATGAACACATGCTCAGAAAATGAGCATAATTCGAGTAAGGGAAGGGCCTAAAACATCCCCTAAACCCAAGAACAAATTTAGGAATCAATTGAAGGAAAAGACAGAATTAAAGGTTAGAAACTTACAATTTATGACTAGGAACCAACCGCGGACCACGGATAAACTATCCCAGCACCATAGGAAACTCCCACACTGAAAATGAAGCTTAGAGCTCAAGGAAAATGGTGGAAGTCATTTGAATGAAGAAGAAAATATTAGAGAAGAGTTTATATACTTCCAGGGGTCCTTCATCGCGATCACAAAGGACCCCCACGTAGTCACGATGACCACGCTGGCTAGACCATCAGGATTGTGATGGTCAGCTACACAGTTGTGAAGAATAAAAGAGCTGGGCCTTCATCGCAATCGCGAGAAGGAACCTCGCGATCGCGAAGAGCATAGGTTACTGGGTCAATAGGCCTTTCATCGCGATTACGTAAAGGTGACCTCATGGTTGTGATGCCCAAAGAGGCAAACCATTGTGATTGCATGGCCTCCCTTGCGGTCGCGATTAGGACTTGAGGCCTACACCTGCAACAATAACCAATAACTTTTCTCAAGTTGCAAAGCCACCGAAATGGTCCCCGCAATTCATCCTGAACCCCACGCATTCAAACGAACTATGCTACCATACCAGAAATGGCATTCCGGGCACAACGGAATCTATAAAATTCCCAATGAAGGTCGATTTAACATAAAGTGGACCCCATGCCTAAATAGCCAACTTTGCCAAAATGGAACCTAATAGCCCAAAATGAATCTGGAAGCCTCGGGACCCTATCTAAAGGTCCCTCTAGCCCAAAGTTAACATTTGAAGCTATCAACAGAGATAGAAATTCCATCTAAGGCCCTCTTCTCTGAATGTTGACCAAAGTCAAACTTTCAAGTCCAACTGGACTGAAATCTCAGAAAGTGAGATAAAACCAAATTGAAAGCTCCCAAGCCCGGACTAAAGGTCTAACTAGACTAAGATCCACGTTGTGGAGCCAATGAAACTGTCAAATTTGATTCTGAGCGTGTTTGTTAAGAATGTTAACTAAAGTCAACGATTTCCTAAGTTAAAGCTCTAAAACAGGGAAATGGTCATAAATACCTAACAAATAGCCCAGGCACCAAACCACTGGTTCCAGCAAGCTATAAATGACTTAGGGCAGCTACAGGAAACCTCTAACAGTACAAAGAAAGTAAAAACATGACACTGACCAGAGGGGTCATTACATCATCCACTACTAAAAGGACTTTCATCCTTGAAAGTCAAGAGAAAGGGAGTACTTGAAAGCTCAAACAACTGCAGATACTGAGCCTGCATCTCTCTCTCAGCCTCACAGGTAGCCTCCTTGATTGAATGGTGCCTCCACTGAACCTTAACCATAGGAATCTCTCTAGACCTCAATCTCCTGACATCCTTGGCTAGAATGGCTACCGGCTCCTCAACAAAAGTCAAACTCTCATCTAACTGCACTGAATCCCACCGTAACAGATGTGACTCACCTGGAACATAATGCCTCGACATAAATACATGGAAGACTGGGTGCATAGTTTAGAACATAGGAGGCAAATCTAACAGATAAGAAATATCACTAACCTCTGAAGAATCTCAAACGGCCCAATATACCTGGGGCTGAGCTTGCCTCACCTTCCGAATCTCATCCTTCATAAGCGACACTCAAAGAAACACCCGATCTCCAACACTATACTCTACAGCATGAAGTCTATGGTCAGTGTAGCTCTTCTGCCTACTCTGGGCTACCCAAAGTCTATCTTGAATCACCCAAACTCGCTCTAAGGAATCATGAAGTAGATCTATACTCTGCGGTCGGGACACAAAACAATCAAACTAACTCACTGGCAATATGCAATGTCTACCATACAATGCCTCAAAAGACGCCATGCAAATACTCGAGTGATAACTGTTATTATAAGCAAACTCTTCCAAAGTCATATATTGATCCCATGAATCCCCAAAATCAAGAGCACAGGCCCATAACATGTCCTCCAGGACCTTGATAGTCCTCCCGATCTGGCCATCTGTTTAAGGATGGAATACAGTGATGAGATGAACCTCTATACCCATCTCTCGCTGGATAGTCCTCTAAAATTGAGATGTAAATTGAGTACCACAGTCTAAAATAATAGAAGTTGGAACCCTATGTAAACGTACAACCTCTCAGAGATATATTTAAGTAAACATATCTGCACTATAGGAAGAATGGACCGGCAAGAAGTGTGCTGACTTAGTAAGCCTATCAATAATAACCCAAATACAGTCAAACCCTCGGGAAGTGCATGGCAACCGTACTATGAAGTCCATAGTGATCTCTTCCCACTTGCACTCAAGAATGGGAAGTCTCGACATCAATCCACCAGGTCTCATGTGCTCGAAATTAAACTGATGACAGTTTAAGCACTGAGATACGAACTCCGCTATGTCTCTCTTCATACCACTCCACCAGTAAATCTACCTCAAATTTCTATAAATCTTAGTTGCGCCCGGATGGAAGGAATATTTGGAACAATGAGCCTTCTAGAGAATCAAATAAATCAAATCCCTAACTCTCAGAACAAAAAGGTGGCCATCAAACCTCAAAGTACCATCAGAATCTAAAATAGCCCTGCTGGCCTCAACCCGAATAACCTGATCATAAATATCACACAAATATTGATCCTCAAACTGACATTGCTGATCCTCAAACTGACGCTGCTGAATTTGATCAACCAAAGTAGAACATACCTCAACACTGGCAAAAACTCTGCTAGAAATGACAAGTCAATTCTAACCAAATGGTTAGCCAAGGACTGTATCTCCAAGGCCAATGGCCACTCCGAAACTAAAAGAGATGCCAAGCTGCCCATACTCACTGCCTTCTAGCTCAAGGCATCTGCTACCATGTTTGCCTTTCTCAAATGGTACAGAATATTGAAATAATAGTCCTTCAGTAACTCAATCCATCTCTGCTACCTAGAGTTCAGCTCTCACTGACTCATGATGTACTAAATACTACGGTGGTCAGTGAAAATCTCACAATGAACTCCATATAGATAGTGCCTCCAGATCTTGAGCACAAAGACTACCGCTTCCAACTCCAAGCCATGAGTGGGGTAGTTGCACTCATGATCTTTTAACTGCCTCAATGCATAAGCTATCACACGACCCTGTTGTATCAACACATAACCAAGACCAACTGATGAAGCATCACAATAAACTGAGAAACCCTGACCTTTACCTAGAAATGTCAACATTGAAGGTGAAGTCAATAAGGACTTAAACCTCTGAAAGCTATCCTCGCACTGATCAAACAACTGAAATGGGACATCCTTCCTAGTTAGCCTAGTCAAAGGTGCTTCTATGGAAGAAAATCCCTCAATGAATCACCTGTAGTATCCTACCAACCCAATAAAACTGCGAACCTCGATAGGAGTAGTAGGCCTCGACCAATCACGAATGGCTGCAATCTTTCCTAGGTCTACTCTAATCCCATCCTTAGACACCACGTGTCCTAGGAATGCCACTAACTCAAGACAAAACTCTCACTTTGAGAACTTGTCATAAAACCAGTGATCTCTCAAAGTTTGGAGTACGATCCTCAAATGTTGCTCATGCTCCTCTCCACTCCACGAGTATATCAATATGTCATCAATGAAGACTATCACAAACGAATCCAGGTATGGCTTGAGTACCCTGTGCATCAAGTCTATAAAAGATGTTGGGGCATTAGTCAACCCAAAAGACATACCAGGAAATCATAATGGCCATAACGTGTCTTGAATATTGTCTTAGGGATGTCCTCTGCCCTAATCCTCAAATGGTGGTATCCTGACCTCAAATCCATCTTAGAGAACATTGTTGCACCAAGGAGCTGATCAAACAAGTCATCTATGCACGAGCATTAGATACATATTCTGTATAGTCACCTTATTCAGCTACTAATAATCAATACACATTTGCATCGAACCATCTTTCTTCTTCACAAATAGAACTAGAGCACCCCAAGTTGACACACTCGGTCTGATGAAACCCTTAGCTAACATGTCCTAAAGATGAACCATAAGCTCCCTCAACTCAGTTGGAGCCATATGATACAGAGTAATGGAAATGGGCCTGGTACCTTTGGAAAAATCTATATCATGCTCAGGTGGAAGGCTTGGCAGGTTGGTCAGAAACACATCTAATAACTCTCTAACCACAGGGACCAACTTGGAAGAAGAAGACTAGAAATAATCCCAGATAGTGCACGGCTAACAAAACCATGCCACACAACCAGGGATATGCGAGGCACAACTATTGTAATGCTCTTATAACAATCTAAAATTGCTCGGTAAGGGAATAACCAGTCCATGCCTAGAATCACATCAAAATCTAGTATATCTAA
The DNA here is from genome assembly GCA_003996215.1 of Jaltomata sinuosa. Lineage (NCBI taxonomy): Eukaryota > Viridiplantae > Streptophyta > Magnoliopsida > Solanales > Solanaceae > Jaltomata > Jaltomata sinuosa. Next base: position 321,205 of record QJPP01007633.1, on the reverse strand, counting down.
AATCATCAAGTCAACTTAAGTATCAAGATCACCAATAGCTATCAAGCATAATCTAACAATCTGATCTACTACTAAAGAATTTCCTACTGGTGTAGCAACAGATACAAGAACAGATAATGGATCGCTAGCCAACCCCAAACAAGAAACAAAGTAGGCAGAAACATACAGACATGAAGAACCAGGATCAAATAATGCTAAAGTTGGCTGGCAGTAAACAGAAATTGTACCTGTGATCACCGTATCTGAGGCCTTTGCCTCTGGTCTACTAGAGACTGCATAAAACTGACGCCGACCTCCACATGACCGACTGCCATCCCAACCACCTGTACTACTACACTGGGCACCACCTCTACTAGGGACACTACTACCCCTGATCGGTGGCTGCATTACTCTCAAAGACTGAGCTAGCTGAGTGATTGGCTATACTGTACCCCACTGGGGGCAATCTCTAGCAAAGTGCCTAATGATACCATATTCATAGCAAGGCCTAGATGTCCTACCCATGTATGACAAACTGGCTGAACCTGAATGTCCACCATAGTCTGATACCCCAGATAATATACCCTCGAATACTGACCTAAATTTGTCCCACTGAACCTATGATGACTGCTATAACCATGATCAAACTGAGGCCCATTTGATGCTTGAAATGATGCTTGAACTGGCCGGCTAGACTAACCTTGATGCTATTGTGGTTGATATCCTCGGCCACACTAACCAGGACCTCTACCACCAGAGTGAGAGCCACTGTATTTGCCCTGGTAGCATGACCTCTTATCTCTGTCCCTCGAGTGCTGGTGATGCCAAATCCTCCATGGTGCAGGAATGGTCCACTATAGCCTGAAATGGTTGCTCATTAGCAACTAGTATCTTTACGATCTATCAAAGCTCGATTCTATACCCCCAAATAAATTAATGAACCCGGTCTGGCTTTGTAGGAATAATCATAGCCCTAAATGGAACCAACTGGTGAAAATGGGTCTCATACTCTGACACTATCATCGATCCCTGCATCAACTGAGTGAACTACTCCCTACGACACTCACGGTCACACTATAGCAAGAACTTGGCCATAAAGGCCTCATAGAACTCTCTTCAAGTAAACTGAGGAGATTCAGAAGGTCTGCAAGCTACCTGGGCCCTCCACTAAAGCTAGCTAGCCCCTCCAGCTGATAGGTGGTAAAATCTACTTTGTGGGTATCCAACTGACCAAGATGATAGAGCATCTTCTCACAAGTAGTAATGAACTCATGGGCATCCTGTCCGAAGCACCAGAGAACCTCAGTGGGGATAATCTCAGAAACAGGCCCCAGTCCTTCTTCTTTGATTCTAACATGACTAAGCAAGGATCTATAGGCTGAGCAACTATAGGCACATAAAAGACCTATGCATGGGGATCCACAGTAGAAGGCTACACTCCTGAACTCTCAACACCTAAGGCTTCTCCCTAAGCAGATGTTTGGGCTATATCAGAAGGTTGACCCGCAACCATACCCAAAACCTGAAGAAGCATACCCTAGATATCTGATGAAGGAGCTGGGGTTAGTGCTGATAATGATGTTGTTACTGGCCCTGGTGGCACCCGGGCTTCTCCCTGGTCCATGGGTTGCTGATCTAGAACTAGATTAGGATCATACTCAGTCACAGGAGATCTAACTAGTGTCGCTGCTCAGGCATATCCTCGGCCTCTACCTCTTTGTCTACCCTGGACCCTAGCTGCAGTTGGTTGTGCTGGTGTTGAAGACTTACCCTTGTCAGCTGCTAAAGATCTCATACAAACCATCTATGAAAGAGTGAACGAAACAAGTGAGATTTCACGAAACCATCTAGGATAAGACGCATGATATAGAAGCAAGATAACATTCATGTTTCCTAAAATACCATTTTAGCCTCTCAAAGATAGAGTATGGATGTCTCTACACCAATACGTAGGAGTATACTAGACATTGGATCCTATACTGATCACACCAGTGAATCGAGGCTCTGATACTAAGTTGTCATGACCCAATTTCTCAGGTCATGATGGCACATACAACCCCCTTATAGGCAAACCAATCCCCATAGCTCAGAGTGGTTAGTAAAGGGTTACACTCTAAGCAAGCAAGCACAAGAAGCATAATAAGTGGAAGAAGATAAAAAAGCAAAGTGGAAGGAAAGTAATCTGGATATATATATATATATATATATAGAAACTACTCCATCCCACGACTTGGTATCAAAAGTACAGGAGACACTACTAAATATATAGAGTACAAGAGAGTACAAAATAAAATATACAAGTGTCTCTGAATATAGGTCACTTGGAGCTCACCCTATGTATTGGATGTCAAGAGTTGCACAAATACCCACGTCAATGGTGCTAGCTCATAGTAGGATCTGCAGCAGGAAGATGCAGAAGTGTAGTATAAGCACCAATTGCATAGGCAATGGGTACCCAGTAGGCATCATAGGCCGACTGAGCATATATAAAATATAAAAGCACTAAATAGCAGACAACAAAGAAAAGGTCAAAGAAGAAATTGGAGATAAGTACAAGGAAGCTAGCAACAGATAGAAGGAAGGAAAGAATACAAGTGTACTATGCTAGCCATAGAAGATATATCACAGAATACAGGTGAAAGAGTAGAGAACGCACATGTATCCTTGCAACAACAATATATACACACTGTTTAACAAACAAGGCGGTGTACCAGTAACCTTAAATAATGGGAAGGAAAGAAAGGCAACTAAACATAAGCATGCTAATAATACAATCCACAAGGTAAGGATGATCATAAGTAAACTAGTAGGTAATTACAATTGGAGTAAGTAAACTAATCTACCTACAATCCCAACGAGTGCCCATGCACCCGAGGAATACATACAAGTGAAAACAAACCCTCTGGCATCCTATACTACCAGAGTGTACACACAGTAAACAGCAAACAATGGTAGAACCATGCAAACAATGTATGATATGATATGAAGTGCCAGTAGTGTCGTATGCACCTCTTTTGGTACCTCTAGGCTCAATAGGTATGACCCATGAAAGGCTTCCCCCATATACCTTTACTCTCCTGTATACCCCTCCTCTGACACTCTTAGCCCATAGCCCCTAGTCTTGATTGACAAGGTCCATGGATGTCTCTGAGACCACATACAAACTCTAAATATCTCAACATGCGTGTCTGGAGTCCAATCGGGTCTAAAGTCAGTAATAAAACCATATCTAACACTTCGGCCCAGCCAAGTCTAGTATCAGTGTGAAAACCATCGCATAATCTCTTTTATCTTATGAAAATCCATAAAACCAATTTTGAATCCATGTATAACTTAAAACGGACCCTCGGGGCCATGCAAGGTTTAGAAAACCGATGATAGTTAAGCCCGCAGCCATGTAGTAGTAAACCAATTTTAAAAAGCTCTTTTTATTATAATGGTGATATGCTCAAATATAACTAACAGCTCAATAGCTCACAATCAATCTACCAGCCTTGCACAGGCTCAGTCCGCTCTACAACATAGATAACCAGCTCATAATTGTGAATCAATGTCTGAGACTCATGACATTTTCCAAATATCCCTCCAACTATTGTCCAAAGGCATAACCAAAGGCCACTTAGGGCTGCAAGGGTAACACTACCTTACTAGCTAAAATACCAAAGCATAAGAAGTCAGAATAGACAGAAAGAAAGTGGACAAGGTCTGGGGTGCCAAACTGTTAATCCCAACCCAAAGATGCTAAATAGTAAAATTATATTCTATATAAGAAAATTCTAGGATCGGTAAGCCATAACATACCTGACGTCCGACAAAAGGTTGCTAGAAAGACATTGTCCAATCCCAAACTACTTCGAGAAGCCCGAATAGCAATCAAACTACCAAATACACAATCCACTCATCAAAATGAATCTAATGATACCCATAATGCTAATGGTTTATCTCGATCAAAATCCGTGTCAAAAGAGAGCCCATGGGCCCCGTAACCCAAAACTGAAAATGAAAATTACCAGAATGCTCCTGATGTCACCTGGAACACATTATTAGAAAATGAGCATAATTTGAGTAAGGGGAGGTCCTAAAATTTCCCTTAACCCGAAGAGCAAAATTAGGAATCAATTAAAGGAATTAAAGGTTAGAAACTTACAATTTATGACTAGGAATCAACCACAGACCACAGATAAACTATCCCACCACCTTAGGAAACTCCCACACAAAAAATGGAGCTTAGAGCTCATGGAAAATGGTGGAAATCATTTGAATAAAGAAGAAAATGTTGGAGAAGAGTTTATATACTTCCAGGGGTCCATCATTGCGATCATAAAGGACTCCCATGCAATTGCAATGACCATGCTAGCTAGACCATCATGATCATAGAGGTCAGCCACGCGGTCACTAAGAACAAAGAGGCAAGGGATTTATCGCGGTCACAAGAAGGAACCTCATAATCACAAAGAGCAAAGGGTGTCGGGTCCACAGGCCCTTCATTGCAATTGCATGAAGGGGACCTCGCGGGTGTGATGCCCAAAGAGGAAGACCATCGCGATAACATGGCCTCTCTCGCAGTCGCAATTAAGGCATGAGGCCTGCAACTGCAACAGCAACCAATAACTTTTCTCAAGTTGGAAAATCACCAGAAGGGTCCCCTGAATATATCTGGGACCCTGCACGTGCAAACGAACTATGCTACCATACTAGAAATGGCATTCTGGACTCAATAAAATTAACAAAATTTCCAACGAAAGTCAATGTAATGCAAAGTAGACCCCCACGCCCAAATAGCCAACTTTGCTAAAATGGAGTCCAATAGTCCAAAATGAGTCTGGAAGCCTCGGAACCCAAACCAAAGATCCCTTTAGCCCACAGTCAACATTCTAGAGCTAACAGCACAGATGGAAATTCCATCCGAGGCTATTTTCTCCATATGTTGACCAAGTCAAACTTTCAAGTCCAACTAGACTAAAATCTTAGAAAGTGAGATAAAACCAAACTGAAAGATCACAAGCCCCGACTAAAGGTCCTATTAGATGACAATCCATGCTCCGGACCTAAAGGAACTGTCGAAATTCAATTCTGAGCATGCTTGCTAAGAATGTTGACTAAATTCAATGATTTCCTAAGTTAAAGCTCCAAAACAGGGAAATGATCATAAAGACCTAATACATGGCTTGAGAACCACACCACTAGCCCCAACAAGCCATAAATGACTTGGGGCCACTACAGGAAAGCTCTCTCAGTACAAAGAAAGAAAAAATGCAACAATGATCAAAAGGGTCATTACACATACATATCATGTGACATATCTAGATGTCAAAATTATTCATAAAGCATGTGGACATATCTAGATGTCATGCTACTCATAAAAACATGAGTCTTAAAAGTATAGCATAGCACTAGTTTAAACATAGTTACAAAAATTCATAACTTGAGGAACTAAGCATGCTAATTTCATAGGTACTTGAGGTCTTGTTATCTAAACAATTTAGCTTAAAAATATGCAATAAGTTAAAATCATGCTAAAATTATTCTCAATTCATTGTCTTTTAGAAATTCTTGTAGAAACTCATATAAAATTGTGCATAAAGGATTAGAAAGCATATTGTAATAGAAGTAAATCAATTTCATAGGAAAGTTCATAATTTGGTAAGAACCCTAGCTTCTCAATTTCATAAAACTCAAAGTGAAATCATAGGTTATGGGCATAACGTTTGAATATGACCCTTATTGAATACCCATATACCTGAATTCGAAGATTTCTTAACTGGAATCTGAAGATGGACACTTGGAGAAGGAACCCTAGGCCTTGAAGCTTGAGAAAAGAACCTTTTTCTTACTTTTGGAACTTTGATCGAGAGAATAAATGAAAATCTAACTTAGCTAGAGTTTAATCCCTCTAAATTGGCCTAAAATGACCCAACATAGAGTTTAAGAAGTGGGAAATTACAAAAATACCCTAGCAAAATTTTCAATGAAAAGTCTGTTAAAACCCGTTGCAGGTTCCATGGGCACTAACAACAGCCTGTAGACTAAACCACGGCTCATGGTTAGTGGTCGGGGTACCTAGACAAGTTTACTAGTCATGGGTCTAATTTCAATGGGTGAGGTTCATAGCCCGTGGACCCTTCCACGGCTCATGGAACCCTCGCCTGGTTCTTAAGGAATTGATGACCCTTAGGTTTGATTTCCACAAAGGGAGACCATAGATCATGGTATGATCCACGACCCGTGAATCCCTGTCATTGTTTTAGACCAAAGGGTGGGTCTGCAGAACTAATTTCAGGAGGCCAATTCATGGCTTGTGGTCTAGTCCATGGCTCATGGACCGGTCTGTGAACCCTGTCTGAGTTTTGATAGATTCAAACTTAGGATTTTTAGGCTTGGTTCATAGTTTAGAATTTTCGGGGTTTGACAATATCTTCCCCTTAGGATCATTCATCCTTGAATGAAGACTAAAACAAGCTAAGATAGATTCATGAGACATTTATACATACTAGAAATATAAGACAACTGATGGAATAAGAAACTGAGGGGAAAACTAGCAAGGAAACATGAGTATACTAAGAAGGAACTATTACCTCAAACTTGAAATGAATTGGAAGGAAAAGGTGATGATACTTCGTCATCATAGTTGCTTCTGCTTCCCAAGTAGCTCCCTCAATCGACTGGTTCCTCCAAAGGACTTTCACTGAAGTGACTTCCTTGTTTCTCAACCTTTGAACCTGATGATCAAGAATCTCAACTGGGACCTCTTCATAAGTGATACTATCCTTCACACCCACATTCTCTAATGGCACAACTGAGGCCGCATCCCCAACACACTTCTTCAATAAGGACACATGGAAGACTGGATGTACCACTGCTAACTCTGCTGGCAACTCTAATTCATAAGGCACATTACCATCCCTCTTCAAAATCCTATAGGGAACTACATACCAGGTACTAAGCTTCCCCTTATTACCAAACCTCATTATACCCTTCATCAGTGACACCTTCAAAAACACCCAATCATCCACCTCAAACTCTAAGTCATTTCTCCTTATATCTATATAGGATTTCTATTGACTCTGAGTAGTCTTCAACCTCTCCCTAATGAGCTGAACTTTTATCATGGTCTCATAGACTGAATCTGGCCCTATGAATGCTACTTCACCTACATCAAACCAACCTATAGTTGATCTACACCTCTGCCCATAAAGTGCCTCATATGAAGCCATCTGAATGCTGGAATGGAAATTGTTATTGTAGGAAAACTCTATAAAAGGTAAGTGATCATCCCAATTACCTTTAAAATAAATCACACAAGACCTCAATATATCCTCCAAGGTATAGATTGTATGCTCTGCCTGACCATTTATCTGTGGATAAAAGGCTATGCTAAAATTCACTTGAGTGCCAAGACCCTTCAGAAATGACTTCCAAAACTAGGATGTAAACTGAGTGCCTTTATCTGAGATAAAAGACAAGGGAACCCCGTGTAACCTGACTATATCACAGATGTAGAGTCTGGCATAATCCTCTACTGAATCAGTGGTTTTGATAGATAAAAAGTGGGTTGACTTAGTCATCCTGTCTATTATCACCCAAATAGAGTCATGCTATTAGTGAGTATGCGGTAAGCCTGTAATGAAGTCCATATTGATCACTTTCCACTTCCAAGTAGGAATGTTAATATCCAGATTCATACCACTCGGTCGTTGATGTTATACCTTTACTTGCTGATAGTTGGGACACTTAGCCACAAAATCTACAATGTTCCTCTTCATTCCATTCCACCAATAGAATTCTTGTAGGTCACGGTACATCTTGGTGGCACTGGGATGAATAGAAAAGCTGAGGCTATGAGCCTCTATCAAAATAGTATATCTCAATCATTCACATCTGGAATGCACAACTGATCCTGATAGCGAAGCACACCATCTCTCTCTTGGGAGAAAACCTCTACCCTCTGTTGGTGGACTACACCCTTCTATTGATGTAAGATAGGGTCATTGTCCTATTTCTCCTTCACCTCAACTACCAAAGAAGATTCTGACTTATTTTAAAATACAACACCACCATCTGCTGAGACTGTGAGGAGAACTCCTAAATGGGAAAGCATATGAACATCCTTAGCTAATTCCTTCTTCCCTTCTTTAACCTGTGACACACTACCTATGTACAACCTACTAAGTGCATCAGCCACTACATTGGCCTTACCTAAATTGTAAAGCATACTCATGTCGTAGTCCTTAAGAAACTCAAGCCACCTCCTCTGACGAAGATTCAATTCCTTCTAAGTGAACACATATTGGAGGCTCTTATGGTCGGTAAACAAATCTACATGGACACCATACTAGTAGTATCTCCAAATATTCAAGGCAAAAACCACTACTGCTAACTTAAGATCATGAGTCAGGTAGTTCCTCTCATGAATCTTAAGCTTTCTAGAAGCATAGGTGATAATCTTGCCACGCTACATCAGAACACAACCTAATTCAACTCTAGATACATCACAATACACAACAAAGCCATCTAAACCCTCTAGTAGAGCTAAAACTACAGTTGTGGTCAACCTAGTTTTCAATTCCTGGAAGTTCTTTTCACATTCATCAGACCACTGAAACTTAACATTTTTCTGAGTCAACCTAGTTAATGGTGCAGCTATGGATGAAAACCCTTTCACAAATCTTCTGTATTACCCAGCCAAACCTAAAAAGCTTCTGATGTCTGTCGAGGAAGTGGGTCTAAGCCAATTTTTTATTGCCTCTATTTTCTGTAAATCCACTCGAATGCCTTCCTTAGATACTACATGACCCAGAAAATCCACTGAGTGCAACCAGAACCCATACTTGATAAACTTGGCAAATAAGTGGTGGTCCTTGAGAGTTTGTAGCACAACCTTTAAATGGTTTGCATGCTTCTTCTCACTCTGAGAGTAGATAAGAATTTCAACTATAAAGACAATTACAAACAAATCCAAGTACTACTTAAATACCCTATTCATCAAGTTCATAAAAGCTTCAAGAGCATTCGTTAGTCCAAAGACATAAACACAAATTCATAGTGATCATACTGACTTTTTAAGGTTTTCTTCAGAATGTCACATTCTCTAAATCTGAGCTGATGATAGCCGAACCTGAGGTCAATCTTGGAGAAATAACTGGTGCCCTCAAAGACCAGTCATCAATCCTAGGGATGGGGTATTTATTCTTGATTGTGACCTTATTCAAACTGACAATAGTCGATGCACATGCTGAGGGAACTATCTTTCTTACACACAAAGAGGAGTGGAGCACCCCATGGAGAGATGTTGAGCCTGATAAAACCTTAATCTAAAAGGTCTTACAACTGATCTTTCAGTTCTTTAATCTTCGCTTGATCCATTCTATAAGGAGGAATAGATATAGGGTGCATATCTGGGAGGAGGTCTATCTCAAAGTCGACCTTCCGCACAGGAGAGACTCTGAGAAGATCCTCTAGAAAGACTTCAGAAAATTTACTTACTATAAGAACTGATACAATATTTCTCGGCACAACCCCTATAAGGACATTCACTCAGATCCAAGCTAAAGAACTACAAGCCCTATAAATTCTATTCATGAAAAAATAGGCTTTCAAGACCATTGAGGAGCGTCAATCAAGGATCTACAATTTGTGGATGATTGCATAGAATGAAGAAGAGACTACCAGTGAAACTATCTCGAGGTGTGAAGCCATATGTGACCAGCACAATGGAGGGTGTGACTAGCACCTCACTTATCACATGAGGTGCAACCCATGTGTGACCAACATAATGCAAGGTGCATTTAGCATCTCACCTCATAGATGCCCAATCATGGGCCGAATTTGAAGTCTTCCAAGGTCACTTTTGGACCTTTAATTGTATAAGGCATATACTATAAATAGAAGCCTTAGTCATTTCCATTCCTTAGATTTGATAAATATTGAAGAATGCTTTTGAAAGCTTGTAGTTTCTAATTTAGCTTGTAGTCTTGGGTGGATTCGCAATTAGTTAATCTAGTGTAGTAAATATATTAGGTGGATTCCTAATAGTACTATTGGATGGATTCCTAATAGTTTAGTTGAGTGATTAGGAGTGGATTCTTTTGATTACTTGTTAACGTCTTTGCTTGATTAATCATATAGAGTCATCCATTTATGGATTCATTTGGTTTATCTTGTGTTTAATTGAGGGATTATTGTTTGTTGATTGAGTTCAATTGAGAGGTGAGGGTACATAGTCCCTTGTTGCTCATAAACTTCATTAATTTGCTTTAATCCATATATCTTTTGTTTATTTCAATTCTGCATTTGGATTTTGATTAGTTTCCCTAATCGAGATCTTATTATTTAGTATCAGAGCTTAGGCTAAAGGATTATTCGATCAATTATTAATCCTAGGTTCATAAATCTAAAAATTTCAAAAAAAATTGGAGTAAAAACATTTTTGGAAAATTTCAAAAAACTTTTATTTGATTTGAGTCTTGTTTGAAGTTTCTGATACTAGATTTGTGTTCTCTAATATCAATTGAGTTTAGATATGAGATTTGAGCTTGTTTGGAGTTGAATTTAAGGTTTCACCATTGTTGGGTGAAGAAGCTTGAAGAACGAGTTGCCTCGTACTTCTCATGGGTTTGATTCCATATGGGTGATTGTTGATAGGCTGACTAAGTCAGCACATTTCTTGCCGGTTCAGACTTCTTATGGTGCAGAGAGGTTAGCTCAGATCTACCTTCGTGAGATTGTTCGATTGCATGGGGTCCCAGCTTCAATCATTTCAGACCGCGGCACTCAGTTCACATCTCAGTTCTGGAGGGCTATTCAGTGAGATTTGGGTACAGAGGTTCATCTTAGTACCGTTTTCCACCCTCAAACAGATGGCCAGTCCGAGAGGACCATTCAGATTCTGGAGGACATGCTTCGGGCCTGTGTTCTTGACTTTGGAGGTTCTTGGGATCAGTTTGTTCCCTTGGCAGAGTTTGCTTATAATAACAACTTCCATTCGAGTATCGGCATGGCACCTTTTGAGGCCTTGTATGGCAGGCGTTGCAGATCACCGGTAGGTTGGTTTGATGGTTTTAGTGTTGGGCCACAGAGCACAGATTTGCTTCGAGATTCCTTAGACCGAGTCCGAGTGATTCAGGACAAACTTCGGGCAGCTCAGAGCAGGCAGAAGAGTTATGCTGATCGTAGGCTTCGTGCCTTGGAGTTTAGTGTCGGTGACTTGGTGTTTCTCCGTGTATCGCCCATGAAGGGCGTGATGAGATTTGGTAGGCGGGGCAAGCTTAGCCCCAGGTACATTGGGCCGTTTGAGATTCTTCAGAGGGTTGGTACCGTTGCCTATCAGCTAGCTTTGCCTCCGATGTTTTCAGCTATACATCCTGTATTCCATATTTCAATGATATGTCGGTATGTCTCAGATGAGTCTCATGTGTTGCAGTGAGATTCAATTCAGTTGGATGAGGGTTTAGCCTTTGTTGAGGAGCCGGCAGCTATTTTGGCCAGAGATGTCAGGAGATTGAGGTCTCGAGAGATCCCGGTTGTTAAGGTTCAGTGGAGGCACCGTCCGGTCGAGAAGGCTACCTGGGAGACTGAGAGAGATATGCGGGCCCAGTATCCGCAGCTGTTTGAGCCTTCAGGTACCCCCTTGACCTTGACTTTCGAGGACGAAAGTCCTTTTTATTAGTGGATGATGTAATGACCCTTTCGGTCATTTCCACATATACATTTTCCTTGAACCGTTAGAGCTTGTTGTAGCGGACCCAAGTTGCTTAAAGCTCGTCAAGACCGGTATTTCGGTGTCTGGGCCATTTGTTTGGTCGCATTATGAGTTTCGAAGCCAAGCAAGTCGGCAAATGTAATCGTAAGATCTTTAACAAATTTCCTGAACTTTGGGTAAAATGCCTCTGGGCTTTAATCCCAATATATAAAGAGTTAGAAGTCCCCCAAAATATCAAATCGAAGGTCTATGAGTCTAGTTTCCAACGCACAAAACCTCACGTCCAACTGATCTCGGAGTAAAAAGTTATGACTGTTTTACCGCGGACTGTCTGGCAAAAAACGGGTTGCGAACTGGGTCGGGTCGGGTTAAACTAGATTTAAGCCTCAACTTCACGTTTTAAAATGTCATTTCAGTTCCGAAATAGTGATAAAACATAAGGGAGGATCCCGAGAGAATTCTTGAGTATCAAAATCGTGCGTTGGTGAATTACGAGCCTAAGCTTAAGAATTTTATTAGCATCGTGCGTGTATTTGAAAATATTTTATTTAAAAGTTGAATTTGGTAAAAATTATATTATTATTGCCTTTTCAAATATTTTAAAGGTTTATGAAAAATATTTTGTTACGATATAATTGTATATGTATTTATTTTAGAAAGTTTTTATACACTGTAATATTTTAACGGAGATAGTAAATTTAGTGATGTTGAAATTTATTATTATAACATAGTAGGTTTTATTCGAAATAATTTTCTAATGATTATGGTATATTCAAAAATTATATTTATTATACCACAAACTTACGCAATACCCGAGTATATAAATAACGGGATAAGAAGATTGTTTTGTGGCCTTGTAATTGCCACCTCCACTCCACGTGTAGGTGGAGGGAGTGGCCAGCAAACATTAAACAGTGAGTGGTGGCATTTGGAGCTGGCAGCGTTATTATCAATTGTTCTTAATCCTTAGAAATGTCTTTAACTTGGATAAAACTTCAGCAAGCATTTACTACTTTTTCTCCACATATCTATACGATATATAGCTATTAGGCATAGAGGTGCATATTTGCACGTTGAATAAAAAGGGAAGTTAATTATCTACGTCAAATTATTTAAGCCCAAGTTCAAGTTTAATTTTGTTTCGGAGCTTCTTTTCGGAGAGGTTCGAGCTTGTCATCGGACGACAGGTAGGTTACGGTTTATTTTCCCTAGACTCCACATATATAGAATAAAATTGTATTAATGGGCATCCTTGGGTTGGATTATTAGGTTGGCACGACAGACCTCGACCGATTTATTCATGTCTGCCTACTTTTGTTCCTCCGTTGCTTGTAGTATTTGCCGACATATTTTATTTACCCTTGTGGTCCTGTGAGGCCTTGTTGACTCTGGAACATAGAAGGTGGGATTTTGGGAATGTCCGCGAGTCCCGGGCATAGAAATATCCTTCTAGGCTGTTTATGCTTGCTGAGTAGCTGTGGGCCTGTGCAGGGTCGATAGGTTGATTGTGAGCTGCTGGGCAGCTATTGTGTGTGATCATACCATTTTCATGCATATAAAGAGGTTTTATCCATGTTTTACTATGGTTTTGGCTTCGGGCCTACTGAGACTATTTTCTAAACCTTGCATGGCCCGGGGGGCCCGTTTTGATGGAAATAATTTGGAAATGGTTTGATTTAAACTTGTGAATATTCTTGGGTAAAAGAAAGTAAAATTATGATTTAAATCACCAGTTTTACGATTAACGCTAGACTCGCCAGGGCCGGTGTGCTAGTTGAGTTTTCTTGCTACTTGAGATGATTTTTAGCCTCGGTCGGACCGAGCACCTGAGATGACTTTTTACTGTTTAGACCCGGTTATTCCCTGGCACCCTTGGAGGGGTTTTTGAGACATTTTCCTACTACCTTAGTCCTGGACAGGGTCTGGGCATTGCATATTCGAGACTGGGTCTCTATCCTGATACCGGACTTGCTTCCGGACGACATGTTCTGATACTGAGTTTTAGTATGGGGTCTGGGACCTCCATGGACCTTGCCATCCGGGCCAGGGGCTACGGGCTGCGTGTGCCGGAGGAGGGGTATACGGTGGAGTAGAGGTATACGTGCAGTGTCCTTCCATGGAACCTACCTGCTGGGCCAGATCGGCGCCGGAGGAGGTACATACAGAGATACCATGGCACTTGAGATCTTCATGCATCATATCATTCATTGTTCGAGGCTCCACCCTTGTTTGTTGTTTGCTGATTGTACGCTCCGGTAGTATGGGATGCCGGAGGGGTTGTATTCACTTGTTTGTGTTCCTCGGTTGTATGGGCGGCCGGGGGACTGTAGGTAGACTTTTGCTATTTACTTACATAATTGTTCCCTGTTGCGGTTAAGTATGAAATTGGTTACTGCTAGACTGTTAGTTTCTGGATTTGAGATTGATATGATTAGTTGAGTTTGATTCATGTCTCTGAGCATGCCTATCATTACTCTTTCTCTCTTCTTCTTACACTTGAGGTTACCGGTATACCGTCCATTTCGTAAACATATTTTGTATACACTGTTATTGCAAGGACCCCAGGTGCGTTATTTCTTACTTTCACCTGTGCCTATGGTGTGTATATTCTGCTTACTAGCCTCATATGTGGTTCTGTTGATTTCCCTCTGGGCTAGTTCCTGTGTACCTTTCGTTGATTTCTGTGACTACTTGCTTCTATTCTGTCTATTACTACGCTTTTATCTTATATGTGCCCAGTCGGCCTATGATACCTACTGGGTACCTTATGCTTCGCATTTGGTGCTCACCCCTACCCCCTGCATCTTTGGGTGCAGATCCTAGCGTGGGCCATCGCCGTTAGATCGCTGTGATTCGTGCTTGGAGATCTGTTGGGGACTACTTCAGACTGAGGGTGAGCTCTTGGCGATCGGAGCTTAGCTTTAGTTTATCTTTTGCTTCATGTACTCTATTACCATTCAGAGACATCTGTATATATAGTTTTGGTTTATTTGCACTCCATGTATGTAGTTTGGCTCTGTACTATGATACCAGGTCTTGGGGTTTGGTTTAGTTTCCGCATATGTATATATTTATATTCCTTTAATCTGTTCTCTTCGTCTTGTTCCCTTATTTGTTAGATAGTAGCCCATTGCTAACTGTTCTGGGCTACGGGGATTGGTTCACCTACCGGGGGTTGTAGGTGCCATCATGACCGAGAAATTGGGTCGTGACAGTTAAGTTGAAATAACCCCAACCAAATATTTTTTCATGTAAGACTCAACTAGGGTCAATTTCAAATGATCATTACTCCTAGAATATAAAAGATTTAGGTGGCCTAGTACCTACTAAACTAAATATCTTCAAGTCTTCTTTCCAACTCCATCGATCGCGCATTAATCCGAGTTTTGAGTAAAAGGTTATCAGCATTTTACTAAAATGTATTTGTCTGTCAAAATGACAGACAGTAACCATGAGAGGCATCCACAGCTCATTGATTAAACCACGGCCCGTGGTTTACATCTGTAAAACTAAACCTGCAGATCACTTTTAGGCCTTAGATTCACGAGAGTGATCCACAGCTCGTGGATCAAACCATGGACCATGGTTGCACCTCATGGAAATTAGTCCAGAGGGCTGAAAAGTGCCCAAGAACCACGACCCCTTTTCATGAACCATGGTCCATTCCACGGGCCGCGGTTTATGCCCGTGGAACCCTGGAACGAATTATTTTTAGCAGTCTTTCATTTAAGTCTCCCAGGGGTATTTTGGACCTTTTTCTATTATTTTAACTCCCATACTAAGTCATTTTAGCTTTTTTAGATAGTAATAAATAGGAATTTGTCGACTAAGTTCCCTCATTCTCTTAATTAGAAATTTCAAGTAAGAAAAAAAAAGCGTTCTCTCGGGCTTCCAACTAGGGTTCTTATCCAAAGCTTCCAAACCCTTAAGCTAGTTCAAGATTTTTCAACAACCAAGTATGTCGGATTTCAATGAGGGTTCCTTTCACCCTTATGCCCAAAGTTTCAGATTTCAGTATGATTTTTACAAGTTATGATTCTAGGGTTCTTACCCAAACAAGTATTTTACTATGAATTCGAACTCTTGATGATTCTACATGACTACTGTCCTTGTTAGAATAATTTTTTACATAAATTCCTGCAATTAGATTTTAAAACCCTAGATTAAAAGAAGCAAATTTTATCCTGATTTTACCCAACTATGCATGTTTTTACAGAATTGAATTTTTTATGATACTATATGTTTCCTGTATATGTTGAAGTGACATTGCATGAAGATTTATGGATATTTTCTGAAAATCCCTGGAACTTAGATGAAACAGACTTAGCCTGGATTTACAATCTCCTCTGCACGAATTAGATTTTTTTTTCAAGAACTTAGCATGAAATTGTAGTATTTTCACATGAATTAACTTTTCTTCAGAATTTAACCTAGTCTACAAGCACTCAGTTTTAAAGCATGAAATTAGTACATTTTCATCCTATAGATTTTTAGATAATAATGGTTTTTAGACTAGTTAAGTTATGATGCAGCATTCCAGAACTTCAATTTTAAAAAAGCTATCAGAAATCAGTTTTAGAAGTAGTACTTAGCACCGAGTTGGACTAGGGTTCAACATACCCTAAAGTTTTAGAACTACGTTCCACTGTAGGTTTATTTATCCCCTCAGTTAGGCATCAGAACTAGTAATCACACCAGCCATGCCTCTATATCCTGGCAAGGTATATTGGGTCCTCTTGATGGGGCGTATACATCAGACTCCATGTTTAACTCACGTGGTTTATGTCGGTTAATAGACTCTTCCACAGAACTAGACTCATTAGGTGTGTACTAGGCCCTCAGTTTAGTTTTACAGCTTTTAATTATATTTTCCTGAATATTCTTGCTTTTCAGATTTTATGCATATTATGATTTGGCCCGAGTACTACAGATTCAATTTACAGATTTAGACACCTTATCAGTATTTTTAAGCATGCTTAGTTATCTTATAGTCTATGTATCTTATAGTTTACAACTCAAAAATGTTTTACACTCTCTTCAGTAAAAGAGCCCATGTTTGATAGTTTTGACTTATGCATTCATATACGTTTATACTTAGTCCAGTTTTCAGCCATGTTTTCATTATAAACGTATTCCTCATGATTATAAAATTAGTACATTATCTCACATACTTAGTATATTCAAATCCGCATACTTTCTTTGTGCTGCATCATTTCCTGATGTAGGTTTTAGTGCTAGCTCACAAGATTATGGTCAAACCGATTACAGCTTCTAGTAAGGAGGGAACGAGATCTCTTTACTCGGGAACTTCAGTCATTTATTTAGTTATATCATTTCTTCAAATGACTTTGTTTTTCAGTTTATGAAAGTTTATTTTATTATAGTATTTTTCAAGAGGTCAACACACATTGTAGCTTTTGCATTTTCTTTCAATTTGTATCTCAGTAGTATGTCAGGACATAGGTTAGCTTGGGATCGCTTGTGCCTCTAAGAACCATGTCGCGTCCAGGATGTAGGCTCGGGGTGTGTCAAACTTGGTATCAGAGCATAGAGTTCAAGTGCCCTAGGGTGTCTGTGAAGCTATATCTAATAGAGACTTTCTTATAGGTGTGTTGTGCGCCACACCTTTAATCAGGAGGCTATAGGGAATTTAGGAAATGTTTCCCTTCTTTAATACTCCAAATCATACAGTAGAACTATTCCTTAAGAAACTTATGCAGATTTGTGCGTTGCTCCAATTTCTCTAATCATGCCTCATCTTCAAGGTGGTGGAAACAGTAAAGTTCAGATTCCTCTCAGTGATATTCTCTCAAATAGAGTTATTAGAAAAGTTGAGAGACTACACAAGGGCTTGATAGGATCCAACTAGTGCATTAAAGTCTACCGATCTAAAAGCATGTACAATTTTCCACTCGTGCAGTTGAGCCTGTACTAGAATGTGAACACAGACCCTCTTCTAGAAACTTTACTATGAATGGCTCCCTTAGCTGAAAAGTATAGTTCTCTAAGAGCTTGGGTAGTATAGTCACTCAAGAGTTAGTGTGAATTGAGGTGTTATGCGCTATAAGTAGCAGAATGACCCCAGAGTTAGGTGTATGAGTTTAAAAGCATAGTAGTTATAAGATTGGGATAGTGATGGACTGAAGTATGTAGCCATAGTCATGTATCAATAAGCTGAGTATTGGGTTGATAAGTCCCTTGGAATTAGGTAAGGGTAATAAGTTAGGTATAGGTTCCATGTTAGTATGTAGTGGAAAACGGTTGGTTAAGATGACTTAGAGCATATTTGAACTAGGTGAAGAAGATCCTTGAATGGTAGAAAGGTAAATGTGTATCCAGAATAGTATGTTGTTGCATGATATTCAGAGATTCTATGGTGATATGTGTGACTAGTTTAGAATTCTTAGGTTGTTAATTATGTAGAAGGATAGGTGTCTATATATGGTGTTCTTAAGAGATGAATTCGGGATATTATAGCTAGACAACGTTGAGTCCCTTAGTGTTGTTTTAATTCAGTTGATTTGGGTGTGAACTTAGAGGTGTGATGTTAGTAGATGAATAAGCGAAGGTCGTATCACTAAGTGTTAGAAGAAGTGGTTAGGTGCACCAATAAGAGTATGAGTCCTCTAGTGATAGCTTTAAGGGTAAAGAGGAAGCTAAGATATGCCTTAGCAGAAAACCTACCAAAGGCTTAGCATCTTCAGTTATAGCCTATCAGAGAGAGTTTAGAATCCAAGAGTATAGTGATATCCTGACCTTACAAGAGTTAGTTGATTATAGCCTAGTTCGGGAGAGATCCACAGACTTAAAAGGGTGACTTTTGATCTAAGGGGGAAATGATAGAATGAAGAACTAAGTCGAGTCTTACAACTCAACTAGTATAGAATTCTTGAAAGAACTATGATGGGATATCGATCCATTCTTATTCCAGAAAATTTTCTAGTGCTTCAGTCAAAATGACACTATACTCAGACATATTTGTGTCATACTCATGACTAAGTTCATGCACTCCATACAGATTCACGTCCATACTCAGCTCCTAGAACAAATAGAAATTGCTCCAAATGGTGATTCCAGTCTTATTCTACGATTCTATGAATCCCAGCTTTATACCATGAGACTCGTTATTTATGTAAACTCATGTCTCACAGTATACTCAGTTCTATGTACTCAGTTCAGTCCTTAAGATATGCCTTAATTGCTAATGTAATCATGTTACGTCATGTATATGCTCAAACCAGATTTCTTGAAATGTTTGTGCTTATGATTTCCTTACTCTAATCATGCTTTATGTGTCCAAGATGTGATACACTCAGGCCTTTAGACTTGACTTCTCAGACCTCACTTTATGTGGCTAGATCACTCTAAGTGTAAGTTAAGACCAATCAGTATTCCTACATTCGTGATGCTCATGCTTTCACTATATTCCTTCAGTGATCTTGGCTTATATAGTCATAGCTATTAGCAGAGGAAGCTAAGTAGTAGCCTAGATGGGAAGTAATATATTTTCCCTTTTTTGGTGTACTAGTTCCACCTTAGCTTGTAGGTGTGGACAAAATGTGAGGCAAGGATTATTCATGTGAAATAGTTAGATGAGAAATTTTAGAGTGTCCCTTTGTAGAAGTACTTGAAGTTGCAGCTTTTAGATATGCTAGGGAAGAGGAGATAAGTATCAGGTAGTGTCATCTATGAAGAAGCCATAAAATGATCATAGCAATAGGCTTGAACATCGTGATGAAATACATGTGGGCCTTTGCTTTGTGTGACTAGAGACCTATTGATTAGAGCTCAAGGTTAGTTGATTTTTGTGATAAGAAGGAATACCATTCTTGGGAGATAACTGTAGATGTAAGAGATTTTGTTGAGATAGGCTTGAACATGGTAAAAGAAGGTAGTTAGGCTCTGACATCAGCTTCTATATGTGCACTGGTGAGAATTTTAGTTGCAAGTGGAAAATGTGGTATTCAAAGATGTTAGTGTAGTTAAAGAGGTGTTCTTAAGCTTAAAAGTTGTCAACTGTATTATTTAAGGCAGGAATAGTCTTGTTCTTACTCCCTGCCCAGGGTGCCCGTACCTTATGTCCAATAGCTTCAGCTAGCAAGATAGTAGACTCCTCATGTCATATCACTTCAGACCTGCCGGTAATCATTCCTAAGGCCAGAAGGCCCTACATTCAGTTTAGTATTTGGCACTAAGTTCAGTTTAGAAGAGAATAGTTTTCTTGTACAGTTACTCCTCTCAGTTTTATGTTCGTTTCAGTTATATGCGATTTCTATAAATGCATTCGTTCTCTGTGAGTTTCAGCTGAGTCCCTACTCTCAATCCAAACTAGTTATCATGTTGAATATTCAGTTTCATGTCCCATCAGTGTTCTTATGCTCTCAGTATGCAAATAGGTCTCGCGAACCCAGCTCAGTTCATATTTCAATCAGAAATCAGTTACCATGTCAATACTCCAGCTTTCAACACTCAATTAACCGGTGGGATTGTAGCTCTTTCCCTACCACCTTAGCCTAGTTAGTCTTCATTCAAGAATGAATGATCCCAGTGGGAGATATTGTAACACCCCAAAAATTCTAAGCTAAGAACCGAACCACTTTCCATAGGTGTCATGATAAATTCCCTAGTGTGGGAAGTGTTTTTCATACGAATCATGTTCATAAGAAACTCCTATCATCAAGTTAAGTTGAAAGCACCCCAACCAAATAAGTTTTCATGTAAGACTCAACTAGGGTCAATTTCAAACGATCATTACTCCTAGAATATAAAGATTTAGGTGGCATAGTACCCATTAAATTAAAGATCTTCGAGTCTTCTTTCCAACGCACTGGAGTAAAAAATTATCAGCATTTTACTAAAATGTGTATGTCTATCAAAATGATAGACAGTAACCACGGGAGGCATCCAGGCTTGTGGATTGAACCACGAAATGTGGTTTGCATCTGTGAAACTGAACCTGCAAATCACTTTTGGGCCTTAGATTCACGAGAGTGATCCACGCCTCATCGATCAAACCATGGACCATGCTTGCATCTCGTGGAAATCAGTCCAGATGCCTGAAAAGTTCCCAAGAACCATGACCCTTTTTTATGAACCGTGGTCCATTCCACGGGCCGTGGTTTATGCCCATGGAACCCTACATCAATATTTTTAGCAGTCTTTCATTTATGTCTCCCAGGGGTATTTTGAACCTTTCCCTATTATCTTAACTCCTATACTAAGTCATTTTAGCTTTTTTAGGTAGGATTAAAGGGGAACTAGTCACCTAAGTTCCATCATTCCCTCAATTTGAAATCCTAAGTCAAAAAAGAAAAGAAAGAAAAGCATTCTCTCAGGCTTCTAACTAGGGTTCTTCTCCAAAGCTTCCAAACCCTCAAGCTAGTTCAAGATTCTTCAACAACTAGGTATATGGGATTTCAATGAGGGTTTCCTTTTACCCTCATGCCCAATGTTTCAGATTTCAGTAGAATTTTTACAAGTTATAATTCTAGGGTTCTTACCCAAACAAGTGTTTTACTTGAATTCGATCTCTTGATGATTCTACATGACTACTATCCTTGTTAAAATGATTTTTTTACATGAATTCGTGCAATTAGATTCAAAACCCTAGATTTTAGAAGAAGCAAATTTTAGCTTTATTTTACCCAACTATGCATGTTTTTACAGAATTAAATTTCTTATGATACTATATGTTTCCCATATATGTTTTAGTGATATTGGATGAAGTTTTACGGATATTTTCTTAAAATCTCTGGAATGTAGATGAAACAGACTTAACCTGGATTTATAATATCTTCTGCATGAATTAGCTTTCTTTTCAAGACCTTAGAATGAAATTGTAGTATTTTCACCTGAATTAACTTTTCTTACGAATTTAGCCTAGTCTACAAGCACTCAGTTTTAAATCATGAAATTAGTCAGTTTTTATTCGATAGCTTTTCAGATAATAAAGGTTTTCTGACTAGTTAAGTTATGATGCAGCATTCCAGAATATCAATTTTAAAAGAGCTATCAGAAATCTTTATTGGGAGTAGTACTTAGCACCAAGTTAGACTAAGGTTCAACATACCCTAAATACTAGAACTATGTGCCACCATAGGTTTATTTAGCCCCTCAGTTGGACATCAGAACTAGTGATCATGTCAGTCATGCCTCTATACCCTGGCAAGGTATATTGGGTCCTCTCGATGGGGCGTATACATCAGACTCCACGTTTAGCTTACATGGTTTATGTCGGTTAACAAACTCTCCCACAGAATTAGACTCAGTAGTTGTGTATTAGGCCCTCAGTTCAGTTTTATAGATTTTAATTATATTTTCCATAATATCCTTGCATTTCAGATTGTATGCATATTATGTTTGGGCTTGAGTACTACAGATTCAATTTCAGTTTTAAACAGCTTTTCAGTATTTTCAAAATGCATAGGTATCTTATAGTCTATGTATATCAGAGTTTACAACTCAAAAATGTTTTATACTCACTTCAGTAAAAGAGCCCATGTTTGATAGTTTTGACTTATGCATTCATATACCTTTATACATAGTCCAGTTTCAGCCATGCTTTCATTATAAATGTATTCCTCATGATTTTAAAGTTAGTGTATTATCTCACATGCTCAGTACATTCAAAGTATTGACCGCATACTTTTTTTGCGCTGTATTATTTCATGATGTAGGTTTCAGTGCTAGCTCCTAGGATTATGGTATGACGAATCGCAGCTTCCAGTCAGTAGGGAATAACTTCTCCTTACTCGGGAACTCCAGTCAGTTAGATAGTTGTATCAGTTCTTTGAATGACTTTATTTTTCAGTTTATGAAAGTTTATTTTATTATATTATTTTTCAAGAGCTCAGCACACCTTGTAGCTTTCGCATTATTCATTTTATATCTCAGTAGTATGCCAGGCCATAGGTTAGCTTGGGGTTACTTATGACTCTAAGCATCATGTCACATCCAGGGTGTAGGCTCGGGGCGTGATAACTCATCACTGCGACTGGAAATCCTGTTGGTATATAGCCACGAGCCTGGGAGCGAGTACCTGAATCTACATCATAATAAGATGTAGTACAAGAGGTATGCAATCAGTACTATGGAATGTATTGAGTATGAGAGCAATGCATGAATCATAGTAAAATATATTTGAAAACACATTTAAGACAGAAATCATATGGTAGTAGTAAAACTATAATGCAGACTCAAATAATATCATAAGCTGAAAGCATATTCTTAAGCATAAGTCATAAGTAGTAAATTTGAACTTTAAAAACTAAGAGTCAAATATATTCAAATACCTACACCCATCTATGTGGAAGTTTCTCATAACCGACATAAACCATGTGAGCACCATAGAGTCCAGTGTTATATGCCTACACTGAAAAAGGTTGTTCTAACTAGCCAAAGTTAGAACCATATACATAAAGATCTTAAAGTGCACCACGAAGGGAAAACCTATGGTGGAAACGCAGTTCTGTACTTGCTTTATCTAGAACCCTCATCGACTCGTTGCTAAATACTATTTCCAAAATATGCATATAGCTTATACATATTATGTGACATATCTAGATGTCAAAATTATTCGTAAAGCATGTGGATATATCTAGATATCATGCTACTCATAAAAACATATGTCTTAAAAGTACATCATAGCACTAGTTCAAACATACTTTTCACTAAAATTCATAACTTGAGGAACTAGGCATGCTTATTGATAAGTTGGTATTCTGCCTACATATTAAACTCTTAATCTTATACTTTTGCTAATATTAAGTGGGAAAATAGTGCAAATGACGTGAATTACTTCTATTTTGCTGGTCTCTATGTTTTAGAAGTGTTCGAGAAGAATTCGGATGAAAACAAGTCAAAAGAAAGCTATTCAGAGAAAAAATTGAACTGGCAGCTAATTACCCTGTGCGAATGTGGCATCCCTCTGCGTACGTGAAGGCCAGGGGAACAGAAGCAACGTGTATGTGGCATACCACTCGCATACATAAAGGTCAAGCAGATAGAAGACTCATCGCAAATGTGATAAACCACACACATAGGCGAAGAGGAAATATCAGTTGTGGGGCAGAAATGGAAATATCCCTTTTTGGAAACCCCAACTCACATAAAACTCTTCTCAGCCAATTAGGAACACATCTTTGGTTAATTTTTGGATATTCTCACAACTTTTGGCAAAGTTTGGAGGGCAAGTTCATCAACCTACACCATAAGGAGTGAAGATTTGGATGCTTCGTATTGTAAAATCTTAAATCTCATTCTTCAACTCTTGTTCTTGATTGCTAATTTGTAGAATTTAATTGTTGAATTGAGACTTGGGTTGTATTAGACATAATGTTTAATTTGGGTTGTTAATTCTAAATCTTGTGCTTTCTCTTGATTTATCATTTGGGTCTATTGAATCCTCTATGCTTGAATTTATAGTTAGTGGTTGAAAACATAGACTTAGCTTTTTAATTTGGGTTTTTGCTAGAGAAAGGATTACCCTAAATTCGGGAAGGTTTAATAGTGGGAAATTGGGGTTTCCACTCTAGATCAAGGCTAGAGATAGTTTGATTGCCAGAAACTCCCATCTAAGAGTGTGGGCTAGAGATTACCCAATTTACCCAAGTTGATTTGGTTGGTTTATTGCTTACTTGTGGTGGTTCGAGAGAACACAAGAGATATATGCTTGATTGATGAGAGATGGTTAAGCATACCTTCAACCAAGACTACCTACATGTGAATTAGGTGCAAGTCTTGTAAATTGAATTCCCATTCCCAAGTCCCTCTTGTTGTCCTTGCTTGTCAAAAGCAAGGTGAAAGCCATCGATAATTCTATCTTTTATTTGATTTTCTTTTATCTTTTGTTTTAGTCTAAAACCCCCCTTTTAGATATCTTTTCCCTTTTTGTTCATTATACTCCAATAAGTTTCTCTTAATCTTTATTAGCTCGATCAGACTACATTATTCTCTGTGGGTACGTCCCTGACATTCGTTGGGAATATAAATATGGTTTGCTCTGAAGATCGTAATCACCTCCATTAGAGTGTATTTGAGCGTTATCAAAAATGGCACCGTTGCTGGGGAACAATTTGGCGTATTGAGTTAGTTTGGAATTTGAGTTTACTTACTCTAGTTGAATTTTATGAATAGTTGTTCTTATTTTGTTTAGTTTTAGTTTGTTGAATGATGCCATGGCATCTCAAAGTGAGGATGTTATGAATGAGGCAAGCTTCGAGGTGGAGATGCCTGAATCCCCCTCCAACCATTTTTCGACCTTAAGTTTGATTGAATGGATGAAAGTCAAAGTAATAAAGATTTTGGAAGACCTTGGAAGGAGGATGGATGAAGGTTTATTCGGTTTTGAGTTTTTTGTGGAAAGAAGGCAAAGCGTCCTTCCTCACTTGAAGGCTAAAAAGTGCGGAATGCAAAATCCAGAGAATGACCTTCTCATGTTCAAACCTTCACCCTGGGAGTGTCACCGAAAGTTCGATTCAAGTTTGGGTCAAAGGTTCAAATCGTCCAAGTGGAGATCCAAGTGGTGAGGTAGCTTGTGTCGCATCGCGACGTTAAATTGTGCGCTTGATGGGAGGCAACCCATCATTTTTATGTTTTATGTCAGTTTTTGTTTCTTTTTGGTTTATCTTTAGGTGTCCAAAGGAATGAGAAGATGAACCATGTGTTGAGAAGCACCAAAAATACCTCTGAAAAACATGTTTTTTGCACCTGGAAGAGTGCCCGTCGCACATGCCATTACACAAGCAAACAGTAAACTGATCAAAAATCTTGGCTTGTGCGGAATTGGTGCGTTTTGCACCTCACAAAGTGCCTGTCGCACCCGATGTCGCACATCGCAAGTAGTAAGCTGGAGAAAAATGTGAAAAAATCTATTCCAACACTTCTTCTTCTCAAATGCGGTGAGCCAGCCGCATACGCGATGACCAAGAAAATAGAAAACCTTTGTGAACATGTTAGACCGGCTGCATACGCAAAGACTACCAGTAGTTCTAGGTAAGTTTAAATTTTCCAAATAAATCAGAAGGCTTAGAACATTTTTGCTTCTCAAAACAAAAGTACTCCTCTCTTTTGGCACACAATAATTCCATCAAGTTCTTCCATTCATTGTTTCACAAGTGTAATCCATCATGTTTGACACTCATCTCTAAATATTGTCATAAATTCTACTCCTTTTCCACTCTTTGTGCTATCAAAGGTTAAAATGGTGATTTTGAAATTTAACTTCCTGAGTACACTATTGGGTAATTTTTAATCGAGGTGGGTGAAGTGTGTGCAAGAGTGCAAGAATGTGGTGATTAGCATGAGCATAAATTGCTTAAATGAATTGTGCCTGCCAAATGTTTAAGAAAATGACTGAAAGAGGCATTGATCTGGGCGAACACGATGACCTTCTCATTCACGATCGCCTGGCCGTATTTGCGAAGGAGAAATTTTTCTAAAAATAACATTCCTCTTCGCGAATGCGACCACCTGGCCGCGTACGCGAAGAAGGAATGCCAGGCAGTGCCAAAACAGTAGCTCTGCACAGCCCACCTCGAAATTTTTTCCAGCTATTTCTTTGGCCTAAGTGCTTCATAATACATTGTTTTAAGTGTCCCCAAGAACTTTTAACATATTGGTTTGTTTTGTAGGTACTTTGATCCTAAAAATGACCTCCAACGGTAGTGAAAATGAAGTTGAAAATATTTTGGAGGTGGAAATGTAGGAGAATTATGATCAGGACAGATTCCTAGCGGCATCATGTGAGCATCGGTATGATGAGATCTTATCCAAGCCCTTTGTTAGGTAGAAAAGAATCAACTTGGACAAAGTTAAAGGTAAAATACCGGTGTTCTATAAGATATTGGTGGAGAAAAGGCATATTTGCTTTCCTCCTCCACCTATTATGGCTAACTACACAGTGGTCACAGAGTTCTATGTTAATGCTTCGATCACCGACTTCAAGAGCGTATTGGTCACTACCGTTCGAGGTGTCCAAGTGAGTTTAAACCCCAAAATCATCAATGCACTGTACAACTTTCCAAATACTGATAATGAAGTTTACATTGCAAAATCAAAAGCAGAAGGACACCAGTGGTTGGTTGACAAGTTGCATGATGGTGTGACTCCAAATTGGTTGACCTTGCAAAAGGGGGTTGATTCACATGAGTTCACTGCAGAAGCACAATCTTGGCTTTCAATTATCTGTGTGAGGATCATACTATCCTCTCATGACTCTGATGTGACCCCTGACCGAGCATTAATGGTTGCAGCCCTCATTGATGGCATAGATGTGAATGTTAGGCACCATATTGTGGCCCAGATGGTAGAGGTGGATAGTGGAAGGTCGAAAAGCCTTTTCTTCCCCTCATTTGTGACTCAGTTGTGCTATGATTGTCACGACCCAATTTCTCGGTCATGATGGCACCTACAACCTCCGGTAGGTGAACCAATCCCCGTAGCCCAGAACCGTTAGTAATGGGCTACTATCTAACAAATAAGGGAACAAGATGAAGAGAACAGATAAAAGGGATATAAATATATACATATGCGGAAACTAAACCAAACCCCAAGACCTGGTATCATAGTATAGAGCCAAAACTACATACATAGAGTGCAAGCGATCCAAAACAATATATACAGATGTCTCTGAATGGTAATAGAGTACATGAATAAAAAAATAAACTAAAGCTAAGCTCCAATCGCCAAGAGCTCACCCTCAGTCTGAAGTAGTCCCCAACAGATCTCCAAGCACGAATCACAGCGATCTAACGGCGATGGCCCACGCTAGGATCTGCACCCAAAGATGCAGGGGGTAGGGGTGAGCACCAAATGCGAAGCATAAGGTACCCAATAGGTATCATAGGCCGACGGGGCACATATAAGATAAAAGCGTAGTAATAGACAGAATAGAAGCAAGAAGTCACAGAAATCAACGAAAGGTACACAGGAACTAGCCCAGAGGGAAATCAACAGAACCACATGCGAGGCCAGTAAGCAGAATATACACACCATAGGCACAGGTGGAAGTAAGAAGTAACACACCTGGGGTCCTTGCAATAACAGTGTATACAAAATAAGTTTACGAAATGGACGGTATACCGGTAACCTCAAGTGTAAGAAGAAGAGAGAAAGAGTAATGATAGGCATGCTCAGAGACATAAATCAAACTCAACTAATCATATCAATCTCAAATCCAGAAATTAACAGTCTAGCAGTAACCAATTTCATACTTAACCGTAATAGGGAACAATTCTAAAAATAGCAAAAGTCTACCTACAGTCCCCCGGCCGCCCATACAATCGAGGAACACAAACAAGTGAAAAAAACCCTCCGGCATCCCATACTATCGGAGCGTACAATCAACAAATAACAAAAAAGGGTGGAGCCTCAAACAATGAATGATATGATGCATGAAGATCTCAGTGAAATGGTATCTCTGTATGTACCTCCTCCGGTGCCGATCCGGCCCAGCAGGTAGGTTCTATGGAAGGACACTGCCCGTATACCTCTACTCCACCATATACCCTTCCTCTGGCACACGCAGCCCGTAGCCCCTGGCCTGGATGGCAAGGTACATGGAGGTCCCTGACCCCATACTAAAACTCAGTATCATAACCTGTCACCCGGAAGCAAGTCCGGTATCAAGATAGAGACCCAGTCTCGAATATGCATGCCCAGACCCTGTCCAGGACTAAAGTAGTAGGAAAATATTTCAAAAAAAAACCCTCCAAGGGTGCCCGGGCATAACCGGGTCTAAATAGTAGAAAGTCATCTCAGGTGCTCGGTCCGACCGAGGCTAAAAATCATCTCAAGTAGCAAGAAAACTCAACTAGCACCCCGGCCCTGCCGAGTCTAGCGTTAATCGTAAAACTGGTGATATAAATCATAATTTTACCTTCTTTTACCCAAGAATATTCACAAGTTAAATCAAACCATTTCCAAATTATTTCCATAAAAAATGGGCCCCCCGGGCCATGCAGGGTTTAGAAAATGGTGCCAGTAGGCCCGAAGCCCAAACCGTAGTAAAACCTGTATAAAACCTCTTTTTATGCATGAAAATGGTATGATCAAACACAATAGCTGCCCAGCAGCTCACAATCAACCTACCGACCCTGCAAAGGCCCACAGCTACTCAGCAAGCATAACCAGCCTAGAAGGATAATTCTATGCCCGGGACTCGCGGACATTCCCAAAATCCCACCTTCTATGTTCCAGAGTCAACAAGGCCTCACAGGAACACAAGGGTAAATAAAATATATCGGCAATTACTACAAGCAACGGAGGAACAAAAGTAGGCGGACATGAATAAAGCGGTCGAGGTCTGTGGTACCAACCTAATAAACCAACCCAAAGATGCCCATTAATATAATTTTATCCTATATATGCGGAGTCTAGGGAAAATAAACCGTAACCTACCTGTCGTCCGATGACAAGCTCGAACCTCTCCGAAAAGAAGCTCCGAAACGAAATCAAACTTGCTAGAGAATTCAAAGATTTGTATAAGAATTAATTCATGATATCAATAGAACATAAGTGGGTATACTAATAATAGCCTTCAATTTGCTGAAGTTGGGATGTATATATAGAATGAGACAAAGTCACCATT
Source organism: Jaltomata sinuosa (assembly GCA_003996215.1). Lineage (NCBI taxonomy): Eukaryota > Viridiplantae > Streptophyta > Magnoliopsida > Solanales > Solanaceae > Jaltomata > Jaltomata sinuosa. The sequence continues at coordinate 291,941 of QJPP01007633.1, read as the reverse complement.
CTTTGGAATGGATAGACACTAATTAATTGATAACTAATGTTTGAGAAATGTGTCAAGTAATGACATCAATTGAAAATACTTGTTGTACACTTCCTTTCACCTCCACAGTGAGTGGAGGTGATAATGTCATCCAAATTTTTAGCCAATTACGTAAGCATTCAGGTATTGCATAAATTCATGGTATAATAAATATAATTTTTTAATATACCATAATCATTAGAAAATTATTTCAAACAAAACCTACTATATTATAATAATAAATTTTAACATAACTAAATTTACTATCTCCGTTAAAATATTAAAATGTATAAAAACCTTATAAAATAAATACATATACAATTATATCGTAACAAAAATATTTTTCATAAACCTTTAAAATATTTTGAAAAGGTAATAATAATATAACTTTTTACCAATTCAACTTTTAAATTAAATATTTTCAAGTACGCACGATTTCGATACACAAGAACTCTCTTGGAACCCTCCCTTATGTTTTCTCACTGTTTCAGAACTGAAATGGCATTTTAAAACGTGAAGTTGAGGCTTAAAATCAGTTTTGACCCGACCCGGTTCGCGACCCGGTTCGCGACCCATTTTCTGCCAGACAGTCCGCGGTAAAACAGTCATAACTTTTTACTCCGAGATCAGTTGGACGTGAGGTTTTGTGCGTTGGAAACTAGACTCGTAGAACTTCGATTTGGTATTTCGGGGGACTTCTAACTCTTTATATATTGAGAGAAAAGTTCCGAGACATTTTACCCAAAGTTCAGAAAATTTATTAAAGATCTTACGATAACTTTTGCCGATTTGCTTGACTTCAAAACTTATAATGCGACCAAACAAATGGACCCGACACAGAAATACCGGTCCTGACGAGCCTTAAGTGACTTGGAACTGCTACAAACAAGCTCTAACGGTTCAAGGAAAATGTATACGTGGAAATAACCGGAAGGATCATGACAAAAGCCTTACTAAGTTATGATCTCATGGGGACCATTGCCCTAGTCACTTCTCTTATTGATAAATACTCTTGAAATTAACACTGGTAACTTTATACGTTCTTGTTACAATAATTACTTGTTACTACAAAACCTCCCCTTTACTGGAAATAATTGACTAAAAGCTTGAAGTAAACACTAATCGACCATAGTCCTTCCATATTCCTTGTGGGATCGACCCCAACCTTTAGTTGGGTTCTATATTTTAACAGAGACCGTTTGTGCTTCTTTTAGAGGTGTAATTTGGGCGTATCAAAGACTAAAATAAGAATTTTGGTGGAGAGGATTTTCATTTTGGAGTTGGGAATAAATGAGAAAAAGAGCTGGAAAAATGAAAGGATAAAAAATATATAGCTGATAGTCGCTGGTCAGTGCTATCGCGCTAAAGGAGCATGATCGCGATGAAGGGAAAATCATAGACCAGCGCTATCGCACTATAGGAGCACAATCACCCTAAAGGGAAAATCACAAACCAGGGCTATCACGCTACAGGAGCGCGATTGCGTTGAAGGCCACCAGAAGCAGAAAAACCAGCAACAGCATAAACTTCTACGGGGCATTCCAGGCACAATCGTAACCCGATACTCAAAAACCAATAGTGCTACTAGAGTGGAAACACCATTTCGGACTCAACGGAATCGATGAAACTTCCATCCGAGGTCGTATCGGAGGAATGTTGACCCAAGTCAACACTAACTAACGCCAACCAAATATCTGAAATGAGCCCGGCTCACCCGGGACCCAAACCAACCAACTACCTAACACAAACTCGGCATTCCGGAGCTAACAGTGCTGATGTAATTTCTATCTGAGGTTGTCTTCTCCAAATATTGACCAAAGTCAACCAAATCAGCCCAACTAGCCTAAACACACAAAATGAGAGAGAATCCCAAGCTGAAAAGATCCCAAATCTCGACCAAAGGTCCCACTTGACCAAAGTCCAAACTCCAGAGCTAACGAAACTGTCATAATTTGATTCTGAGCATGTTTACTAAGAATGTTGACTGACGTCAATGATTTCAAAAGCCTAAAGCTCTAAAACAAGGAATAGCCAAAAAGTACCAAATAAATGGCTCAGGCACTGAACTACCGATCCTAGCAAGGCATAAATGACTTGGGGATACTACAGGCAAGCTCTAACGGTACCAAAAAGGCAAAAATGCATAAATAACCGAAAGGGTCATTACATCATCCACTACTAAAGAGACTTTCATTCCCGAAAGTCAGAAAAGAAGGAAAGACTAGAGATTTAAGAACAGTGGATACAAAGCCTGCAGTACTCTCTCGGATAACCCAGATAGCCTCCTCGACCGGATGGCACCCAACAGAAAAGAACCAAAGAAAGCAACCAAGCCTAAACTTTTTACTACCCAAGCTAGATTTGAAACTCAAACTCCAAAACTCCAAAGACCGGCCAACCCAGACTGAACCTCAAAAATCTCAACTGGAAAATACCGGTACCACACCAAAACCAGAGAAGCAAGGAGACCAATACACAGAACTCGAATACTTGAAACCATAACCAAGTTTTACCAGAAAAAACCATCAACCCAAAACTCTAACTTATGAACCGCAAACAGGAATTTGCATACAAGTCAAACACTCAAACAATTCACGAAGCATCAACTGACACACCGGAGATCCATAGTTCCCGCTTATACTTTACTATGAACAAAACCATCATTTTCACTCAAACTCTTTCCAAACCAACGTATAGTCCACTAGCCCTTGCCCTTCAAGATAACAAATCGAAGTATACCTTTGGAAACTGGGGTTACCTATCCCGACTGACCATCAACCAACGAATGAACACTTTTGCTAACATCAACCTCGCTAAATGAACCCAACTGAACAACCTATCTGATGCCAATTAAAGTGCACACACCGGGGTTAGTAAATACCTGTATGAATACCCTGTGTTGACAGAGAAACTTCCAAACTATAAAACAAACCCAACTGCTACACCATGCCGAGTCTGAGTTAACTCGAAGTGAATGAACCAGGGCAACCTGCCCAACTGAACCAAACCAAAACCAAGCCTCCGCAAGGAGTGTGGTAAGCCTACTATGAAGCCCGTAATCATCAGCTAAGCTCCCAACTCTAAGAAGTACTGTTGCTACTCTAAATACTCGAATGTCATTTAGATTTGAAATTTCTTTACAAATCTCAACTCAGGAAGGAGTCTACCATACCATGAATATCAAGTTGGGACACCCCATAGGCAAAGGAAAGGGTGTTTGAACTCTAATGTCACCATCTAGTTGTAGAAATTTTGCATAAACCATGAACTCACCTATTTGGCTCGAATCAACCGCTCTAATGCATCTACACATAACCAACAATTTCGAAGCATATATCATACCGAACTTTTAGTCCATACTGGCCGAGTCTAACCAACTCTAGAACCTCATATAAAACACAACCCTTGAAGACCCAACGAAACAAGAATTTCAAACTCTCAGCCACGAAGATGGCGATCAATCTCAAAGTATCATTAGAACTCATATTAGGCTTGCTAGTCTTACGCTGCACAACTTGATCACGTAAAGCATACACCACTACTGAATCTCAAACATACATCATTAAGTATGTATAACCAAGGTAGAAGGAACCTCATACTAATTAGAGCACCACTGATATCTGGAATGTCCATCATAACTCAAGGGTTAACTAAGGACTAGCTGTCCAAGGCCAACTGTCACCCCATAATGGAAAATGGGTAAGCTAAGTTGTCTAAACTCAATGCCTTCCAACCCAAGAAGCTGCAACTGAAAGAACCAACCACGAACCATCCAGAGTAGTTTTCTAGACCACGAGTCTGAAGCCCAATTTTGATATTGCCAACTAGAGCCTCTGTCAAACCCATATGCTGCCAGTGAACCCTTAGGAACCAAAGTCAACTAGGCTTTGAATAACAAATCATTCAATTCATAGATGCTACTGAACCCCAAACCAATCGAAAGAAAATCCAATGCAATCTGTAGATGGTCAAATCAAGTCACCAACCTATAACCCAAAACAATTTTTCAGTCGTCACCCCAGTCAGCTACTATAGCACACAAGCATGAACGAGGAGTCATCTCCCTCCTTTTTTAACTAAACAATACCCTTCCTTGGCATATACCAAACCTTACAAATCCTTTCTCAAATAAGAACCTGGGGCCATTCCCTTAGCTCTTAAACTTACACTTGTAAAAGTTTAACAAAGGCAGGAGAAGAATGGGCCAGATGCCCAACTTACCCAAACAGCTACAATTTCAACACAACTACAATGCCACAATCGAAAGCTCAACCAGAGAATTATGATAAAAAAATCACTTCAACTGCAATTGGGGAAAATAATAAGACAACCCAACTGGACAAGAAACTAAAGGAGACTATGGGAACAACCCACATACCTGCCAACCTCCTAAACCAACCAAACCAAGGGGGGTCGACTCTAAATAGCTGAGAAAACCAAACCAATCAAAGCACGCTAGCATAACCGACACCTCTCAACTTAAGACAAAAGCTCAAACTCTGGCACAACCATCGGTAATACCAAACCAACACAAAATCATCTAGAAACGCTAGATAATAACTTAGGTAACTACCATCTAGGACCGCTTAACAAGGAAGACTCAATCACAAGTCCAGAGTCACAATAAAACAGGGATAAGCCCAACCAGAAATAGACTAACAAGAACTACACTCGAGCTACAACTTTGGGTAAACACCTTACAAGGATAACTCACCCCATCCACTACTAAGGAATAAACTACCATGAAAACAACGCATAGATACTATAACTTAGGTATCCAAATAACTAAACAAGTAGCAAGTAGGCATATAAGCAAATAAATGATATAAGGGAAGGAATCACATCATGAATAGGACTATCACAAGCCAAAGGTAACAAGAGCCTTAACTAGAGCAGTGGTATTGATAAACTCTACCTCTGGTCCACCAAGAGGGGCATCAACATGATGGGATCTAACTCTGGAATGAGTAGTCAAAGCTAAGGGCTCAACCATACCTCGCTGGGGACAATCTCTAGAAAAGTGACCAAGCACTCCACAATCATAACAACCAGGCTGACTGGGATACGCAATCTAGGGGTAATTCTTAGCAAAGTGCCCATGCTCACCACACCAAAAGAAAACCTTACTGAATGAAGCCAGACTGAAAGATCTCGCTGAACCTGACCGGCCACCATGGATAACACTCTCAGAATGCACACCTCGAAGAATTTGACCCATACCATGCCTACTAAGTTCAACATATCCTATACCACCACCCTATGAAACCTATGGAGTAACTTAAAATGGACTGGTAGATAAGAATCAATAGAACCCATCTCTGGTGGAGAATCCCCTACCTCAAACCTGAAAACCTCGAGAACTATCCTGGCAATGATGTTTCTTAGCACCACCTCCATAAGTCTCAAGGCATAAACCCTCAATATCCCAAGCATGATCCACTACCTGAAGGAAGGTCGTCCTAACTATAACCAAATGCTCGGTCGCCAGATGGAGCGGTGAAATCAAACCTCCAACAAAGCTCTGAACATTATCAAACTCTGAAGGCATAGTCCTAGTAGTACGCCTAACCATCTCATGAAATCTTATCTCATAGTCCAACACCGATGTACAACCCTACTGTATATTTGGAAGCTCAACCCTAGCTGAAGCACTACTCGTAGAATCAGGTACTAAAACACCCACTAGAGGACTCTGAGTCCTAGACACGGTGTCCTGAAGAACTGGGGTAGTAATAAATCCAATCGAAGGCTGGGTTGACACCACACCTCCTATCTAATGCGTTAAACTCTCACTCTGAAGTCCTGGCACTGACGGAAGCACTGAAGCAACAGGCGCAGAAGCCTCGACACCAACTGATGTCGTACTCATCTTAGGCATTTGAGAATGAATGAAACAACAAAAGTTCAAAATTCAATAGAGCCAGGAACGCATGATAAGGAGCCAAAAAGATAGAAATTTTCCTAATAATGCCCCATAGCCTCCCACAGATAGGATACGAACATCATCATACTAATCCACGAGATGCTACATAGACACTTGCTTTTGTACCATGACACCGGTGAACCTAGAGCTCTAATACCAAGCTATCATGACCTAATTTCTCAGGTCATAATGACACCTACAACCCCCCCAGTAGGCAAACTGATCACCGTAGCCCGAAATGGTTAATAATGGGCTACTACCTAACCAATATGCACAATAAACAGAAATAAGCGGAAGTAGAATATAAAGATAGACAAAGCAAAAGAAAATAACTTGAACATATTCATAAAGAAACTACACAAACCCCAAGACTTGGTATCAATAGTACATAAGCTTCTAATTGAATACAAGTGCTAGAAATAACAAAATGATAAGTATAACTATCTCCGAATATGCAAAGAGTAGTAGTACAGAAGATGAGATCTGGAAAAGCCCCGACTGTCAGGCTCTCACCCTAGTCTCGAATATCCAAAATCTTCATTAGTCTCCAACGTGAACAACGGCGAAAGCTCAACTAATATATGTACCAAAAAGATGCAGAAGTGTAGTATGAGCACAAATTGCTAAGCAACAGGTACCCAGTAGGCATCATTGTCCGACTGAGCATATATAAGATATAAAAATAGTAATATAGCAGATAGAAAAAAGTAGTCACAGAAAACAATAGAGGAAGCACAAGAAACTAGCCCAGAGATTAGACAACCAAGAGTTATAAGCAAATAATGCTAGCACAATAAATAAATATACATAGAACACAGGTGAGGGAAAGAAAAATACACCTAGAGTCCTTGCACAATAATACAACTAAAGAGAGAGAGAGAGTTTTCAAACATGGCGATGCACCGGTAACCTCAAGTAAAAGGGAAAGAAGGAAGTAAGCCCACATAAATAACTAGAAGTCATAGAATAATGAAATCATTTTTAAATAATAACATCCAAAAAAAACATAAATTGGGATCAATCTCATGATTACAAACCTAGAATGGAATATTAAGTCACAAGCGCCAAGAATTACTACTCAAATCATGTTAAAGAATAGAACTGGGAACCCACAATCCGCTCAGGAGATTGCATAATAGTGCCTCAAAAACACAGGACTCACTAGCCCCCAATACTCGAAGTCCAATAATCAAAGCCTCAAAAGGCTAAGAATCACTAATCCACCAAGAACCAAATGCCAAGACAAACTCTATATAAAGACAGGAGTAAATATAATCTACCTAGAGTCCCAAGAGCTGCCCATACAACCGAGGAACACAATCAAGTGAAAAAAACCTCTGGCCACCCATACACCCAGAGTTTACATTGAACATACAAAAAATAAGGGTGGAATCCGATTAAATATGCATAATTATAATAATGATGGAACTAGTGATAGTAACTCTGTATGCACCTCTCCCGGCACTCCAGCAGGAGGACCCATGGTGGGATGTGCCTGCTATACCTCATCCTATACCATATACTACTCCTCTAGCATGCTCGTCCCATTACAAGGTCCTAGAATAGAGGGCCCATAGAGGTCCACAACCACATACAGTAATGAATGCGAAATCTTAAAGAATCAGAACTTCAAAGTACATGCCTGAGATTGAACTGAGTCTAAAATAGTAGTCAAATCTCAATAACCCTTATAAAGGGTGCCTAGAGTATTTTTGGGTCGAAATCAATCATCAAGTCTCAAATGCTACGGCCTAGCCAAGTCTAGCATCAGAATGAAAACCAGTGACAAAAATCCTCGTAATATCCCCTCTAATCTGAGAGGTTTCATAAAAGTTAGCTTCAAACCCATTTCGTAATTCCTTTACCGAAAATGGGTGTAACATCCCCGGAATTTGATTTAGCTTTTTAAGTTAAAGTCTCTAGAAAATTTTAAACTTTCCATGAATTATGAGTCCAAACCACGAACCATGGTTCAAACCATGAGTCATGGAATGAACATGTGGTTTTCCTTCTGTTGGGTTATCCTCTGGTCTGAGAACCACGAGTGGGTTCTATGGGTCATAGTTCATTCTACGAGTCATCCTGTCCACTCATGGAACTTAACCTGTGGGCTAACTATTTTCTCAGGAACCACGAGTCAGGTCTAGGGACCATAGATTCAACTACGGACCATCATATTGACTCGTGAAACATGATCTATGGTTTGCATATTTCTTTAGAAATGATGAGTTGGATCTACGGACCGTAATTTGTTCTACGGTCTGTACTAGTGACTCATAGAATGCCTTCTGCAGCCTGATGATTTGTCCAAGAACCATGAGTGGGAACCATGAGCCATGGTTTAGTCTACGACTCATGGAATCTATCCGTGATTCCTAAAAGTCGACTTTTTCCCAACTTTTTCGTAACTTAATCCTAGGGTTAGTTTTGTAATTACCCACTCTTTTAACTCATAAGTGAGGTCGTTTTTACCCCTTTTAGTAGGTTTTCTACCCCTTTAAGCCTATGACTCTCATTATCCCTCATTCATCTACCAAATTGGGAAAAGAACTCCTTCAAGCTCCAAGTCTCAAGCTCCAAGATCAAGACTCCACTTCTTTTCATTTTAAGTTGGGTTAGCTTCAATTAAGGTATATGGGTATATTTAATAATGAGTTCCTTTCACCCTTGTGCCCAAAATCCAAAATTCATATTTTGAATTATGAACTTGTGAAATTAGGGTTTTGGTCCAAATTGGGGAAAACTTATGAGATCAGTTTCTAAGCATCAATTCATGGTCTCTCATTACTTATCTATGATTTAATTAAAGTTTTTTAATTGATTTCAAAAGCCCATGCATTAAAGATGATTTCTAACATGATTCCATTGAATTGTATGATATAAATTGAAAATTGGCATGTTTAGATAATATGGCCTTATGTATTTATGAAATTGCATGCCTAATTCTTCAAGATATGATTTTAGAAAGAAACGTATGTTTTTGAATTATGGGTATGCTAAGTTTTAAGACTTATGATATTTGAATTGCATGACATTAGATATGTCCTTATGCTTTTCAAACAGGTTTGGAATTAGATATGTCACAAGTATGAATTGAGCTATATGTATATTTTGGGAGTAGTATTTAGCACCAAGTTGGAATAGGTCTTAGCGTACACTTAAGTCCCAAAACTACGTTGCCACCATAGCTTGCCCTCTGTGGCTTATGACAGGATCCTGATAGATATGGTTCTAACCTTTGTCTGTTAGGACAACCTTTTTTGGTGTGGGTGTATGACACTGGACTCCATGTAGCTCATCATGGTTTATGTTGGTTAAGATAAACTCTCGTATGAAAGTTCAAGTATCAAGTTTTCTTATTTCATGCTTTAAGCTTTACTTATGCTATTTACCCTTGATATCTCTTTTATGCATGAATTCAGTTTTAAGTATGTTTTAAGCATGTTTTGACCTCATTTACGCGTATCTCACATATTCAGTACATCCTATAGTACTAATGCATATCTTACACTGCATCCTCTTGATGATTCAGATTCAGGTTTTCTCCCCCAGGCCCGTGGCTAGACGATGCCAGGTATTCAGCTATTATTAGTGAGTCCTCATCCCTCGAGGACTAGTATTGGTTTAGTTCCTTTTAGATTTCTGAGTTAGTTGGGTTCTTGTCCCATCAAATCTTTATGACAGTTTAGAAGCTTCAGACATAGCTAGTCTTGTACTCCATGTTTGGATTTGGTATTTATTTGACCATGTTCCTACTTAGTTGTGGTTGCCTATTTCCATTTTGTATGCTTTCGCTTATCACTTCTTATTTATAACTGAGTATGATATGATCAAGGGTTAACTTTGGATATTTGTTGTCCTAGGTACCGTGTTATATCTAGGGGTAACCTCAGAGCATGACAAACTTGGTATTAGAGCCTCAGGTTCAAGATTCCTAGGGTGTATGAAATCTGTATTAGGTAGAGTCTCTTTCATGTGTGTGAAGCATGCCACACTTATGAGAGAAAGGCTACGAGGTGTCTTAGGAAAAACTTCACTTCTTTCTTGATCAATATCCTGCGATAGAGTTTAACTCTATTACTCCTCTAATCCATTCTTTATGCATTTTAGATTATGCCTCCTCGCCGTGCCATGCCTCGCAGAGCCGCTCGAAATGTTTATTCTTCAAATCCTGACCCTGAGGTTATAAATGTGGAGTTCAAAAATGCTATTTATATGCTAGCCCAGACTATGGCCGCTCAAGCCAATCAACAGGCTCCTATCCCCGTCCACCCCTAAGTGGGGCGATATCGGCCTGAGTTTGAGACTTCATTCGCATAAACCCGCCTGAGTTCTATGATTCAAAAGTTGGTGAGGATCCACAAAACTTCATGGATGAGGTAAAGAAGATTTTTGGTGTGTTGCAAGTGGTTGGTGTTGAGGGTGTTGAGCTAGCTTCCTATCAACTCAAGGATGTGGATCACATTTGGTTCACTCAATAGAGGAATGATAGGGCTAGGGACGTGGACCCTATGACTTGGGAATGCTTTGAAAGGGCTTTTCTTGACCAGTTCTTTCTGAGCGAGTTGAGGCAAGCTAAGGCCAAAGAATTCATGAATTTAAGGCAAGATTATACGTCAGTCCAAGAGTACGGGTTGAAGTTCACCCAAATTTCTAGGTATTCTCCTTCCATGGTGGTTGACCCATGGGATGAGATGAGCAAGTACATTTATAGAGTATCAGATATGGTGAAGAAAAAGTGTAAGTCTGTGAGGCTTATGGGTGACATGGATATTTCTTGACTTATGACTCATGCCCAACAGATTAAGGGAGAAAACTTTAGGGAAATGGCAAGGGAGAACAAGAGGGGTAGATCAGAGTGTTCAGGCTTTAGCCATCAGATATCCGGAGGCAAACATCACTCTTCAATTCAGAAGAAATCCTCAGGACTCGTTCATTCTTCAGCTAGTGCTCCTACACAGGCCCCCAAGCCTCTTCCTGATCAGACTGGTAGAGGATCTGGTTCTTATTCAGAAGGGAGTGTTGCAAAGGGTGCTCCTTACCCTTCTTGCAACAAGTGTGGTAGAAGTCATCTTGGGGAGTTTTTAGTTGGTTCAGGTGGATGCTTTGGATGTGGTAGGTGATGTGCCATGAGTTTGTGGCACTTTTGATGCTTAAAACTTGGATCTGAAGTATGTTCTTTAGCGATTTTTAGTACCTTTGATGTGTTTTTGAGTCTTGTGCAGGAAAAATAGGGTTCGGAGACTAAGTGTAGGAAAAGATTGACATTTTGGCTGAAATTGACTTCTATGACTCAATCCTACGAGTCGTGGAAGTCAGTCGTGGAAAGAGTATTGAAGATCAAGCTGGAGTCTGAGTTCTACGGAAGGTTTCCACGAGCCATGGAATTGTTCACTAGTCGTGATTTCTCCTCGTGGAACCTGATCAGAGAAAGGGCAAAAAGTCTGAGATTGATGACTCAAGTCCACGAGTTGTGATTCAAGTCATAAGTCGTAGAAAGAACTCGTGGAAGAGAACCCGCAGGATGACAAATACTTTGAGTTTCACGAGTGCTGACGATGACCCATACAAAGTTCCACAGACCGTAGACTGTGTCTGTGGAAGCTGCTGATTCTAGTTTCCTTGTTTAACTAGGATAGGTTTTTAATTGCCTATAAATACCTTTCCTAGGTTTTATTTAATGTTTTATACTCGTTACTTTGTAGGAAACACATTCAAAATATTGAGATTTTAGTTTGTTCTTTGTTTTGAGAGTTGAATACATTCATAGTTCATTGTTCTTGATTTCCATCTTCATCTATTCAAGATTCCAGATTTCTTTATCTCTATCGTAAGTATATGATCATGAACACATTAATAACTCTTGATTTTTTACTTATGAACATGAGTAGCTAAATCCACAACTAGGGTTCTGGGAACCATGAAGGATTAATGAAGTAGGCAAAGAACTTGGGTACGCTAGGGCGGTGTTTATGCATGTATTGTTCTTTCTTTCGCTTTGATTGCTTTTTAACAGTGCGCAACGTTAGAACTCGCCTTATCCTTACTTGCCGGACCAAGGAGGTAACAGATAGGAAAAGGGTTGTTTAACAATGGAGATTTGAGGCTACCAACCCTCATCTAATAGCTTGACCTTGTCCGGGAATAGTTAATCTGGGATCAAGGGTAAGGGTTAGTAAATCATACACCCACGGCCGGACCAAGGCGTGTGGTGGAATTCATCTATCTACCGGACCAAGTATTTAGGTGAACCTAACTTACTAATTCTGCATGCTAAGCACCAAACTAGTTTACTAAGTACAACGCCTTACTAAGTTATGATCTCATGAGGAACACTACCCTAGTCATCTCTCCCATTGATTACAACTCTTAAAATTGTCACGTGTTACGTATTTACATTCTAGTTACAATTACTGCTTGTTACTTTAAAACCCCTTTTTCGAGGGAAATAAATGACTAAAAGAACGAGTAAACATTAATCGATCATAGTCCTACCATATTCCATGTGGGATCGATGCCAACCTTCATTGGGTTCTATATTTTATCACTAACCGCTTACGCTTCTAAAAGGAGGTGTATTTTGGGTGTATCAAATTTCGGCGCCATTGCCGGGGAATACAATTTAGGATTAAGAGAGATTGTGTTTATTTCACTATTAGTCCTTATTTCTTGATTTTACTTTTTCTGTTGTTTTTGTTTTGTTCTACGGGTTGCACACTTATGTATGCCCAGTAAAAGGAGTCAAGGCAATCCCTTGATCCCATATGATCCTAAGATCTCCAAAACCTTAAGAAATATGGCTAAAGAGGGAGAGCAGGAGATATAGGAGCAGATCACATCTCGGTTGTTGGTTGAAGCCGAGCAGAGGAAAAAGGAATCTGAGCAGAGCAAAAAGGCAGGGGAAGATGCCCTTGCTGCTGAAGATGCTCAAATCGCAGCTGACCTTGCAGCTCCAGAAGCGGTAGCTGAGTAAGCAGAGCAAGCACGACAACATGTTGTATGAGACAAGACAGCAGTTAGACAGAATTTCACATAGAATAGCGGCCGACAGATACAGCAGCCAAGGCAATCCCCTCGCTACTATGATTATGATGAGGATGATGATGAGGAGGAATTAGGCATTACTAGACCTATAGTGTTTCCACCACTGGCTGAGGGAGAGAAATTTGACATCACCAGCACCATGATCCAGTTGATGAACCATATGGGACTGTATGCTAGAAAACCTACAGAAGATGCAAATCTTCATGTGAAGAATTTTACTCAGATTTGCAGGTGTATAGTCTACCAGGAGTGGGGAAAGATGATATAAGACTGAGGTTGTTTTCCTTCTTATTAACCAATAAGGCAACTGTGTGGCTCTCAAAATTGCCTGATAATTCCATATACACATGGCATGAGCTGAAGACCCAGTTTTTAGAGCGGTTCTTTCCTCCATCAAGGATGTTGCAGCTGAAGTAAGAGGTCTACAATTTCAAGCAGCTACCTGCAGAGGCATTATATGAGGCTTGGTTGAGGTTTAAGAAGAAGGTGAAGCAAGTTCTGAGACATGGAATTCTTTCAAGGCATCTGATGGAGATATTCTACAAGACACAAAAGCAGTAGCTGACACTATAACTGGAGGAGCATTCATGGAGAATTCGTATTTTGAAGCTTCTGAGATGCTGGACAGAGTCACCAAAACCAACATAGCATGTCATTCTAGAGAGTCAGATACCCCAGCAAGTACATATATAATCGGTAGGTCCGTGGATTTCAATGAACTTCATGATCTTAAACAAGATATCGCTAAGATAAACACGAGTGTTGGGCTGCTTGCAAAGAAATTCCTAAGTGAGGGAGTAGAGAAGGTGAAAGCCATCGGCTCACAAGGGAAAGAACCAAGGCCAGATGATTACTCATCCGAGGAGGAGGTCAGTTATCTGAATGATCAAGGGGCAGGTTTCCGGGCCTCTGGCCAAGGAAATCAAGGTTGGAACAAAGATAGAGATGACTATTACAATCGATCTGGTTACAGAGATAGGAGTTGATCTAGAGACAGAGATGGTGACTGGCACAAAAAGGATGGGCACAAGAATGATAGAAGTGGTCTTTATGTCCCTTCTGGAAATCTCAAAGATAGACCTGAACAACCTACTATGAGGGAGCTGCTCAACAAAGTATTTCAAAAGGTGGATTTTACGGATGCAAGAATGAAAGAGATAAAAGTTGACCTTTCAAATATCAGTTAGAGAGTGGATTCCTATTCTGTTTCCATAAAGCAGCTTGAGAGGCAGATGTACCATATTTCCACTAGCATGAATCTGCGTCAAAAGGGTACTTTCCCAAGTGACACCATTTAGAACCTAAAAAATGATCGACAGGTTATGGTTGTGACTACCCGAAGTAGAAATCAAACCATTGATCCCTCCATGCCTATAGTTGTTAATGTGCCAGCCGAAGTTGAAAAGGATAATGCTGAGATTTTGATTGAGTCTGAACAAAATGATAGTGGTGAAGGGACAAGTGAGAGATAGTCTTTGGAGTTGAAAGCAAAGAGCAAAGAGGTTGCACCGGTCCTGAAACCCATGTCATTGCCTCCTTCACTCTCCCCACAGAGATTGAAGAAGAAGTTTGAGGATGGAAAATTTCACAAGTTCATCTCCATGTTGAAACAAATTTCAGTCAACATTCCTTTAGTTGAAGCATTGGAGCAGATGCCTAGATATGATAAATTCATGAAGGATCTGGTGACTAGGAAGAGGATGGTAAGCTTTGAGCCAGCTGATAATTTGCACCACTGTAGTGCAATAGCTTCTCGTTCTTTAGTGCAGAAGAAAGAAGATCCTAGAGCTTTTACTATTCCTTGCATGATTCGAGCATTCTACTTTGCTAAGGCATTGTGTGATCTGGGTGCGAGTATTAATCTGATGCCATTAGCAGTATTAAAACAGCTGGGTTTAGGAGCCCTCAAACCAACTACAATACGGCTTCTTATGGTAGATCACACCGTGAAAAGGCCTGTAGGGATTCTCTATGATGTTCTTGTGAAAGTTGATACCTTCATCTTTCCTGCAGATTTTGTGATTCTTGATTGCGAGGTGGATTTTGAAGTCCCTATCATCCTGGGGCGACCATTCCTTGCTACTAGATCCGCGCTTGTTGATTTCGAGACTGGGCAGATGAAGTTCAGATTGAATGATGAGGTAGTTACTTTTAATGTCTGCCAATTTATGAAGCATCATGACGACATACGAGTAGTTTCAGTTATTGATGTGGTTGATAAGGATTAGTTAGTTATGCCGGTTGAGGAGAGATTCGGTGTTGAGGAACTTGCGGTTGTGATTATGAATTTTGAAGGAGATGATATTGATGAGTATGACGAGATTGTTGAAGCACTAGCAGGTATGGGGTCTTACATCTACACTCCAAAGAAGCTTGACTTGGACTTGAAAAATAGACAAACACCGCCTGCCAGACCATCTATTGAGGAGCCTCCGGTCTTGGAGCTCAAAGCATTTCCAGCCCATATACGGTATGTGTTCCTAGGAGAAAATGAGACCTTGCCAGTTATTATTGTTGCAGACTTAGTTGAAGGGCACGTTGAAGCTTTGGTTTATGTGTTGAAAAAGTTTAAGAGGGCCATTGGTTGGACCATCATAGACATCATTTGGATTCTGCCTAGAATCTGTACACATAAAATTTAGCTCACACCAGATTGTATTCTGAGTATTGAGCACCAATGTATGCTGAATTAGCCTATGCAAGAGGTCGTCAAAAAGGAGATTATTAAATGGCTAGATGAAGGCATGGTTTATCCTATTTCTAACAACAAGTGGGTGAGCCTGGTTCAGTGTGTGCCAAAGAAGGGTGGGATTAATGTAGTCCTAAATGCAAAAAATGAGTTCATTTCGATGAATCCAGTCACAGGCTAGCGTATATGCATGGATTATAGAAAGGTGAATGCTTGGACTAAAAAGGACCATTTTCCAATGTTGTTCATGGATCAGATGTTAGACCGTCTTGTAGGAAGAGCATGGTATTGTTTTCTTGATGGTTATTCGGGATACAATCAGATTTTGATTGCTCCTGAAGACCAAGAGAAGAGTACTTTCACTTATCCATATGGGACATTTTCTTTCAAGAGGATGCCTTTTGGTCTATGCAGTGCACCAGTGATATTTCAGTGATTCATGATGTCTATTTTCTCAGACATGGTGGAGGACACTATTGAGGTATTTATGGATAATTTTTCTATAGTGGGTGACTCATTTGAAGATTGTTTGGATCATCTGAGTTGTGTGCTGAAATGATGTGAAGAATGTAATCTGGTGCTAAACTGGGAAAAATGTCACTTCATGGTGAAAGAGGGCATAGTGCTTGGCCATAGGATCTCCAAGAAGGGTATTGAGGTCGACAAAGCAAAATTGAGGTGATTGAAAAATTACCTCCACCAGTTTTTGTGAAGGGGATTCGAAGCTTTTTGGGGCATGCTAGTTTCTGTAGGAGGTTTATCAAGGAATTCTTCAAAATTGCTAATCCATTGTGCAAATTATTGGAGAAGGAGGTAAAGTTTGTGTTTGATGATGCATGTTTGAAGGCATTCGAATGCCTTAAAGAAAAGTTGGTCTCAGCTCCTATCATTATTTCTCCTGATTGGTCTCAACCTTTTGAGGTTATGTGCGATGCTAGTGGAGTGGCGCTAGGAACAGTCCTAGGCCAAAGGCGCGAAACGATTCTCCATCCCATATACTACTCCAGCAAAGCACTTAACCCGAATCAAAGAATTATACGGTCACTGAATAGGAGTTGCTTGTTGTGGTCTTTTCTTTTGGAAAATTCAAATCTTATTTGCTTGGCACCAAGGTGGTGGTGCATACTGACCAAGAAGCTCTTCGTTATCAAATGGCAAAAAAAAATGCTAAGCCAAGGCTGATTAGATGGGTATTGCTGCTGTAAGAGTTTGATTTTGAAGTCAAGGACCGGAAGGGTACATAAAATCAGGTAGCAGACCACTTGTCTAGACTAGAAGAAAAAGCAATGTTCAAGCTTAATGATGAGCAGGAGATAGATGACTGGTTTCCTGATGAACAAGATCTGGCCGCTTCTCAAAATTTGATCCCATGGTTTGCTGACATTGTCACTATTTGGCAAGTGATTTGGCGCCTGATGATTTGTCTGTCCACCAAAGAAGAAAGTTCATGTCCGATCTCAAGAAATACTTCTGGGAAGAGCCATTCTTGTTCCGTGTGTGTGCTGATACTATGATCCGGAGATATGTGCCTGAAGCAGAGATGATGGAGATATTAGAGCCTTGCCATTCATCCCCTATTGAGGGTCATCATAGTGGTATCCGGACTACACACAAGATTTTACAATGCGTCTACTATTGGCCGACTATTCACAAAGACACCCATGAGTTTTCTAAAGCTTGCAGCAGATGTCAAAGGGAAGGAGGTATATCAAGGAGGCATGAGCTTCCTCTTAATCCCATCCTTGTGATTGAGCTGTTTGATGTTTGGGGCATAGAATTCATGGGCCCGTTCGTGTCATCTAATGGAAACTGGTACATATTGGTGGATGTTGACTATGTATCAAAATAGGTGGAGGTAGTTTCACTTCCCAGTAATGAAGGAAAGTGTGTCACAGAATTCTTGAAAAAGAACATCTTCTCCAGGTTTGGTACGCCAAGGGAAATAATTAGCGATGGAGGCTCTCACTTTTGAAACAGGTTGTTTCGTGCTTTGCTTAAGAAATATGGAGTAAAACACAGAGTTGCAACCCCTTATCATCCTCAAATGAGCGGGCAAGTGGAGGTTTCCAACAAAGAAATAAAATTGATCTTGTCCAAGACTGTCAATGCCAATAGAAAGGATTGGTCGCGAAAGTTAGATGATGCATTATGGATGTACCAAACAAAATTCAAAAACCTAATAGGTATGTCACCATATCATTTCGTGTTTGGTAAGGCGTGCCATCTTCCAGTTGAGTTAGAACATAAGGCCATATAGGCATTGAAGAAGCTGAACTTGGATTGGTCTGAGGTATCATTGCATCGGCTTGGGAAACTCAATGAGTTGGATGAGTTCCGTCTTAATGCATATGAGAGTTCAGCCTTATATAAAGAGAAGATGAAGTTGTACCATGACCGGAAGATAGAAAAGAGAAACTTCCAGCCGGGTGACTTGGTCCTGCTTTTCAATTTGAGACTTCGCTTGTTTCCTGGCAAGTTGAAGTCTAAGTGGATTGGACCATTCAAGGTGGTACAAGTGTTTCCTCATGAGGCCGTTGAACTTGAAAACCATAAAGGAAAGAGGTTCAAGGCCAATGGACAGCGGATCAAGGTATATTTTGGCACAGCAGAAGACCTCAAAACAATTGAAGCCTGGAGCCTTGATGAGTTTGTCCCACCCAAGGCGCTTGATGAAGTCTAAGTAATCAAGAAACATGCGTTATTCCGCGATGTTAAATCAGGCGCTGCATGGGAGGTAACCCATGGATTTTTTATTTTATTTTGTTGTTTTTACCATTCTAGAGGTGTTTTGGCAAAATCTGAGTATCCAAAACACTCGCGTCGTGACGCGATGTTAAATTAGGCGTTTGTTGGGAGGCAACCCAAGGTTAATGTTTACTATGTGTGCAGGAACAGGTTGAGGGAGAATGCTAGAAATGATAACACTCCGAAAATGGGTAATTCAGGTTCCACAAGCAAGGTTCACGAACCATGGATCAATCCACAGGTCGTAGACCCAACTCGTGAAACTCAGGTAAAAATGGCCAAGTGCAGAACAACATCTACGAACCAGTTCCATGAGTCATGATTAAAATCATGGGTCATTGTTTCAGGTCGTAGAAATCAGAGAATTATGGCAATCTGCAGAAATTAATCCATGAACCACTTCCACGAGCCGTGATCACAATCACGAATCATGGTTTCTGGTCGTGGAAATATGATGAAAACATGGGTGGCAAGACTTGTTCCATGATCCTATTCTACAGGTCGTGGTTAACTCCACGACTCATAAACACGACTCGTGGAATGCAGGTAAGTTTTCTTTTAATTTTACTATTTACCCACTTCACCCGACCCGACCTGCGACCCCTATTGTTTAAATTACCCTAAAATCAAATCTTTCCCCTATTTTTTCCATCAAAACCAACCACTGCCATCTCCTACTTCCATTCAAACACCCAAATCTCTTCCAATCCGCCATCAATTAAGTTAATGTCCTAAAATCACTCCCCATATTCCCCCCAAATTGATCGTGTCACTGTTTTCCTCACCATAAGTGTCGAAAACTAACAACAGTTTGCTTCAAGTCATGGGTCGTGGTCTTTGGCGCACAATCACTAGTATTCACTCTAGTTCTTTCATAAATTCAAAGGTATGAACTCAGATTCTAACCTTGTTTGAATTTGTGGAGAACATAACTTTACCTAAGGTAATCTTGTATGAATAAATTGTTTAAACACCCTAAAGGATGAAAGTGTAGAGTGAATACTGAATCTATGTACGAAATTATGTGTATAAATGTGCAAGTGGTTGAAAGATTAAGCGAATTTGAAAAACAATGGTTTTCTGCTACACAGTGATCACGAGTGTACTCTACAGGTCGTGGTTCATTCCACGAGACATGGAATGCACTCGTCAAAGTTAGAACAAAAACTTGTTCTCAAGTCTGATTTTCATGAGGGTTGTCCATGAGTCGTGGTTCATTCCATGAGTCGTGATTCATTCCATGAGTCATGGATGGCACTCGTGAATCTCAGACCTGCAGAATATAGAAGAGGTCTGATTTTCACGAGAGACATCTACAAGTCATGGTTCCAATCACACGTCATAGATGCAACTCATAGAACTCAGACCTGCAATCACATTTTGCTTCCCAGAAATCACGAGGGGTTTTCACGAGTCGTGGTTCATTCCACGGACCGTGCAACCCACTCGTGGAACCCAAGTTCAGTAAAAATCTAAATATTTTTTTTGGGTTCTCCTTGGTTTGGTTGTACTAATATTTCCTCCGCAGGTACAATGCAATCGAAAAACACCTCGCAAAAGGGTACAGCCTACACAACTAAAGAGGTCAGAGAAGGGGCTCGTTTGCTTAAGTCTAGACTCACGGATAAGCCCGATGAGCCAACTGAACCATAATCAAGTGGGTCCGAGGAGATCTATGAAATTCAGCATGATTTGGATGTAGAGCCTCAGGCCACGAGATGTAGGGTACAAACTAAGGAAGCTGAAGAGGTAGCACTATAGCTGGTGCTTACAGTTACTCCACCAGTAACGACCACAACTCCCCAGTCTGAAGAGGGAGAGCGGTCTTCCTAGGAGGGTGATAACAATATTGAGGAGAGCGACACAGGGGATGGTAATGGCTAAGAAAATGAGTCTAATGATGTGGGGTCAGCATCCGGTGATATGAGCTCCTTTGATCCTGCCATTTCGGTTGTTGCACCTCAATCACAGGCAGAGACTGATAGAGCATAGAGACCGGCGGCTCATGATAATCGGCGATGGTGTGTCCCAACCATGAGGGACAAATATATGCAGGGGATTTACCAGTCTGATAGAGGTTTGCCCAAAAGGGGTATATCTGAGGAGCCACAGATCTGGACCAAGGGCTTATTATTCGTGCCAGACATTCAGGCCACTTTAAATCATTACTGGTGTGGTTGGACGGCTGAGCCCCCGGGCAGCTATTATCCTGAGATCGTAAGAGAGTTTTATGCCTCAGATGCAGCCATGGGGAGTCAGCTCCTTGGATCGAGATAGCGATATAAAGACATACCTCTACTCACCAGTACCTTGGTGCGACATGCACCTATTGTTATTTCTAAGCGGACTATTCAACGGTTCTTATTTGGGCTATAATATGAGTTACAAGTCAACCAGACCGAGTTTGATAGCAAGATGAAGATTGTCCGAGATAAGGTAATGATGAGGGACCCAGTTCAGTGAGCGTACTTATTGAAATGGGCTACGGGTTATATCGCAGAAAATAGAGGAGATGCAGAATGGGTTCACAGCGATGAAATAAAGAAGGCAACACCAAATATCGATAGCAAGTTTTGGTGGGCCATCGTTCAGTCCTGCATCTATTCGACTCAGGCGGACAATTATTTGATGCCTGATCATGCAGTACTAGTGGCCAGCATCATGGACGAATATGAGATAAATTTTCCACACTGCATATTGGAGGAGATCCATGAGCGGGCTTTCAGACCGCACAATAGCATTCCTTTCCAATGCTTAATCCATTGCATGTGTATAAAATCAGATGTGCCATGGATTTCATATATTGACCACACATTGGAGGTGATTAGGATACAGTATACCGGGTTGATTAGAGATGTGGCTAACCTGGTTGCACATCGACGAGCGTCATCCTCCATTTCTGTGAGCACTGTGAGAGTTTAGGGGTCCTCCACAGCATGAGACCCAACTGATATACATGATACATGAATAAGTGTCATGGCAGAGGGTACCACCGCCACCGCTTCAACTTCAGCACCTTCGACTTCTCAGACACCAAATGGTATCCCTACCATGCCACTACGCCCAACTGTCTTGGGTAGGGTTACTATTGATGTTTAGTTTCTTTAGAAGTTGGTTGCTTGCAAGGCTGATATGCAAAAACAGGTGAATGATTTGTTGGACCAGCTCCAACCATGGGTGATATCTACTATAGCGGCCGCGAAGGAGAGGATGAAAGTTGAAATCGACCGGGATGCACGAGCAATGACAGCAAGGGTTGATGCTTTTGAGCACCTAGTAAGTGCTCGGTTACAGTCCATACAAAGATCAGACTTGGGACATATTCTGGATGAGTTGGAAAGACTTTAAGAGGAGGTTATATCTGTCGATACTAGCCAGACCCCGCTCATGCCCTCCATCAAAATTGAGGTCCCAGTGCCCACGCGCCAAGTTGTTGACTTATTTGTTGTGATAGAGCATACGCCTCCAGGTGATAGACCAAAGAGAGTGCGCACTGATAGCACTTCTGAGACTTAGATGGATCCAAAGAGGTTGTGATACGATACCACTACTGCCATACGACAATCTCTTGATGATATGCTCCTCCTTGAGGAGGCAAAGCAACAAAGACGTCATGGTGCATCCTCTAGTTTGGCCCCAGTTGGAGGAGGGGCTACATCTTTAGTTCTTGGGACTCCGGAGGTGGTTGCAACTGAGAGGGCATCCACTGTTGTCACTTCTATTGTTAAGTGATTGAGCGTGACGACCACTGCCACCATCACTAACACTACTGTGGGTGCTACATCACAAGCCCCGCCTACTTCATCAGACGTCGGTGCCTAGGCACCTCAGGTATGTTCTTGCCTCCCTTTGCCTTTATTGTTTTAGTGCATTGAGGGCAATGCACATCACGTTTTGGTGGGGTGGGGGCAGTAGCTTGTCCATATTTTGATGGGTTTCTTGGCAAAGTCTGAGTATCCAAAAGACCCGCATTGTGCCACGATGTTAAATCAAGTGCTGCATAAGAGGCAACCCATGAGGGTACTCACAAGGTACTCAAGTCCTTGGGTTTTCTTGCCTGTGTTCTTTCCCTAAGGATTTTTAATTTTTGTTGAACTAGCACATTTAGTATAGGTTGTGTGTAGTAAAGGAAGAAACGCAACTTAGCGCAGTCTATGGTATGATTTTTAATTGGATTTTGATTGAAAAAGAATGGAGACCCCTCCAAAAATTTTGTGTGACATGAAAATATCTATTTTTGATAGACTGACCATTATGGATATGTGCATGACATTAGGTTAATCGATCTGATAAATGACTTAAGCTAGAGTATGAACCTGATAGTTAGTATGTGATTATTATACTCTGTGCCATATGTGTGTGAGCTATATTTGTACTGTTCTTGCATTGTGTGCCAATCTAGAACTTGCCAAGTTAGTCTTGCCTAGGGTGTAGGATGGTTGTTTAGGAAAGGATCATAGGTCATTTATGAAATAGTCCACTTTAGCCTAAATGACCATCCAAATGATATGAATACCCTTTGATCCCTGATTTTGAGCCTAAATTGACCCTTTTTATTGTTTAGCCTAATCGCCTTCCCTGTTTTCTATGAACATTCAGTTTGGCCCTGGTCCCTCCTTGGACATTGTGCACCTCAACTCAGGCAAATCGCCTAAGTTGAGAGTAGCTACTATGAAGGTGAGTGTGAAATAGGGGGTATGAAAAGAAAAGGTTAGTGATAAAGAGGGAAATAACGGGTGTGGCAGATTTACTAGAAAAAAAAAGAAAATGAACAAAGAAAGAACAAGAAAAAGAAAAAAAAAGTGAGAAAATAAGTTGAGCGTGAACAAAAGCCGTACCCATCACTTGATGAAAAAGAAAGAACAAAAAGGGAGAAAAAGAGAGAAAAAAAATAGAGTTGGTCTAGAAAAGTGGAAGAAGCATAGCGTAGTGCCAAGGAGAACTTAGTCACTATTTCCCATATCTACCATACCCGTCCCCGAGCCTATGTTACAATACGAATAAATACCTATAGTGATCCTAACCCAACTGTTCAAAAGCCAAGGCATAGAAAATAAGGGCAAGCCTATGGTATTGTGCACGCATTGCTTGAATATCTTTATGAGTGTGAGTGTTCTAGTTCAGTCCCAGCAATCTTGATTGTATCATTGTGCGATTGGGACTTATTTATGGTGAGGGCACAAGAGTAACATTGATTGTTAACTGTTAAGGTAAGACTCATATGTGTATGCTATGTTGTCTGTTGATATCATAATATTGTCCATGGATCCTCTTATGTTGTCTTGATAGGCGCAATTTGTGCACTTGTTTGTATTGAAAAGGGGGGATACTTATTGTAAACTGAATTGCTAAATCATATGACTGCCGTAGTTCCTAGATTTCTTTTGCCCAAGCGTCGTTGTAGGATAGTTTTGTTTTGTAGCTTGAGGACAAACAACAGTTTAAAGTTGAGGGTGTTGATGTGCCAAGAGTTTACGACACTTTCAACGCTTAAAACTTGGAATTGGAGTATGTTCTTTAGCAATTTTTAGTACCTTTGATGTATTTTTGAGTCTTGTGCAGGAAGAACAGGGTTCGGAGACTAAGTACAGGAAAAGATTGAAATTTTTGCTGAAACTAACTTCTACGACTCAATCCTACGAGTCGTGAACACTTCCACGAGTCGTGGAAGTCAGTCATGGAAAGAGTACTGAAGATCAAGATGGAGCCTGAGTTCTATGGAAGGTTTTCACGAGCCGTGGACTTGTTCACGAGTCGTGATTTCTTCTCGTGGAACCTGATCAGAGAAGGGGCTAAAAGTCTGAGATTGATGACTCAAGTCCATGAGCCGTGATTCAAGTCACAAGTCATAGGTAAAACTCATGGAAGAGAATCCGCAGGATGACAAATACTCTGAGTTTCACGAGTGCTGACGATGACTCGTAGAAACTTCCACGGACCGTAGACTGTGTCCATGGAAGCTGTCAATTCTAGTTTCCTTGTTTAACTAGGATAGGTTTTTCATTGTCTATAAATACCTTTCCTAAGTTTTATTTTACGTTTTATGCTCGTTACTTTGTAGGAAACACATCCGAAATATTGAGATTTTAGTTTGTTCTTGGTCTTGAGAGTTGAATACATTCATAGTTCATTGTTCTTGATTTCCATTTTCATCTATTCAAGATTTCGGATTTCTTTATCTCTTATCGTAAGTATATAATAATGAACACATTAATAACTCTTGATTGTTTACTTATGAACATGAGTAGCTAAATCCACAACTAGGGTTGTGGGAACCATGAAGGATTAACGAAGTAGGCAAAGTACTTGGGTACGCTAGGGTGGTGTTATGAATGTATTGTTCTTCCTTTCGCTTTGATTGCTTTTTAATAGTGTGCAACATTAGAACTCTCTTTATCCTTACTTGTCGGACCAAGGAGGTAATGGATGGGAAAAGGGTTGTTTAACAATAGAGATTTTAGGCTACCAACCCTCATCTAATAGCTTGACCTTGTCCGAGAATAGGTAATCTAGGATCCAAGGTAAGGGTTAGTAAATTATACACCCACGACAGCACCAAGGCGTATGGTGAAATTCATCTATCTATCATACCAAGGATTTAGATGAACCTAACTTATCAATTTTGCATGCTAAGCACCAAACTAGTTTACTAAGTACAACGCCTTACGAAGTTATGATCTCATGGGAAACACTACCCTAGTCATCTCTCCCATTGATTACAACTCTTAAAATTCTCACGTGTTACTTATTTACATTCTAGTTACAATTACTGCTTGTTACTTTTAAAAAAACCTTTCGAGGGAAATAAATGACTAAAAGCGCGAGTAAACAGTAATCAACAATAGTCCTACTATATTCCATGTGGGATCGACCCCAACCTTCAATGGGTTCTATATTTGATCAGCCATCGCTTACGCTTCTAAAAGGAGGTGTAATATGGGTGTATCAACAGGTTAGACCCAAGATTAAGGATTTCCCTTCAGCTATGAAGGGACAGGGAGGTAGTAGGACTCAGTCTGCCCTAGTAGCTTTAGGAGGTCGACCGACCCAGTAGGGCACTGCTTCTAGTTCTGGTGGTCAGCGCCGGAATCTCCTTTATGCTATGTCCTCTCGCCAGGACAAGGAGAGTTCACCAGACGTTGTCACAGGTATTTTCAAAGCCTTCTCTTTTGATGTGTATGCTTTATTGGACCCCGATTCCTCCTTATCTTTTGTGATCCCTTATACTGCTTGCAAGTTCGAGATTAGTCCGGATCATCTATTAGAACCCTTTTGTGTTTCTACTCCTCTTGGTGAGTCAGTCTTAGCCAAAAGAATTTATCGAAATTGCCATATCTCAGTCTTTCATAGAGTCACTTCAGCATATCTAGTAGAGTTGGAGATGACTAACTTTGACATTATTCTTGGTATGGGTTGGTTGTATGCATGTTATGCCTCGGTTGATTGTCGTACTCGAGTCATCAGTTTTAAGTCTCCAGATGAGCCTGTCTTAGAGTGGTAGGGTAGTCCTCCATCCTTGAAGGTTCGTTTCATATCTTATCTCAAGGCTAGAAAGATGATCTTTAAGGGTTATGTTTATCATATAGTTCGTGGTTGTGGACACGGAGTCTGAAACCCCATCCCTCCAGTCAGTTCTTATTGTGAAAGAGTTTCTCGAAGTGTTCCTCGAGGATTTGCCCGAAGTCCCTCCCGAGTGAGATATCGACTTTGGGATAGATCTTCTTCCAGATACACATCCTATCTCTATTCCTCCTTATAGAATTACTCCCGTGGAGCTCAAGGAATTGAAAGATCAGTTGAAGGACCTTATTAATAAGGGTTTTATCCGACCCAACATCTCTCCATGGGGTGCTCCTGTCCTATTCATGAAAAATAAATATGATTCTCTCAGAATGGATATCAACTACTGTTAGTTGAACAAGGTTACAATCAATAATAAGTATCCCATCCCTAGGATTGATTACTTGTTCGATCAGCTTTAGGGTGCCAGTTATTTCTGTAAGATTGACCTTAGATCTGGTTATCATCAGCTTTGTGTTTGAGAGTGTGTGTGATGACCCTTTCGATCATCTTTGCATTTATGCATTTATTGTACTATTAGATCTTTCCTATAGCGACCCAAATCATTTATGGCTTGCTGGGACCAGTAGTTCGGTGCGCTGGTTGTTCGTTTGGTTGTTTTGGTGGTTTGCCTGTTGTAGAGCCTTAACTTAGAATGACTTTAGTCAACATTCTTAGCTAACGTGCATGAAAATTGAATTCATACAGTTCTGTTAGCTTCGGAGCATTGTGTTTGGGCTAGTTGGACCTTTAGTTGAGGCCTGAGAACTTCCCGTGTGGGTTTTTTGTTGCGTTCTCTGTTTTCAGGCTATTTGGAGTTGAAAGTGTGACTTTGGGTAGCTTTTGATAATAGAAGCGTCAGATTCAAAATCTGACGATTCCATCAACTCTGAAATGTTGAGTTTGGGTTAGGTAGGTGGTTGGTTTGGGTTTCGGATGAGCGGGCTTATTATGAGCGGGCTTATTTTAAGCCTTTGTGTTCTTATTGGTTAGTGTTTACTTGGGTCAACATTTCTCTGAAATGACATCGTATGGAAGTTTTGTTGATTCCGTTGAGTCCGGAACGTTGTTTCACTCTATTAGCATTATTAGTTTTTGAATATCGATTTCTAATTGTGCCCGGAATACCGCGTGGAGTTTCAAAAATATTGTAGAAAAATATTGCAAACCAGGCCTTTAGCGCCATCGGCGCCGGCCTAGCGCCATCGCACTCACATGTATTTTGGTTGGCCAGTATGATTGCTCTGTGATGGCATCGTTGGCGCTGGCCATTTTCAAGCAGCTATATATTTCTGAGTATTTGTTTTTCTAGCCTTTTTCTCTGAACTTTTCCAACTCTAAAACACTTATACTCTCTACCACATTGCTCCATATCAGTCCTAGCCTTGGGGAAATCAATTGTTCATCGATAATTCGTGATCCTTCGATTCTTTGTAAGTCTTCTTCCCCAACTTGCTTTCTCTTGTTCTTTTCTAAAATCCTCCATTGTTTCTCATTTCCAAAATCTTGGAAGTTGTTGTAGAGGCTTCTTTCTTGCTCTTGCATGTTCGTGGGTTCGAGGAATTCACCGTCTTGGCTTAATTACTCTCTTTGTGGTAAGTAATCCTTGTCTAATTTCCGATTTTGTTCTTACAATTCTAACTTTAAGCTTTCTCTTGGGCAGGCTATTTTGACGCCCTCTTCTTGCCAAAATTGTGCTCAATTTTGGAGCATGTCTTCTTTGCACCATTATGGCCGTCATGCTTCTTTCCATTTTTGGTTTTGAGAGTGGGCACGCTTTTGACCCGGATTTTGACCCGGCTATTATTATAGCAATATGGGTATCGATAGAGTCATTTTAATGTTTTATTTATGTTGTTGATAGTTTGATTATCATTCGGGAGTTCTCAGAGTGCTTCGAGCTTGGATATTGTTGTCCCAGCAGCTTGGCATCGTACGACAGGTAGGTTATGGTCTAAACTCCCAAGACTTAGCATATTTCGGATAAAATTATAGTATTGGGCACCTTTGGGTTGGGTTTACTAGTTTGATACCACAAACCTTGACCGCTTATTCATGTTTGGTTACTTTTCTTCCTCTGATGTGTGTAGTATTTGTCTTATACGCTCTATTCACCCTTGTGGTCCGGTGTGGCCTTTTATAGACTCTGAAACATAGTTGTTGGGATATTAGGAATGTCCGTGAGTCCCGGACATCGTTATTACTTTTATAGAGCTGACTATCTGTGTTGTAGAATGATTGAAGCATGTACAGGGCCGATAGGTTGATTGTGAGCCGTTGGGCTACTGATTGTGTTTGAGCATGCCTTTATAATACATATAAAAGGGTTTTATTCATGATTTTTACTACGGTTTTGGCTTCGGGCCTTCTACTGATAATTTTTTAAACCTTGCATGGCCCGTGGGGCCTCTTTATGGTAAAATTGATTATGGACAGTTTGGTATCATCTTAATGGATCTTCTTGGGGTAATAAAGGTTAAAAGAAAGATTTGCTACATTTTCCTACTATATGTTAGACCCGGTTGAACCGAGGTGCTAGATTTACCCTATTATGGATGAGAAGTGATATTAGCCTCGGTAAAGCCGAGCAGTGGACTTGATTTATTTCCTTGATTTACACCTGGATAGAATTCAGGCATGCATTTTGAGCATTTGAGTACTAGTTTGAACCAGTGGAACTTTGAACTAATAGTTTGAGGTCAGAGTGTAGTATGTGGTCTACGAGTAGACCTCCATGGACCCTATCATTCCAGACCAACTGCTATAGGTAAATGGGTGATCGGGGGTAAGGGTGTACGATAGAGTAGATGTACTCGGGAGAAGTCCTTCCATGGATGCTTTATTGGACCTTTGGGACACCGGAGGGGGTAACATACTGACACTGTGGTTACACTTAGTTTGTCATATCATATCATATCATTCATTTGTGTGAGGTTCCACCCTTGCTTGCTATTTGTTGAGTGTACGCTCAGGTTGTATGGGTGACCGGAGAGTTTGTTTTCACTTGATTGCGTTCCTCGATTGTATGGGCGGTCGGGGGACTGTAGTTAGACGCCTGTTACTTTATCGCTATACTACACCCTGTTATGGTTATATATATATATATATGAGATTGGATATGCTGAGGTTGTTAGTTCCTGGCTTGAGTTTGGCATGATTAAGTTGGTTATTTGTTCCTATTTTTCGATCATGCCTATCTTTATTCTTCTCCTCCTTTCCCTTGTAGTTGAGGTTACTGGTATACCATCACTTCTAAACTAACTATATACTGTTATTGCAAGGATCCCAGGTGCACATTTCTTACTTCTATTTGTGCCTGTTGTGTGTATATATTCTACTTGCTAGCCTTATATGTTTCTTTCTGCTGTCTTCCCTCTGGGCTAGTGTCCGTGTACTTATCTGTTGCCTTCTGTGACTATTTGTTTTCTATTCTATTCATTACTGCTCTTTTATCTTATATGTGCCCAGTCGGCCTATGATACCTACTGGGTACCTTTTGCTTCGCATTTGGTGCTCATATTACACTCTGCATCTTCTGGTCCAGATCCTAGTACAGGCCATCGTTGTTAGCTCATTGGAGACTCATGTGAGGAGCTGCTTTTGTGATATCCTAGACTGAGGGTGAGCTTTGGTGATCGGAGCTTAGCTTTAGTTTATCTTTTGTTTTATGTACTCTATTACTACTCGAATGCATGTGTGTGTGTATATATTATTTTTGATGCTTCGTACTCCCTATATGTAGTTCCGGCTCTATACTATGATACCAGGTTTTGGGTTTGGTTTAGCTTCCGCATATGTATATATATACTCTTGTTATCTATTTTCTTCATCTTGTTTCCCTTGCTTCCACTTATTAAACTATTCTTCCAGTTAAATTGTTAGATAGTAGCCTATTACTGACCGTCCTGGGCTATGGGGATTGGTTCACCTACTGGGGGGTTGTAGGTGGCATCATGACCGATAAATCAGGTCGTGACAGTGTTATATTCTGAAGACAGCTTTCAGGACTCGGTATGGTCATTATGAATTTGTGGTCAATTATGAATTTGTGGTCATGTCTTTCAGACTAATGAATGCTCTTGCATGTTTTATGGATTTGATGGACCGTGTGTTCAGATAATATTTGGATTTGTTTGTGATTGTTTTCATCGATGATATTCTTATCTATTCTCGGAGTGAGGAGGAGCATGCGGGCCACTTGAGATTTGTGTTAAAAACTCTCAAGGACCGACAGTTATTTGCTAAGTTTAGCAAGTGTGAGTTTTGGATGTTGTCTGTTGCTTTTCTGGGTCATATCGTGACTAGGGATGGTATTCAAGTTGATTCTCAAAAGATAGAGGCAGTAAAGAACTTGCCTAGACCCACTTCCCTGTCTGATATTAAGAGCTTTTTGGGATTGGCTGGTTACTACAAGAGATTTGTTGAGGGGTTTTCTTCCATTGCTGGCCCATTGACTCGGTTGACTCAGAAGAAGGTTAAGTTTCAGTGGTCTGATCTGTGTGAGAAGAACTTTCAGGAATTGAAGACTAGGTTGACCACAGCCCCACTGTTGACCCTACCCGAGGGTACGGATGACTTTGTTGTGTATTGTGATGCTTCTAGGATTGGCTTGGGTTGTGTGTTGATGCAGCGTGGTAAGGTGATCGCTTATGCTTCGAGAAAACTTATGATTCATGAGAAGAACTAACCTACTCATGATCTTGAGTTAGCGGCCGTGCTTTTTGCTATGAAGATTTGGAGACACTACTTGTATGGTGTTCACGTGGATGTATTTACCGATCATAAGAGTCTTTAGTATGTTTTCATTCAAAAGGAATTGAATCTTCATCAAAGGAGATGGCTTGAGATTCTTAAGGATTATAAAATGAGTGTGATTTACCATCGGGGCAAGGCAAATGTCATAGAGGATGCACTTAGTAGGTTGTCTATGGGTAGTGTGTCTTTGGTTTAGGACGAAAAGAAGGAATTGGCCAAAAATGTTCATCGACTTTCTCGTTTGGGAGTTCGCCTTATGGATTCAACAGACGGTGGTGTTATTGTTCATAATGGTTTCGAATTATCCATGGTAGCTGAAGTGAAAGAAAAGCAAGACAATGATCCTATTTTGCACTAGCTAAAGGGTGCAGTCCATCAGCAAAGGGTAGAGGTTTTCTCCCAATGGGGAGATGGTGTGCTTCAATATCAGGGTCGGTTGTGTGTTCCTGACATTGATGGGTTGAGATAGCGGATTTTAACAGAGTCTCATCGCTCTAGGTATTCTATTTACCCCAGTGCCACCAAGATATACTGTGATCTATGGTAAGTCTATTGGTGGAATGGTATGAAGAGGGACATAACAGGTTTTGTGGCTAAGTGTCCTAACTATCAACAAGTGAAGGTAGAGCATCAGCGACCAGTTGGTATGACTCAGGATATTGATTTTCCTACTTGGAAGTGAGAAGCGATCAATATAGACTTCATTACTAGTTTGTCTTAGACTCGAAGGCAACATGATCCTATTTGGGTGATTGTCAACCGGATGACTAAATCATCCCACTTCTTGGATGTTAAGACTACGGATTCAGCAGAGGATTATGCCAGACTCTACATTCGTAAGATAGTCAAATTGCATGGTGTTCCATTGTCTATCATCTCAGATAGGAGTACCCAGTTTACATCCCAGTTTTGGAGATCGTTTCAGAGAGGCCTTGGTACTCAGGTGAAGCTTAGCAAAACTTTTCACCCTCAGAGAGATAGCCAGGCAGAGCGTACTATTAATACTCTTGAGGATATGCTGAGAGCTTGTGTGATTGATTTCAAAGGTAGTTGTGATTTTCATTCTAGCATCCAGATGGCTCCTTATGAGGAACTTTATTGGCGGAGGTGTAGATCTTTGATTGGTTGGTTTGAGGTAGGTGAGAAAGCCTTAATTGGTCCAGATTCAGTTCATGAGACCATGGAGAAGGTTCATATCATTAGAGAGAGGTTGAAGACCGCTCAGAGTCATCAGAAATCATATGCAGATGTGAGTAGAAGAGAATTGGAATTTGAGGTTGATGATTGGGTTTTTCTTAAGGTGTCACCCATGAAGGGTGTGAAGAGGTTTTGTTAGAAGGGGAATCTTAGTCCTAGCTATGTAGGTCCCTACCAGATTCTGAGGAGAGTCGTTAGTGTTGCTTATGAGTAAGAGTTGCCAATGGATTTAGAAGCGATTCATCCAGTTTTTCATGTTTCTTTGTTGAAAAAATGTGTTGGTAATCCAACCTTGATTGTTCCTTTGGAGGATGTGAGTGTGAAGGATAGCCTTACTTATGAAGAAGTTCCCGTGGAGATTCTTGAATATAAAATTTGGAGGTTGAGAAACAAAAAAGTCACTTCGGTGAAAGTCCTTTGGAGGAATCAGCTAGTTGAGGGAGCTATTTGTGAAGCAGAAGCAGCCATGAAAGCCAAGTATCTTTCAGTTTTGTCTTGAGGTAATAGTTTCCTTCTTAGTATGTCCTCCGATTCTATTCCATCGGTTCCTATTATGATCCTCGCATGCATTCATGTTTTTTGAAGTTACTTTTATCATGTTTTAAGTTGACAAGCTCAGTTTTCACGTTTATCCTTGAGTTTTATGTTTTGTTAGTTGGTTGGGCTATTTTCGCTATAGTTTTCCTTGCTTAGTCTTCATTCGAGGACGAATGATTTCAAGGGGGAGATATTGTAACACCCCGGAATTTAATTCAGCTTTTTAAGTTAAAGTGTCTGGAAAATTTTGAACTTTCCAGGAATTAAAGGTCTAAACCACGGACCATGGTTCGAACCACGAGTCATGGAATGAACCCGTGGTTTGCCTTTTTCCTGATTAGCCTCTAGTCTAAGAACCACCAGTGGGTTGTATGGACCATAGTTTATTCTATGGGTCATCCTATCCACTCGTGGAACTTAACCTATGGGCTGACTGTTTTCTCAGGAACCACGATTAGGTCAACGGACTGTAGTTTGAACTATGTACCATCTTGTTGACTCGTGAAACTTGATCTGGGGTAAGCCTATTTCTTCATAAGTCATGAGTTGGGTCTACGGACCATAATTAGTTCTACGGTCTGTACTGTTGACTCGTAGAATGCCTTCTGTAGCCTGATTGTTTGGATAGGAACCACGAGTGGAAACCACGAGCTGTGGTTTAGTCTACGACTCGTGGAATCCATCTGTAATTCTTGAAAGTCGACTTTTTCTAGCTTTTTCTTAACTTAATCCTAGGGGTATTTTTGTAATTACCCACCCTTTTAAATCTAAAATAAGGTCGTTTTGACCCCATTTAGTAGGGTTTCTACCCCTTTAAGCCTAAGACTCTCATTATCCCTCATTCATCTACCAAATTGGAAAACGAAATCCTTCAAGCTCCAAGTCTCAAGCTCTAAGATCAAGCCTCCACTTCTTTTCATTTTCAGTTGGGTTAGCTTCAATTAAGTTATGTGGGTATTCAACAATAGGTTCCTTTCACCCTTGTGCCTGAAACCCCAAATTCTTATTTTGAATTATGAACTTATGAAATTTGGGTTTTGATCCAAATTGGAAAAAACTTATGAGATCATTTTCTAAGCATCAATTCATGGTCTCTCATTACTTATATATGATTTATTTGAAGTTCCATAATTGATTTCAAAAGCCCATGCATTAAAGATGATTTCTAACATGATTCCATCGAATTGCATGATTTCAAGTGAAAATTGGCATGTTTAGATAACATGGCCTTATGTATTTACGAAATTGCATGCCTAATTCTTCAAGCTATGATTTTAGAAAGAAAAGTATGTTTTTGAATTATGGCTATGCTAAGTTTTAAGACTTATGATATGTGAATTGCATGACATTAGATATGTACTTATGCTTTTCAAATAGGTTTGGCATTAGATATGTCGCAAGTATTAATTGAGCTATATGTATATTTTGGGAGTAGTATTTAGCACTGAGTTAGACTAGGGTTTAACGTACCCTTAAGTCCCAGAACTACGTTGGCACCATAGGTTGCCCTCTGTGGCTTATGACAGGATCCTGATAGATATGGTTCTAACCTTAGCCGGTTAGGACAACCTTTTTTGGTGTGGGTGTATGACACTGGACTCCATGTAGCTCATCATGGTTTATGTCAATTAAGAGAAACTCCCGTATGAAAGTTTAAGTATCAAGTTTTCTTATTTCATGTTTTAAGCTTTACTTATGATATTTTCCCTTGATATCTCTTTTATGCATGCATTCAGTTTTAATTATGTTTTAAGCATGTTTTGACCTTATTTACACATATCTCGCATATTCAGTACATCATATAGTACTGACGCATATCTTGTGCTGCATCCTCTTGATGATTCAGATTCAGGTTCTCTCTCTCAGGCCCATGGCTAGACAACGCTGGGTATTCAACTATTATTGGTTAGTCCTCATCCCTCGAGGTCTTGTATTGGTTTAGTTCCTTGTTGTCTTCCTTTTGGATTTTTTAGTTAGTTGGGGTCTTATCCCATCAACTCTTTATGACAGTTTAGAGGCTTCAGACATAGCTAGTCTTGTACTCTATGTTTAGATTTGGTATTTATTTGACCATGTTCCTACTTAGTTATGGTTGCCTATTTCCATTTTGCATGCTTTCGCTTATTACTTCTTAATTATATCTGAGTATGCTATGACCAAGGGTTAACTTGGGACACTTGTGATTCCAGGTACCGCGTTACATCTAGGGGGTAACCTCGGGGGATGACTACGGGCCCTCAGGGCCATGCAAGTTTAGAAAACCATTTACAGTCGGCCCGAAGCCAAATCAGTAGTAAAACATGTAGGGAAAACCTTTTTCATGTATGATATGCTCGCAAACAATAAAGTAGCCCAAAATGGCTCACAAACATTCCTATCGGCCCTGCATAGGCTCAATAGCTCTACAATAGATAATAACTAGAGTGGAAACAACATTCCAGACTCAACGGAATCAAAAAAACTTCCATATGAGGTTGTCTAGGAGGAATGTTGATTCAAGTCAACACTAACTAATGCCAACCAATCATGCAAAATAAGCCCGACTTACCCGAGACCTGAACTAACCAACTACCCAACACAAAATTGGCATTCCAGAGCTAACAGTGCTGACAAAATTTTCACTGAAGTCGTCTTCTCTGAATATTGATTAAAGTCAACCAAATAAGCCCAACTGGCCTAAAAACACAGAATGAGAGAGAATTCCAAGCTGAAAAGCTCCCGAATCTCGACCAAAGGTCCTACTAGACCAAAGTCCATGCTCCGGATCTAACAAAACTGTCGGAATTTAATTCTGAGCACGTTCACAAAGAATGTTGACTGAAGTCAATGATTTTAAAAGCCTAAAGCTCTAAAATAAAGAATGGACAAAAGGACCAAACAAATGGCCCGGGCATGAAGCTACCCGTCCTAGCAAGCCATAAATGACTTTGGGCCGCTACAGGCAAGCTTTAACGGTACAAGAAAGGCAAAAATGCGTAAATGATCGGAAGGATCATTAAACATCCGATGACAATTAGGATTTCTTACATTGTTAGTCAATTACTCAGTCCTTCAGAATTAGATGATTTAGAATGATTTCAGATTAAGTATTTACCTTTCATTATTAGAACGTCAATATTATTGAGCTATCCAATATGTCAACTTAAATTGAGTTGGGAGTAGTACTTAGAATTGAGCAAACATAGGGATAAAGGTTCACCTATCAGTTAGGATGGGACGTTTAGTAGAAGTCCCTAAATCTTAGAACTACGGCACCACTGTAGGTTCTAAAGGGTCACCTGTTAAACAAGGCTTGATACCTTATTCCATTTGGACATCAGTATAGTAGGTCTACATCAGTCAGTGTTCATACCCTTGGCAAGGTTTGGAATGCCCTCCCAGCTGGGGTTACATGTTGGCCCCTGGTTAGCTCAAATTGGGGTATGTTGGTTAACATTAGCTCCCACAATCCAGACTCAGATATTTCATAACCTTGTATTCAATTTATATATCATATTATTGTTCAGTTAAATATTTACTTATTTGGTTATTGCATTAGTTTACATGCCTCAGTCCCATGTTCAGCTTATCGTCTCATGTTCAACATACTTAGAATAGTGCATATCTCACATGCTCAGTACATTCATAGTACTGATCGCATACTTTCTTTGCACTTATTTTATAATATAGATTCCAATGTTCTTCATCCAGCTCACGGTTAGCACGATCTCCTATCATCTCAGCCACAGAGTTTGGTGAGTCCTCATATTTTGAGAACAAGGCTTATATTTATTATTTTATTCGTTCATTTAGTTTTCATACAGTTAGAGTTAGCTGGGAGTTTGTCCCAGCAACTCATCTTAGTAGAGGCTTTAAGACAGACAGTAGATGTCCAACTTTTTGTTATGCTAAGTGAATTCCGTTTCGATTCAAATATTGATATTGGTTTTGATTATTCGATATTATTTAGACTTTAGCTTCTACATGGTATAATTCAGTTTGTACAGTATTCTTAGTTTCATGCCATAACATGGGTTAGCTTGGGGTCACTCGTGACTCTAAGTACCGTATCGCATCTAGGGTGTAGGCTTGGAGCATGACAATAAAGTAGGTGAAAGGGAAAAGAAAAGGAAAAACTATGTGGGTTAATCCACATGGTCAGGTTGGTCAATGGGTAGGTCAAGGACTTCAAAATCTGTACCTGCATTTGCGGTTTACTTGAGAGTGCAAGTGTCCTCTTGCATCCCGCAAGTCACATGTAAAAGATAATTATTTCAAATCTTATCCCAAGTATTCTATTTTGATTTGCATTCCCCTTGCGGCCTGCAAACAGGCGTTTGTGGTTCACAAGTTGCATGAAAAATTCCTATTTTTTACCATTTTGTCCTAGGTGTTCTATTAAGGCTTGTGTTATACCTATGGCCTGCAAAGAAGGATTTGTATTCCCTAAGTGTGGCACAAATCCCTTCTGGGAGCCTTCAAACACGTTGACATTTTTCCAACTTCCTGCATTCCTAAACACACCAAAAACAACAAAGGTGAAGTAAACAAAATCAAATAAACACTTGGGTTGTCTCCCAAAAAGTGCTTGATTTAAAATCATGTCACGACGATAATACCTCAAGATCAAGGAGTCTCAAGAAGAAATCATAGAAGATCGGAAAATTTCCATCTAACACGGCGAACACATTTCCTCACAAGTGACTCATTCAATTCTCTCCCCACAGATTGTTCTACTTTACCCAGCTCAACCATCTCATCATTTGTGTCGATCATGGAAACCACTTGGAAGTCATCCGGTGGCTTCATTGATTTACAAATATTTAAGGCAACCTCTTTTTCACCCACACGTAACTTCAACTCTTCGTACTCAATATCTACAAATGTGCGTCCTATCCAAGAATTGGTGCCCCAAAATGATGGGCACCTCGAAGTCTACCTCACAATCCAACACCATAAAATCAGTCAGAATAAATCTATCCACCTTTACCGATACATTATATAAAATGCCAATCGGGCGCTTGATGGACCTATCTTCCATGAGCAACCTAATAAGAATGGGCTTCAGAGCAACTAGACCCTATCACTTCAAAATAGTAAGGAGCATCAAGTTGATACTACTTCAAAATCTGTACCTGCATTTGCGGTTTACTTGAGAGTGCAAGTGTCCTCTTGCATCCCGCAAGTCACATGTAAAATATAATTATTTCAAATTTTATCCCAAGTATTCTATTTTGATTTGCATTCCACTTGCGTCCCGCAAACAGGCGTTTGTGGTTCACAAGTTGCATGAAAAATTCCTATTTTTTACCATTTTGTCCTAGGTGTTCTATTAAGGCTTGTGTTATACCTATGGCCTGCAAAGAAGGATTTGCATTCCGTAAGTGTGGCACAAATCCCTTCTGGGAGCCTTCAACACGTTGACATTTTTCCAACTTCCTGCATTCCTAAACACACCAAAAACAACAAAGGTGAAGTAAACAAAATCAAATAAACACTTGGGTTGTCTCCCAACAAGTACTTGATTTAAAATCATGTCACGATGATAATACCTCAAGATCAAGGAGTTTCAAGAAGAAATCCAAGAAGATCGGAAAATTTCCATCTAACACGGCGAACACATTTCCTCACAAGTGACTCATTCAATTCTCTCCCCACAGATTGTTCTACTTTACCCAGCTCAACCATCTCATCATTTGTGTCGATCATGGAAACCACTTGGAAGTCATCCGGTGGCTACATTGATTTACAAATATTTAAGGAAACCTCTTTTTCACCCACACGTAACTTCAACTCTTCGTACTCAATATCTACAAATGTGCGTCCGATCCAAGAATTGGTGCCCCAAAATGATGGGTACCTTGAAGTCTACCTCACAATCCAACACCATAAAATCAGTCGAAAGAATAAATATATCCACCTTTACCGATACGTTATATAAAATCCCAATCGGGCGCTTGATGGACCTATCTTCCATGAGCAACCTCATAAGAGTGGGCTTCAGAGCAACTAGACCTATCACTTCAAAATAGTAAGGAGCATAAAGTTGATACTCTCCTTGATGTCGTATGACTCCTTAGAAAATTGGTAAGCACCAATGGTATAAGGGATGGTGAAATCTCCTCTATCTTCTTTTTTTCGGAGCCAAGTTACTTGCCATAATGGCACTACAGTGGTATGACACCTCCATTGTGCTGACATCAACATTCCTTTTCTTTGTTAACACATCTTTTATATATTTTTGTACCCTGGCATTTGAAGCAGATCCTTTACCAACAGGATATTTACCAAAAGTTGCTTCAATATATCAATAAGCTTACTGAATTGTGACTCCTCTTTCTTTTGCTTCAACCTTTCAGGGTAAGGAGGAGGACACTTTGGGAATGACAACAGAGTTTTTGAGGTTGTGTCTTCCTTCTCCTCTTCAATATCAATCACCACTTGAGAAGTAGGGTCTATATTTTCCTTTTAAACAAAATCAACAATTTTTTGAGACTCGTAGATCGCAGCATCATGCTTGAAACTAGTGTCATCTTCCGACAAGGGTTCACTTGTCTTCCTGATCACTTTAGGATTTTTGCTCATCTTCCCTCCATCCACAACCTCAGCATCATCTACCACACTTTGAGCATTTTTCCACTTCTCATTACTATCGCTAAGCAATGTGCATAATTCTTTGTG
The DNA here is from genome assembly GCA_003996215.1 of Jaltomata sinuosa. Classification (NCBI taxonomy): domain Eukaryota; kingdom Viridiplantae; phylum Streptophyta; class Magnoliopsida; order Solanales; family Solanaceae; genus Jaltomata; species Jaltomata sinuosa. Next base: position 252,813 of record QJPP01007633.1, on the reverse strand, counting down.
TTTGGATGAGTGTCACTACGGAGTGCGCCATTGAGTATCAGGTTCATTTGAGCCAACATCTGAGTCATTTAGGCTTCAAGACATTTTAAAGAATCCGAATGGGAGCTTATAGTTTGAGTGAGGGTGGACACATCACTATTCAATTCTTGAACACCTATATCTGTCGATTAAACTTTCTTCAATACCTGAGTAAGAATATCTTCAATCTTTGAGCTCTCGGGATCACTTACCCCTATTTGAAGTGGTTACATCAGCTTTGGGAGAAGGAACAAAGGGGTTAGAGCTTTGATGGTTTTCCCTATCCTTGTCCTGCCAAGTAGCTTCACGATCTTTATCTCTTTCACAGTCACTCGAAGTCCCATCACGATTTTTATTCCAACCTTGGTTCTCATTCCCTTATCTCTAAGAGCCTTGGTTGACCCCTTGGTAACTAGGGATGGAACCCACCGCTTTATTAGTGATAAAATGAGCCTCCTCATAATACAAAGAATACACATTGTCCTCATGTGCTCTACTCCCTTGGGCTCTGATAGAATTTTCACTTTTTATCCTAGCACCCATCACATGTTTGGTGAGCAAATCAAGTTGAGTCATTATTTTAGCCATTTCTTCTTCCCTCTCCTCATCTTTTTGGCTCATCTCTATAGTAATAATTGCAAAGGTGACACTCGTTTCCTCTCTAGCTTCCCGAGTATACCACATATGATTCATCTTTATCACCTATCAAGCAAAGCTTTAACAAGGCCAAAAGTTTGATCTATCAAAGAACCACCAGCTAATTATTTGCAACTGACTTACTGATCGAGTCCAAGGACCTATAGAAATATTGCAACAAAACTTCATTGGGGAGGCCATGGGTTGGACATTGGATTACTTTCTTTTTGAACCTCAGTCATGCCTCGTAAAAAGGTTCACCCGGCAATTGTCTAAAATTTGTGGTTTTATCCCACAATTAAAGCATAAGGCATAGAGAAAAGAATCGATCAAGAAAAGCTTCAACGAGCTCATTCCAAGAAGTAATGGAACCTTTGGAAAGTTCCTCGACCCAAGTAGTTTCTTCCCTCATTAAGGAGAATGGAAATAGCCTTAGACGAATTGATTCTTGGTTGTTGTTTGTAATATGAAGGGTTGTCAAATCTCTACAATAATGTGGAAATTCACATTCTCATGCGGGAGTCCACCTAACAGCCCCTTCATTTGCAATAGATGTAATATTGTACTTGTGATTTAAAACACGACATTCCCTACCATCAGAGGTAGTCAATGGCATTTTCCATACTCGTATGACCCATCAGGTCATCATCATCCAAATGGCCATCAAAACTAGCAGTGTCGCTAGCATTAGCACTCATGTTGTCACCTAGAGAAAACCTAAAATAACAAACAAGATGAAATAAAACAAGGTGCAATACCAAAGTGAATCAACACACAATAATAAGGTAATCTATAAAGTAATCCACGGCAACGACACCAAAATTGATAATGCCCAAATCTACCATTGTTGACAAATGAAGGATTATATACACAATAATAATAATCAAGAGATTGTTCCTTAATATTAGCCATAAATCTAATCCAAGCTTTAATTTGTCAACAATGGTATTTTCTAGTTGGAGAAGATGAAGTCACTAGTACTTCTCTTCACTCTCTAGTACATTACTCAAAGGGAAAGGTTCCAAATTGAAATAGAATTTTTAGATACCCAAAATTCATCCTTGAAACCCCCAATTTTGGTTAAAGAGATCCAGAAAAAAATACCCCCGTGTTGTGACTTGCGGCTCACTTGCGTCCCACTTGCAGCCTGCAAGTCTCTTGATTTGTTGTCAGTGCACTATTTTGTCCTGCGCTTCATTTGTGAGTTGCAAAGGCCCATTTACGACCACAACTTCCAAAGGCAGTTCTTCTTCAGTTCTTGGGACTTTGTCCTTACTTGTGGCTCACTTGTGCCCTCCAGTGGCCTTCCGTGCTTCAGAGACGCTAGATTTTGACTTGGTTACCTTTCTTATCTCATTGCTTGGGTGTTTTCCTTCTTTTTTTGCTTTTTTGGGTCCAAATTCTTGTTCTTCATCAAATCTTATAAATGCCCGCACATAAGAACTTATAGGCATAAAATCTATTAATAAGCACAAGATTGAGGCAATAATTCATGCTTAAGAGCTAAATAAGTTAGTAGATTACCAACTTATCAGTAACATCTATAGGTTTTCTTGTATTGCATGATTTTTGAAAATTAGAGTATCAAACTTCTTCTTGTTTTTATTGATTGGTTGATGGTTGTAAATATTATCATGTACAATAATATCTTAATTTACTTGGGAAAACTAATTACGATTTTGTAGAAGTAGTTTGCATGAACTCAAGACGCTAACACTTATTTAATAGATTCTCTTAGAAATTAGTTGAATTTACATGGAATAGTCAGTTGTTATTATCTAAAGAAAAAATATATAACGCCCCTCCCAAAATTGGCTTCTAAACTTACTTTAGCACTTAAACTTTACGGACAATTATATATATATATATATATATCCCACCCATTTCTAAATTAAAACTCGACCCACCCATAAACAAATACCCCTAAACCTTAAACAAACTATCATTCTAAAATCTCCCAAAACTAAACATCAAAACCTAATCTCTCTACTTTGATTTCATTGCTCATATACGAACATTGAAGGTGTTTTCTGACATTGAGGTGTTCATGGATGAATATTAAACTAACCAAGGTTAGTATTCCCTATTTAGGGTTGCCTTATTTTGGGTTTGGGGTTTTTACTCGATAAAAGATTGTCTTTTTGATGGATTTAGGGATTTTTAATTTTCAATTTTCATTGAATCTCATACTTTTAAATTCTTTTCAGATTGTTGATATATTTTGTACACATTACCTTAAGGTTTCACCATGGAGGAAAATTACAATAAAAACCTCATCTTAAGTACGTCAAAGGTACTTTTACAGATTTTTTTGATGTAGTTGTTGATAAATTTGCTTACGTTGAGCTTATTGATTATCTTAAAGATATTGGATATAACTGCTCCTGTTGTGAATTTTATATTAAACCTCTTAAATCTGGTTATTTTATAAAAGTTACATGTGATAGGGATATTTTGGGTATTGTACCTCCACTAAAAATGAATATCTTGTACAACTGTATGTGTCACACATGGTAGAAAAACCTGATGTGGTCCCCTCTGTCATTAAATATGATTTCCATGTGGGTGGAAAATTTGGTGCTTCTTTTGATAAAGAATTCGCTCAACTCTTTGGGGTAGTGAGGATCTAGGGTTAAAAGAGGCTGCACAACCTCAAGAACCTACAGTGGGTGGGGTTTTTTCTAGTGTTGGGGAGGATTTGGGTGGGTCTTTTGCTGGTGTTGGTGAGGAGTTAGGTGGTGGTAGTGGTGGTCTTGTTGCTACTATTAGTGAGGAGTTCAGTGGTGGTGGTGGTGCTACTACTACTAGTGTTGGTGAGGACTAGGTTGATGGGACTTCTGTTGCTATTGAATCAAATGTCTCATTAATTCAATCTGATTGAAAAAGTGAAATTGAAGCTAGTGAAGATATAGATTATGCAGATTTGTTTGATAAAGGTAATGATGAATATGGTAGTGATTTTCATGAGGAGGTTAGAATTTTGAGAGAAGAAAGGAAGGCTGCTAAAACAAAGAATAGAGAAAAAAAGGGCTGCTAAACCAAAAAAAAAGGTGCCTAGAGCTGAGGGGGTTAGTTTAGGCAAAAAAGGAGTTGATTTGGTATATAGTAATGTAACACCCGATAAATTCCAAGCCTAGAACCAGCTCAAAAAAACTAGAAAATGAAACTGTCCAAGTTCCAGTCATATCCATGAGCCGTGGAACTGTCCACGAACCGTGGACTGAGTTTGTGGAAATGAGATCAGAGGCCAGGCTCATGGTCTGAGAACCACGACCAGGATCCACAGACTGTGAAACAGTCCACGGGCTATGGTCTGGGGTAGTAGAAATCAGACCTGTGGGTCATCAATCCCTTAGAAACCACGGACAGATTCCATAAGTCGTGAATGGTTCCATGAGCCATGAACCTGGCCCATTCTTATCAGACCCACAGCCTGGAAAAGGTTCCAGGAACCAAGATAGGGTTCCACAGACCGTGAAAGTATCCATGGACCGTGGTTCCCACTCGTGGAACTCAGGTCGCGAAATTTTCTAGAAGTTTTCTAATCTTATTCCAGGGGTATTCTAGACTTTTCTTATCCCTTTTAAAGGCTAAGCTATGATGTTTTGAGTGGCCAAAGTTGGATTTTAAGCCTAAAACTACCCAAACCCCCTCATTCCTTCAGATTACATCGATACTTTGCAAAATTAGGAGAAAAGGGAGTGTTCTTCTTCTCAAGAACAAGCAGAGGGTTCTCCCAAGTTCAGGACCCAAAATCCAAGCATTCTACCATAAATTTTACCTCTAGGTATGTGGGATTTCATCAGTGGGTTTCTTTAACCCATTGAGTCCCTAGCTACAGTCAAGTTCATCAATTTCCAGTTAGTTCTTCAGACCTAGGGTTCTTTAGTTCTATGAATTCATTGTATCTCTGTTTTCCATTGTTATGTAGGGAACCCATTACATGTTTTCTTGAGAACCTAGTATAGTTTTATATTGTTAATTTTACAACCCTAGCATATGGTTAGTTTCAGTACTCTAAATTCATGCATGCTAGTGATATATTTCAGTCAGTCATGCTACATGAGTAGAATGCTATTAGTTTTCAGTATAAGTATTATTATGCATTCTCAGAATATTTAGTATTTGAGCTATCCAGTATATCAACTTGTATTTATCACATGTATATTTAGTTGGGAGTAAACATAGCACCGAGCGGATGAGGGTATGAAGGCTCACCCATCAGTTTAGGCTGAGACCTTTAGTAGAAGTCCCTAAGTCCCAGAACTACGGCACCACTGTAGGTTCTAAAGGGGTCACCCATCAGTTCAGGCTTGACACCCAAGTCCCTTGTTGAAAGTTAGATTATTGGATCCACACTAGTTTATGTTTGTACCCTTAGCAATGTATGAACACCCTCAGAAGCAAGGGTTACAGGTTGGCCTCATAGTTAGCTCATCTTGGGGTATGTCGGTTAACAGTAGCTCCCACAGTTCAGATTCAGTACTTGCATTGACCTTGTATTCAGTATTCAATTATTCAGTTCAGTTCAGCATTTTGTAGTACATGTTAAATGCTTGGTCATTGCATTAGTCATCTTTCAGTCTCATGTTTCAGCTTACTCTTCATGGTCAGATTTATTGTATCATGATTCAGTATTTATGTATATAGATTTGCATATATCCCGCATGCTCAGTACATTCCAAGTACTGACACATACTTTTGTGCTACATTCTATTATGATGTAGGTTCAGGCACCCATTATCCAGACTGCATTTAGTGCAACTCTCCAGTTTCTTTCATCAACTCAGTGGTGAGTCCTCATAGTTTGAGGATGATATTTATGCTTAATCATTCAGTACTCATTTATAGTTTTTAGACGTTTAGAGTTAGCTGGGGGCTTGTCCTAGCAACTCACTTCAGATAAAGGCGTTCAGACATAGTATTAGTTTCAGATTTTGCAGTCAATGTTCATCTCAGACTTCTATTATATTCTTATATACATAAGCGATTATTGGATTATTTCTTAGTTTATTTATTAATCTAGTTTAACTTCCATACAGTTAGTATTGTTATTCAAAAATGCTTAGTTATGCCAGACCATGAGTTAGCTTAGGGGTCATTTGTGACACTAAGCACTGTGTTGCATCTAGGGGTAGCCTCGGGTCATCACAAATTTGGTATCAGCGCATCAGGTTCAAGTGTCCTAGGGTGTGTAAAAGTTTTGTCAAGTAGAGTCTTCTTCATGGATGTGAAGTGCACCATACTTATGGGGGAGAAGCTATGAGACATTTTTAGGAAAACTTCCCTTCTTTCTTTTCCATCTCCTGCTATAGAGTATGAAATAAATTTAATCTCCTTCTAACGCGTACTCTTCGCATTGTAGAAAATGCCTCCCAGAAGAGCAAACGAAAAGGGAAAAAGAAACAGAAATGGGAACCAGCAAGCACCACCAGCTTCAGCAGAACCTTTGAATGAGTAAGTCACTCATGTTGAGTTCAAGGCTGCTTTGCAGTTCTAGCTCAAGCCATAGCTACTAAGGTGAATCAGTAGGTTGTGGCACCAGCCCCATCATAGAATAACTTTACTGCATTTAGGGTCCAAGATTTCACTCGGATGAATCCTCCAGAATTCCATGGCTCTCAGACTGAAGAGGATCCATAGGAATTTCCTTGACGACATCCAAAAGGTTACCGAGATTATGGGTGTCACCCCAGTTGAGAGTGCAAACTTAGTTGCTTATCAATTGAAAGGAGTGTCTCACAATTGGTATAAGCAGTGGAAAAAAGCTAGAGGTACAAATGCAGGCCTGTGGATTGGAATCGGTTTAAAACTGCTTTTCTGGACAGGTTTTTCCCACTTGAGCTCAAGAAAGCCAAGGTCCAGGAGTTCATCAATTTGAGGCAGGACGATATGAGTGTGAAGGAGTACTCTCTAAAGTTTGCTCAACTGTCAAAGTATGCTCCAACAATGGTAGCTGACCCCAAAACCTATATGAGCAAGTTCATGAAAGGTGTCTCTGATGATATGGTGAAGGAGTGCAGGACTGTAATGCTGGTAAAGGAGATGGATATCTCCAGGTTGATGACTCATGCCCAGCAGATTGAGGAGGAGAAAATCAAGGAGAGGAGAAAGGACAGCAAAAGGTCTAGAACAGGTGACTTTGGTTATTCTCAACAAAGGTCAGATGGTGGTAACCGCTCTCAGTTCTGCCAAAAATCTTTAGCTCCATCCCCATCCTCTGCTAGTGCCCCAGTACCCAAGTTCAAACGGGATCAGCGGTATAGGGCACCAGGCTCTAAGTCCCAAGGTAGTGTCACTAGTGGGCGCACTCATCTAGTTTGAAAAAAGTGTGGTAGGAACCACTAAGGTAAATATATGGCAGGTAGTGGTAATTGTTTTGGGTGTGGTAAGCCAGGACACAAAATAAATGAGTGCCCAATGACTTCTTAGAAGGGCAGGGATACTCGCCAACAAAATCAGGCTAACTCTACAACATCTCTGGCAGGTCTCCCGACTTAGTAGGGTACCTCATCCAGTGCAGGTGGAGGTGATAAATGCTCAAACATACTCTCCAAAGATGGAGGTAACGGTGATCGTCAAGCAAAACACATTTATAAGTACCTAACAGGTATTGGGGTCATACCCACAGAGACTTGGCGATAGCACAATGATAATTGTATTAAAACGACTTCACTAAGAGAGTAAATGCTCTAAAATATGAAAATAAAGGATTGGGGGAATTGGGATTCTGTCACAACAATCTCAATTCATAACAAAGCAAGAAAGTAAAACGGGTGTACAAATTTGAGTAGATAACTAGGGATGTGCATCCAATGGGGCTCTAATATGGGATAGGGTAATTGATTATTCATGCTTATTCTCGATCATTGATATAGGTAGCCTTGGTCATGGGTATGGATTGTTTATCTATCGATCAACAACCATATATCCAACAATCTCAATTAGAGCACTATCGGTTTAACGACAAACAACCAAGATCAAGCTTAGGGAGGTCATACTATCTCTAGCTTAGACCCTTAAATGGGTGATTTCTTCGATATAAGCTATCTCTAGACTCAATCTAGGTGGAAGCACAAGTTCCCACTAGTAATTTCACATCTGAAACTATGAAATTCTCTCTCAAGCAACAACATAACCAAGTAAGGAAAATCAATGTTTTCAACCACAAATTTTAGGATTAAAACTTGGTGAAACTACTAGACCCATTTCAAATAAGCAATTATAAGCAAGAATTAGCAACACCCACACCCATTTGTCAAGCACTCATTATCAACATATCCCTAAACAAATGAAATTAGGCACTCATACTAAGAGAAAGAGATATACCAATTGGGTAAGTCAAATTCCTCTTCATTCAAGTGTAATCTCAAGTTCTAAGCTCAGTTTTTGTACACAAATGGTTAACCAAGATTTTGAAGAGAGAATGGATTGAAACCCTCTTATTCTTGGAGAGGAAAACTTATTCCCAAAGCTAAAATTACTTGGAAAATTTTCAGAGCTGAAAAAGATCTTTTTACAATTGTTCCTAAATTGGCTTTTTATACTTTCTCAAAACATCATTAATTTTCTGGACAAAACTGCCCTTTGGGTGATGTGCGATGTGACGTGTGGTATTCATGTCGTGATGTACATATCGCACACTATACTAAAAATTAAGAAAAAGAATAAAAAAAAGACTCAAACAAAAAACTCAATTGCAATGCTCATCTCAATTTGAACCACCACACTATCAAGGCAATTGGTCATTTCAAAACCTTTTCCAAAAGGCCTTTATTTCTCATTCAAAATCAAGGGAATTTTGTTATTCAAAACAAGACATTTAAGCTTCTCAAGTCAGTGGCATGGACCGTCAAGGTTTGCCTCGAGATTTGCCACACAACTTGTCTCATTCATTCCTCTCAATTGAAATAGAGACTTCATGTTTCAATTCGAGTGCATGATGCCACTCACCACAATAAAGAATCCCACTCACAATCATGCAATTCACAAAACAAAGGGATTATAGGAGAACCAAGAAGACTCTCACTCTCTAAAGGAAGTTCAAGTGCATACATGTCGAACCATAGCCTTGCCATTCATATAAATTGCCACTAATGTAGGGTAGCCAAGCTCGGAATCACCAAGGACTTGCGGGTTACGATGATGGCTAGGGCTAAGGTAAGGATTTCATTTGGTTCAAGTGACTACACCTCCCTAATGTTCTTTGTTATCCTTTCAAATACCGCTCACATTTTTAGATTTTGACTTCACCTTATTTCTCCCTCACACAACCCAAGCTTCTCCTTTTCAATCATGATCATTCAACTCCTTTTATCGCCTTCATTTGGTAGCGCCTAATTTTTCTTTTTCATTTTTTGCTCATTAGATTGACTTTTGGAGCAATTTTTAATTCAAACCTAAGGTGCTACCTTGCACTAGAAGTTCATTCCTTTTCTTCTCCTCATTTGATTATATGCACCCCCAAACTCAGGCATTTTCCTATGTTGTCTTTTCACTCCCCCCCCAAACTTAGGATTTTAGCCTATATTTCACTTTCAAGAAATTAGGGAGGATGGGTGCCAAGATAGAGGTTCCAAGAAGGTCAAAGTGTTAAACAAGGTGCCGAAGAATGGTTACAAGCTTAATGAGGTTCACTAGGATTGATGTTGAGGGAAGTCATTTGGGTGAAATGGTTATCAAAAAGGGCTTAAGGTCATCTTCCAAGCTCGATTACACCTAGAATTTTGCCTTGAATCACATTTGGGGAGAGTTCTAGATGACACGCATGCACAAGAATCAAGGTAAAGCCTCACCACACGAGGCATCATGCCATAAGACTTCTCTCATTAGTCTCAAAATCAATTAGGACAAATGACTTTTGACAAGCTATTCCAAGTTCATTACACAATTAAGCTCAAAAACAAACTAAATAAGAAAAAGGCCCGGCAAGGTCAATAAGCATCACAATCATCCAAAATATGCCTGACAAAGGCCAAATCAAATCTAGCAGAAGAAAATGTCAACAAGGCCCGGCAAGGGAAATAAAAACAATATCTCAAGCCCAATCATGAGCAGCCAACGAAAAACAAGTAAAGCCACCCCCTCCCTATAAAAAAAGCATTGCCCTCAATACTGTAGATCAAGGAAAGGAAGGTGGAACTCCTTGGAGGCCTATGCCTCATTATCATCATATGCAGTAGCTGCTGTATCATCTGAAGCCTGTCCACTCGGGCCAGCTCCACCCTTTTGGTAGTGCATAGAAAGTGTAGATTCTTGAAGGACTTGCTGGAACAGAGGGTCCTCATCATCATCCAAACCTGCATCCACAGTATCGGGAAACACATCCTCATCATCCGCATAAGCTTCTAGCAATGTATCCAAGGGGCCACGCCTACGACGGGGCTGAGGTAAAGTGCTCAAATCTGCCTCTACCACTGGAGCTTTACCTTTTGCCTTGTCAACATCCTTCCGGAGTGTTTTGATTGCCCCCTCGATGACATCTACCCTTTTGCAAAGGTTGTTCACGCTATTCATGACCTCCTTGAGGGCCCGCTTGACTTCCCTATCAATCAACACTGGAAGATCATTTGATAATTTCTTCAATTGCCTCTCATGGTTGTATGTTATGTCGACCATATCTTGAAGGCTACTTTTGGTCAAAGAGGGTGCGAGGGTATGTGTGCGTGCCTCTGAGGTAGCCCGGTAAGGGGATGAAGCATCTACTCCGGCATTGATATCATCATTGTCAACTTTCCCTAACTACTCATTCCTTTGCCTCTTAAATCTGGGGGTGTCCCTGTCTATTTTCTTATCAAGATCGATAGTCCTAATAGCATGAGTGAACTTATCGCAACTGAGGATGGGGATATCAGCCTTAGCACAATGCTTAGTAATCAGTACCAGAAAGGTGAAAGAATCATTTCCTCGATGAGCTTTTATCCTTATCACCATAGCATCCAACTCCCCAAAATTTACATGATCCCCCGTCATAATGGCCGCAATTAAAATGGTCCCATCTTGGGTTGTTTTCTAATGATTTTGGGAAGGCAATAAAAGTTTGTGAACCAGATCATACCAAAGATGAGTTTCGAAGAGAATGGACTTCCTTGGAATATCTCCCCCCATAGTGGACCAAATGGGAACATCCTGAGCAATGACAGGGGCGGTTTCACGATATGGCTTTTGCTTAGCATTCATCTTAGTTAAGAGTGCAGGGGCAGGCTCAACTGGGTGACCGCAATAAATGGCGTTAATGGCAGTCGGGGTGACAGAAACTCTCTTACCCTGAAGACAACTGAATCTAAGCTTGGAAACTTGTCTTTGTTCCCTGTGTAGCCCTTAGAATCCTATGTGTCTTGCTAGGCCGCAAAGAAATCCCGAACTATCTCCTCAAAATACCCACTGGAATATCCTGGAATGGCTACCACCCTTGGTTGGCAAATTGACGGTGCATGTTAGGCAGCTCATCCCCAACTTCCACTAGGTTAAAACTTTGCTCCATATTGAAGGTCCTATTCTTGTCCCGCTTATAGAAGGCCTTCATGCCTTCCACCCCGAAGCAAAGCCGTGCTTCTTATGTGGTAGACAATTGCCTTTGTTGGCCTCTCATGTTTCTCCTATTAGAAGACATGTTCTTTATACAGAGATTGTGAGCCAAAAAACAAAACAAAACCTAAAAAGAAGTTAACAAACTAAAAAGGTTATGTCACGCCCTGAAGTCACCCCCTGGACGTAACACGGGACTTGGGACCACAAGTGCCCCAAGCTAACCCCTTGGTCATAGCATACTCAAGCATAACAATAACTAAGAGCGGAAGCATAATAGGGGAAATCCAAAAGTAGATAACATAATAGATAAGTCAGAAATCACATAACGATACAAAGTCTAGAAAGAACTTCAGATACTGTCTATGTCTGGAAAGCCTCTACATGACATAAAGAGTTGCTAGGACAAGACCCTAGCTAACTCAAAGTACAGAATTAAGAAGCTAACATAACTAGGAACATATGTAGTCCTCGACCTAAGAGGACTCACCACCATCTGATAAGATGTGGCATGGGAACTATAGCCACGAGTCTGAGAAGGAACACCTGAATCTGCATCATTAAAGGATGCAGCGCAAAATATGCGTCAGTAGTATGGAATGTACTAAGTATGAGGGCGATGCATAAATCATGAAAAAATAGTTTAAAACATGCTGAAAGTAATTCATCACGTAAAGAGAAAGACATGAACAAGTAATAAGATAAGAAATATAAGTCATGAAAAAGGCTTAAGTTTCAAATACAAGATCATATAACTTTATAGCGTAAAATAAGCATGCGGGAGTTTTTCTTAACCGACATTAAACCATGCTGAGCTACATGGAGTTCAGTGTCTTACACCCACACTGAAAGAGTTTTCCTAACCAGCCAAGGTTAGAACCATTTCATACCAGGATCCTGTCATCATAAGCCTCAAAAGGGCAACCTACTGTGGCACATAGTTCTGGGACTAAGGGTACTCTCACCCAGTCCAACTCGGTGCTAAATACTACTCCCAAAACATATATATATACATGGCATGAGCTCACATACATATGACATATCAAATGCCAAACTTGTTCATACTTGTTCATAATATTTTCATACCCCGGATCGTCATACTACTCATGAATTAGGGTTTTGAAATCGATTAATGAGCATTGATGGAACATCGAGTGTCTTATCTTGCATCATACTTCATAACATGGGAAGACTTGCATACTTCATGACTTGTAAAATTTGCATGGCTCTAGTTTAATTTTCATAAAACATATACTTTCATAGAATCGTAGGAACTAGGCATGCACATGCTTGAAATTCCATAAGGAACATGCTTATCAAAACACAATTTACTCAAATCAACTTTATGCATGTAGAGATTTCCATGGTTAAACTTCAATTCATGAAATAAGAGTTAACATGCAAAAACCCATGTGAAATCATAAATTTTAATAGTAATTTCATAATCAAATCATGAGAAGCTCATATTTAGCAAAACTCATAACCATTGGATAAGAACCCTAATTTGAAGATCTTGAAATCAAAATTTGAATTAGGGGTTTTGGGCACAAGGGTGAAAGGAACCCATTGTTGATTACCCACATACCTTGGGTGAAGATAACCCACTTGAATTGGAAATATTTAGGAGGCTTGATCTTGAAGCTTGAGACCTTGAGCTTGGGGAATTCATTCCCTTTTTGGGAGAAGAGTGAAGTAATGAGAAGGAACTTAGGCTAATAAGGGTGAAAACCCTACTTGAAATAGCCAAAACGAGCTCACTTAGGAGTTAAAAGGGTGGGAAATGACCAAAATACCACTAGGATTTAACTTAGAAAAATTAGGAAAAAGAGTCAGCTTCAGGTTCTACAGATTGGTTCCATGGGTCGTCGTTTGAATAACGACTCGTGGTTCCAATTCATGGAACCTAGTCATCTGGACAGCCTGCAAAAGACAATCTATGACTCAACAGGACGGATTCGTCATTTGAATGACGGGTCGTCAAATTGAGTCGTGGAACCTGGTAGAAACCATCCCTATGATCTAGTTCCAAGAGTCAACAGGATTGACCCGTCGTTCAAACGACGAATCGTCATCTTGACTCATGGTTCTTGGGGCACTGTCAGCCTACAAGTCTAACTCTATGAGTTGAAATCATGACCCGCAGAATAAACTACGGTCCGTGAAAACCACTCGTCGTTCTTAGACCTGAGGTTAAACCAGCAGAAGGCAACCACGGATCCATTCCACGACTCGCGGTTCAAACCACGGTCTGTGGTTTGGACCCGTAATTCCTGGAACCTGAATTTTTTGAGACTTTTTAACTTAGATAGCTGGATATGTTTCCAGGGTATTACAATATCTCCCCCTTGAGATCATTCGTCCTCGAATGAAGAATAAACAAGGAAAACTGAGGAGAAAACAACACAACCAAGTATCAAAACATGGAAATCAAAGAGTAAACATAAGGACTGAACTTTTCAACTTGAAAACATGATAAACTAACTTCGTAACACATGGATGCATACTAGAATCATGAAAGGGACTGATGGAATAGAGTCGGAGGGACATTCTAAGGAAGAAACTAGTACTTCAAGCTGAAACTGAATCGGAAGGAAAGAGAAGAGGGTATTTGGCCTTCATGGCCTCTTCGGCTTCCCAAGTAGCACCCTCTACAAGCTGATTCCTCCAAAGGACTTTCACCGAAGCAACTTCTTTGTTCCTCAACCTCCGAATCTGACAATCAAGGATCTCCACGGGAACCTCCTCATAGGTGAGACTATCCTTCACACCCACATCCTTCAAGGGAACAATCAAAGTTGGATCCCCAACACACTTCTTCAACAAGGAAACATGGAAAACTGGGTGAACCGCTTCTAACTCTGTTGGCAACTCCAACTCATAAGCAACCTTACTCACTCTCCTCAAAATCCAATAGGGACCTACAAAGTGGGGACTAAGCTTTCCTTTCTTTCCAAACCTCATCACCCACTTCATGGGTGACACCTTTAGGAAAACCCACTCATCAACTTCAAATTCCAACTCCCTTCTCCTCACATCCACATAAGATTTTTGTCGACTCTGAGCGTTCTTCAACCTTTCCCTAATAAGCTGAACCTTCTCCATAGCCTAATGAACTAAATCTGGACTAATCACGGCTACCTCACCTACCTCAAACCAACCAATAGGAGATCTATATCTCCGACCATAAAGTGCCTCATATGGAGCCATCTGGATGCTAGAGTGAAAGTTGTTGTTGTAGGCTAACTCTACAAGAGGTAAGTGATCATCCCAATTACCTTTGAAATCAATCACACAAGCTCTCAACATATCCTCCAAGGTCTAAATAGTATGCTCTGCTTGGCCATTTGTCTGAGGGTGAAAGTTTGTGCTAAGATTCACCTGGGTGCCAAGACCTCTCTGAAACAATCTCCAAAACTGGGAGGTAAACTGAGGACCTCTATCAGAAATGATAGACAAGGGAACACTATGAAATAAAACTATCTACCGAATGTAGAGTCTGGCATAGTCTTCTGTTGAATCAATAGTCTTAACAGCCAAGAAGTTGGATGACTTGGTCATCCGGTCGACAATCACCTAAATGGAGTCATGTTTCCTTCGAGTACGAGGCAAACCAGTAATAAAGTCCATATTGATTGCTTCTCATTTCCAAGTGGGAAGGTCAATATCTTGAATCATGCCACCTAGCCTTTGATGTTCCACCTTTACTTGTTCACAGTTGGGACACCTAGCCACAAACCTGGCTAGGTCCCTCTTCATACCATTCCACCAAAAGACTTCCTGTAGGTCACGGTACATCTTGGTAGTACCCGGATGAATGGGATATCTAGAACTGTGAGCCTCAGTCAGAATATGCTGTCTCAACCCATCTATATCTGGCACACATAAGCGACCCTGATAGCGAAGCACACCAACTCCCCCCGGGAAAAAACCTCCACCCGCTGCTTATGAACCGCACCCTTAAGCTGAAGTAGAATAGGATCCATATCTTGCTTTGCCTTCACCTCCGCCACCAAATATAATTCAGCACAATTTTCGACAATAACACCACCTTCGGTCGAGTCCATAAGGCAAACTCCCAACCGAGCAAGCCTATGAACCTCATTAACCAATTCCTTCTTTCCCTCTTCAATAGAAGCTACACTTCCCATGGACAATCTACTCAAAGCATCCGCCACAACATTGGCCTTACCCGGGTGGTAAAGCACACTCATATCATAATCCTTGAGAAGCTCAAGCCATCTTCTTTGCCGCAAATTCAATTACTTTTGAGTGAACACATACTGAAGACTCTTATGATCGGTGAATACATCCACATGCACACCATACACGTAATGTCTCCAAATCTTCAAAGCAAAGACCACGAGTGCCAACTCAAGGTCATGTGTAGGATAGTTCTTCTCATGAGTCTTAAGTTGTCTCGAAGCATAAGCAATCACCTTACCACAATGCATCAAAATACAACCCAAACCAATCCTTGAAGCATCAAAATACACCACAAAGTCATCCAGACACTTGGGTAGGGTCAACACTGGAGCGGTGGTCAATCTAGTCTCCAATTCCTTTAAACTTTTCTCCCAAATATTGGTCCACTGTAATTTTACCTTTTTCTGAGTCAATCGGGTCAAAGGCGAGGCAATGGAACAGAAACCCTCTACGAACCTTCTGTAATAACCCGTCAAACCCAAGAAAATCCGAATATCCGACGGGGAATGAGGTCTAGGCCAATTCTTCACTACTTCAATCTTTTGCGAATCCATACAAATAGCATCACTAGACACCACGTGACCTAGAAAAGCCACAGACTGCATCCAAAACTCACACTTGCTAAACTTAGCAAACAACTGTCTATCCTTGAGGGTTTGCAACACTACCCTCAAATGATCTGCATGCTCCTCCTCACTCCAAGAATAGATGAGGATATCATCAATGAACACAGTCACAAACATATCCAAATACGGCTTGAACACACGATTCATCAAGTCCATGAAAGCTCCAGTAGCATTGGTTAGACAAAAAGACATAACAACAAACTCATAATGACCATACCGAGTCCTGAAGGCTGTCTTCGGAATATCACACTCCCAAACCCGAAGCTGATGATAACGGATCTAAGATCAATCCTAGAGAAACAACTAGCACCCTGAAGCTGATCGAACATGTTATTAGTGCTAGGAATGGGATACTTATACTTGATTGTGACCTTGTTCAATTGACGGTAATCAATACACATTCTAAGAGAACCGTCCTTCTTCCAAACAAACAAAACTGGGGCACCCCATAGAGAAATGTTAGTCCTTATGAAACCATTATCAAGAAGATCCTTCACCTGATCCTTTAATTCCTTAAGTTCCGCGGGCACAATTCTATAGGGAGGAATAGAGATAGGATTCGTATCCGTAAGAAGATCTATCCCAAAGTCGATATCCCGATCGGGAGGGACTCTAGGCAAATCCTCGGGGAACACTTCTGGAAATTCATTAACAACAGGAACAGACTGAAGAGATGGGGTTCTGGACTTTGTGTCCATGACCCGAACAATATGATAGACAAAGCCCTTAGAAATCATCTTCCTAGCCTTAAGATAAGATATGAAGTGACCTTTCGATGATGGGGGACTACCTTGCCACTCTAAGACGGGTTCATTAGGAAACTTGAAACTGACAACCCGAGTACAGCAATGACCGGAAGCATAACATGCATACAACCAGTCCATACCAAGAATAACATCAAAATCAGTCATCTCCAACTCTACTAGGTTTGCTGAAGTGACTCTATGAAGACTGAGATAGGGCAATTTCGATAGATTTTTTTGGCTAGGACTGACTCACCAACAGGAGTAGAAACACAAAAGGGTTCTAAAGCAATTCAGAACAAACTTCAAACTTGCATGCTACATAAGGGGTCACAAAAGATAAGGAGGCACGAAAGTCCAACAAAGCATACACATCGAAAGAGAAGACTTTCAACATACCAGTAACCACATCGGGGGAACCCTCCTGATCCTGACGAGAGGACATAGCATAAAGGTGGTTCTGGCGCTGACCACCAGAACTAGAAGTTGTGCCCTACTAGGCTGGTCGACCTCCTGAAGCTGCTGGGGTAGACTGAGTTCTACCACCTCCCTGCCCCTTCTTAGCTGAAGGGCCATCTCTAAGAAAGTGTCTAGTCTGTCCCACCCATAGCATGCACCCGTGCCCAAACGACACTCTCTCGGGTGATTCTTCCCACACCTGGTACAAATGGGGAAAGAAGGGCCCTTAGCAACACTTCCCTGAGACTGGGAATAAGAACCAGATCCTCTACCACCTTGATCATGACGAGGCTTCTGAGCCTGGGTAGGATCACTAGCAGAAGAATGAACGGATCCTGATGACTTCTTCTGGAAAGAGGAGCGATGCCCGCCTCCGGACTTGTGATGACCACAACCTGATCCCTCAGATCTATCTCTCTTGTTCTCCCTCGCCATCTCCATAAGCTTGTCACCCTCAATATGATCGGCATGAGTCATGAGTCGGGAAATGTTCATATCACTCAATAGAAAAGTAGACCTACATTCTTTCTTTACCATATCAGATACCTCATAGATAAACTTACTCATTTGATCATGCGGGTCCGCTACCATAGAAGGAGCATACCTAGACAACTGGGTGAACTTCAAACTATACTCTTGAATCGACATCGACTCCTAGGGGAAGAACCTATCAAGGAAGGCCCTCTAAAAACACTCCAAGTCGTGGGTACCACGTCCCTCACCCTATACTTCTTTGTGCGAACCAAATGTGAGTCATATCCTTGAGTTGATAGGATGCAAGCTCAACATGATCAACCCCAACCACTTTCATAACCACGAAGATCTTCTTCACTTCATCAATAAAGTTGAGCGGGTCCTCACTAACTTTCGAACCCAAAAATTTGGGTGGGTTCATTCGGACGAAGTCACAAAATCGGGATGCTACCCCACCTTGAGGATGAACAGGGGCAGGAGCCTGCTGATTGTCCTGAGTGGCCAAAGTCTGGGATAGCAAATGGATGGCATTTTTAAACTCCTCATTCGTAACATCGGGGACCAAAACGGGAGGAACAACATTCCGAGCGGCTTGGAGAGGCATAGCACGTCGAGGAGGAATAATCTGAAACATACAAGATGAGGATTAGAGGAACATAAGATGTAAGCTCTATTGCACGACATGATCATGAAAGAAGTGAAGTTTCTAAGACACCTCATAGCCTCCCTCTCATATATGTGGTGCGCTTCACAGAAATGAAAAAGACTCCACTCGATGCGGCTTTCAGACATCCTAGGACTCTTGAACCTGAGGCTTTGATACCAAGTTTGTCACGCCCCGAAGTCACCCCGTGGACGTAACACGGGACTTGGGACCACAAGTGCCCCATGCTAACCCCTTGGTCATAGCATACTCAAGCATAACAATAAATAAGAGCGAAAGCATACTAGGGGAAATCCAAAAGTAGATAACATAATAGACAAGTCTGAAATCACATAATGATACAAAGTCTAGAAAGAACTTCAGATACTGTCTATGTCTGGAAAACCTCTACATGATATAAGGAGTTTCTAGGATAAGACCCTAGCTAACTCGAAGTACAGAATTAAGAAGCTAACATAACTAGGAACATATGTAGTCCTCGACCTAAGAGGACTCACCACCAACTGATAAGATGTGGCCTGGGAACTATAGCCACGAGTCTGAGAAGGAACACCTGAATCTGCATCATTAAAGGATGCAGCGCAAGATATGCATCAGTACTATGGAATGTACTAAGTATGAGGGCGATGTATAAATCATGAAAAAACAGTTTAAAACATGCTTAAAGTGATTCATCACATAAAGAGAAAGACATGAACAAGTAATAATATAAGAAGCATAAGTCATGAAAAAGGCTTAAGTTTCAAATACAAGATCATATAACTTCATAGCGTAAAATAAGCATGCAGGATTTTCTCATAACCGACATTAAACCATGTTGAGATACGTGGAGTTCAGTGTCTTGCACACACACTGAAAGAGTTGTCCTAATCGGCCAAGGTTAGAACCATTTCATACCAGGATCTTATCATCATAAGCCTCAAAAGGGCAACCTACGGTGGCACGCAGTTCTTGGACTAAGGATACTCTCACCAGATCCAACTCGGTGCTAAATATTACTCCCAAAACATATATATATACATGACATGAGCTAACATACATATGACATATCAAATGGCAAACTTGTTCATACTTGTTCATAATATTTTCATATCCCGGATCATTATACTACTCATTAATTAGGGTTTTGAAATCGATTCATGAGCATTGATGGAAAATCGGGTGTCTTATCTTTCATCATACTTCATAACATGGGAAGACTTGCATACTTTATGATTTGCAAAATTTGCATGGCTCTAGTTCGATTTTCATAAAACATATGCTTTCATAGAATCGTAGGAACTAGGCATGCACATGCTTGAAATTCCAAAAGGAAAATGCTTATCAAAACACAATTTACTCAAATCAACTTTATGCATGTAGAGATTTCCATGGTTAAACTTCAATTCATGAAATAAGAGTTAACATGCAAAACCCATGTGAAATCATACAATTTTAATAGTAATTTCATAATCAAATCATGAGAAGGTCATATTTAGCAAAACCCATAACCATTGGATAAGAACCTTAATTTGAAGATCTTGAAATCAAAATTTGAATTAGAGGTTTAGGCACAAGGGTGAAAGAAACCCATTGTTGATTACCCACATACCTTGGGTGAAGATAACCCACTTGAATTGGAAAGATTTAGGAGGCTTGATCTTGAAGCTTGAGACCTTGAGCTTGGGGAATTATTTCCCTTTTGGGGAGAAGAGTGACGTAATGAGAAGGAACTTAGGCTAATAAGGGTGAAAACCTTATTTGAAATAGCCAAAAAGACCTCACTTAGGAGTTAAAAGGGTGGGAAATAACTAAAATACCCCTGGTATTTAACTTAGAAAAATCAGGAAAATAAGTCAGCTTCAGGTTCTACGGATTAGTTCTATGGGTCTTCGTTTGAATGACAACTCGTGGTTCCAATTGTGGAACCTGGTCATCTGGATAGCCAGCAGAAGACAATCTACGACTCGACAGGAAGGATCCGTCGTTTGAATGACGGGTCATCAAATCGAGTCATGGAACCTGGGAGAAACCATTCCTCTGTTCTAGTTCCACGAGTCAACAGGATGGACCCGTCGTTCAAACGATGAATTATCATCTTGACTCATGGTTCCTGGGGCACTGTTAGCCTACAAGTCTGATTCCACGAGTTGAAATCACGACCCATAGAATAAACTACGGTCCGTGAAAATCATTCGTGGTTCTCATACCTGAGGGTAAACTAGCAGAAGGCAACCACAGATACATTCCATGACCTGTGGTTCAAACTACGCTCCGTGGTTTAGACTTATAATTCCTGGAACATGAATTTTCTGAGACTTTTTAACTTAGATAGCTGGATATGTTTCTGGGGTGTTACAGGTTGTAATGCAAAAGACTAGAAAAATGAAGTAGGTGACTGATGGCTTGTGCGGACCACATGCTAAGCGCACCAAAAGGAGTGTGCATCGCATGTGCTGTCGCACGAGCTAACAGAATCCTATAGGGATTTTTCATTGTGATGGAAAGCTGGTGCGGTCTGCACCAACCAAAGTGCATGTCGCTCCATTCTTCGCCCTCCGTAGAAGTGACTGGCTTTCTGTTTCAACATGGTGTGATGCCTTGTGTAACCCGCACATCAAGATCTATGCTTCACATGCGAAACGCACAAGGCAAAATTGGAATTTTTTGGTTCCTTGTGTTCTTATGAGTTACGTATGTGATCTGTAGAGCAAGATGTGCATAGGCACTTGGCACCACTCAGCAAACCAACAATATAAACAAAGGGAAAAGAAAGCGGTACATAACCATAAACACCCGGGTACTCAGACTTTCCTGGATTTCCATTGACAAAATCAACAAGCAAGAAAAGAACTCAACGACTTCTTTTAAGATGGACGTTACCCCATCTATCATCGGGAACATCAAGCCCTTACTTGCAACAATGGGCACCAACAAGTTTAGTAACAATTAACCCCTCCCTGCACAAGATCATACACCCAAGGATAATCTTCAACAAAGAATTATGGGCATACAAGTAGCAACATTAAGCCCCAACAACTATTCTCAACAAAACCTCATGACTAATGATGACTTTCCCTTAAGAATGACGTCACTTAATCTATCATCAGGCCAAATCATGCATCAATCACGAGTGGGTTACTCAGACTTCACGCCAAACACAAAATGCAAGGCTAAAAATCACTACCAATGAACATACTTTAACAAAATTCAAGTTCTACCAAGTTGACACTAAACAAAATCCTTAATACAATTCAAAATTGGGAACCCAAAATTTTCGGATCTCACCTAAAATCAACATGGCAATTCTATTTGGCATGCTTCACAATATAAGTTCCCAACTTCCATAAAAATAAGTATTTAATGTCGGGAAACTTACTACAAGTGAAGATTTAATGGAGAGAGGTAAAAATTGGAGCTTTTGAGAAGAAACAATGGTGACCCAATCAACTTTCCTGGAGAAATGACAGAGGTGGTGGTGATTGTAGGAGAGAAGAAGAAGATTTTTAGGAGAAGTAGGAAAATTTGTGCAAGGTTTTGGGAGAGAATTTTGAGAGTTGGAGAGAAAATATGGTGAAGGTGGTGGAAGAGGTAGAATATAAAGAGAAAAAAAACAAAAGTTGAGTCGGGTCGTCTCAGGGTCGGGTCAGTCAACGATTTAGGTCAATAAAAATTCAAATTTACCTTTGGTGTGCCACGATGTGCGATTTGCACCAGCCTTGGTGTGGACTGCATGTTGTTTCCCAGATCACTTTTTTCTCTCCTGGGTTTGCCCAGGCTTCTGGTTTGTCATGCGACGGAGGTGCGATGCGCACTTGTGCTCGTGCAGACCACACAGCTCAGTGCACAACTCCTTAAATTTTTCAACTTCCTTCCAGGCACTCTGTTATGGCGTGCGGTGAGCGGTGCGACACACATAATTGCTTTTGTAGTTCGCACAGCCCATTTTTGCCCCATTTTCACTTGTCCATTTTTTTGCTCCATGCATTCCCTAAAAACACACCAAAAACAACAAAAGATAACCAAAAACAAAGGAAAGAAACATAGGTTGCCTCCCAAGCAGTTCTTGATTTAACGTCGCGGCTCGACGAAAGTACCTCAACCTTAGTCATTCTTTGGATTGATGATGGTATCACTAGGCAACGTCCTTTTCATCCTCGGGTTCATTTGGGTCAAGAGGTGGTTTATTTGGGCCTCAAGATGCTTGATCGAGTCTGAGTGAGAGCTCACAGTTTGATAAAGTGTTGAAACTTCACTCTTTAGCTCACTCACTCCAGTATTTATCATATCCACTTTCTTGAGAACCAAGGACAACATGTCTTCTAGCTTGGAATGACTGGGGTTACTTGTGCCCGGTTGGTAGAGAGAGTCTGCTTTGTTAGGAGGTACACAGGGATTTGAGCTTCGGTGATTGAAGCGATCACCATCCTTGTCTCTATCCCTCTAATTTTCGTCCCTTTCCTTATCTCTTATCCAACCTTGGTTCTCCTCCCTCAGGCGATAATACCCTGGGCGAGAACTCACCGACACAAAACACAGTTTACCATCGACAACTATCATCAACTAATCATCACTTGCTTTAATTTCCAGTGTACTCACAGCTTTCACACCACTTACTCCCATTACATGCTTGACTATCAAGTCAATTTGAGTCATCATCTTGGACATTGACTTATCCCGCTCCTCATCCGATTTTCTCATTTCATTAGTCATGATGGATAAGGGTGTTCCCGAAGTTGGCATATTTGCTTCTCTCATATGCCAAGCTTGGTTTATCTTTGTTATTCTCTCTAACAAAGTTGAGGCAATGGGAAATTCTAAGTGCATGAAGGTGTCACCTCTAAGGTTGTTAGCCACTGACTTGTTCATAGAGTTCAACGATCGATAGAAGCTTTGGAGCAATACGTTGTCCAGTAAGTCATGGTTCGGATACAAGACAAGTTTCTTTTTGAACCTTAACCAAACATCATGTAGAGGCTCATCCGGGAGTTGCCTAAAATTGGTGATCTCGTCTCTTCGCTGCATCATTCAAGATGGAGGAAAGAATCTCGATGTGAATGCCTTAACCAATTTGGCCCAAGATGTGATAGATCTATCCAGCAATTCTTCCAACCACGTCGTGGCTTCCTCCATCAAGGAAAGGGGGAATAGGCATAGTCGGATGGATTCTTGGTAGATATTTTGAAATATGAATGGTTGGCAAATCTCCAAAAAATTCTGAATATGCTGGTTGGCATCTTCATGCGCTGATCCACCAAACATGCCCTTCATTTGGATCAAGTGGAGCATGGTGCTAGTAACATGAAAGACAGAATTTCCCACTATGGGAGGTAGGCGTATTGCACCCACACCCTCTTGCACCACTGTCTCAGCCTCATCGGCATCCATGAAGCCATCAACGCTCTCATTTTTCGTCTGCCTTACTCATAGGCTAGCCTTCTCAATCACAACATAAACAACAAATAAAAATAAAAGAAACAAGCACTCTCTAAGTGATTTCAAATCTACAATCAAAAATAGCTATAAAATCAAGTCCCATACAACGATGTCATTTTTTATAAATGCTCAAACGTACTCTCGAAAGATGAAGGTAATGGCGATCGTCAAGCAAAACACATTTATAAGTGCCCAACAGGTGTCGGGGTCATACCCACAGAGACTTGGCAATAGCACAATGATGATTGTAGTGAAACGACTTCACTAAGAGAGTAAATGCTCGAAATTAGAAAAATAAAGGATTGGGGGAATTGGAATTATGTCATAACAATCTCTATTCATAACAAAGCAAGAAAGTAAAACGGGTGTACAAATTTAAGTAGAAGACTAGGGATGCGCATCCAATGGGGCTCTAATATAGGATAGGGTAATTGCTTATTCATGCTTATTCTCGATCATTGACATAGGTAGCCTTGGTCATGAGTATGGATTGTTTATCTGTCAATGAACAACCATATATCTGGAAATCTCGGTTAGAGCACTATTGGTTTAACAACAAACAACCAAGATCAAGCATAAGGAGGTCATACTATCTCTACCTTAGACCCTTAAATGAGTGATTCCTTTTATATGAGCTATCTCTAGCCTCAATCTAGGTGGAAGTCCAAGTTCCCACTAGTGATTTGACATCCGAAACTATGAAATTCTCTCTCAAGCAACAACATAGCCAAGTAAGGAAAATCAATGTTTGCAACCACCAATTTTAAGATTAAAATTTGGTGAAACTACTAGACCCGTGTCAAATAAGAAATTATAAGCAAGAATTAGCAACACCCACACTCATTTGTCAAGCACCCATTATCAACACATCCCGAGACAAATGAAATTAGCCACTCATACTAAGAGAAAGAGATATACCAATTGGGTAAGTCAAATTCCTCTTTATTCAAGTGTAATCTCAAGTTCTAAACTCAGTTGTTGTACACAAATGGTTAACCAAGATTTTGAAGAGAGAATGGATTGAAACCCTCTTCTTATTGGAGAGGAAAACTTGTTCTTAAAGATAAAATTACTTGGAAAATATTCAGATCTGAAAAAGATCTTTTTACAATTGTGCCTAAATTAGCTTTTTATACTTTCCCAGAACGTCACTAATTTTCTGGCTAAAGTTGGCCTTCAGGTGGTGTGCGAGGCGACATGTGGTTCTCACGTCATGATGTGCACGTTGCACACCATCTTTAGTTGGACCAGTGACTTCAGCTAATTTGGAGGCCTGATGCAAAGGAGGTGCGGTTTGCACCATGAGTTGTGCGCGTCGCACAGCGACCGCACCTCTTAGCAGATTCTTCAGTGAATTTTGTGATTCTATGTAGTGTAGGTGCATTCTGCACCACAGCTTATACGTGTCACACGGGCACTATATCTCGGGTCAGAATCTCTATCTTTTCTGATCACTTCACACTTCACTCCTTTTAAGCTCTTTTTGGGTCCATTTCCTTCTTTTCCATCTTTGATTACAAGTACCTACATAGACATTAATAAAGGCCATAAGAACCTCTAAATTTATTCAAAACATAGCAATAATTCATGAAAAAGGCTCAATAAGTTGGTAGATTACCGACTTATTAGGAGGTCAGTGCTAAAATAGATTGTATGCTCTTCAGACTCAATAGGACAAGGAGGATTCCCCCGACGTGGTCATTACATTATGAGTCTTTCATCTTGATGTTTATGCACTGTTAGACCCAAGAGCTACACTCTCTTTTGTGACTCCCTATATAGTAGTAGACTTTTATGTCAGTCCAGAAATCCTCCCAGAACCTTTCTCAGTCTCTACTCCATTTGGTGATTCAGTCATCACCAGACGGGTAAATAGAAATTGCCCAGTCATAGTTTCTCAGAAAGTTACCTCAGCAGATCTTGTAGAGTTAGAAATGATTGACTTCAATGTTATTCTAGGCATGGACTGGTTACATTTTTCTTATGCCTCAGTTTAATTGTAGAACCAAAATAGTTCGGTTCTAGTTTCCAAATGAACCAGTCTTAGAATGGAAGGGTAATACCTCAGTGCCTATAGGTCAGTTCATCTCTTACCTTAAGGCCAGAGAAATGATTTACAAAGGGTATATCTATCATATTGTTAGGGTCAAGGATTCAGATTATGAGACCTCAAGTCTTCAGATTGTCCCAGTGGTTAGTGAGTTTCCAGAAGTATTTCCAGAAGATCTTCTTGGAGTTCCTCCCAAAAGGGAAATCGACTTAAATAGATCTCCTCCCAGATAACCAGCCTATCTCAATTCCACCTTACAGAATGGCTCCAGCTGAACTTAAGGAATTGAAGGAATAGTTGAAAGACCTTCTAGATAAGTGCTTCATCAAACCCAGCATCTCTCCATGGGGTGCTACAGTCCTTTTCGTGCGTAATAAAGACAGTTCTCTCAGGATATGTATCGAATATAGCTACCATTTTAACTCTACCAGAGGGTTTATATGGTTTTGTTATGTATTATGATGCATCCATAGTCGTCTTGGGTTGTGTCTTGATACAGCATGGTAAGGTTATCGCTTATGCTTCCAGACAGCTTATGATTGATGTAATAGGCATTCCAAGACAATATTAACAAAATCTTCCATCAATACGAATCTCATCAATATATGTTTGTTCCAAAAGAAACCAATATGACAATCACCTTTAATCCGACACTGCTTTGGGAGTTGTTTCCTTAAATCTTCAAGATCCGGCCATCCTTGAGAGAATTTACCAATCGCTGCGTATTGTAAATTCTCTATGGTATTCATGCATCATACTTCGTTAATCGTTCTCTGTCCATTTCACCATTGGTTCACCATCAACGAATCTCACTTTCTTGATAGGGATGGGGTCAATACGTGTCCTCGGTTGCAACAGAATATTGAGGGTTATTGAATTAACTAGATTGACATAGTTCATCGCTGGGGGAGGTAGGGAGGTCGAGGTCAAAGTAGGGTTACAAATGGTTTGAGGATTGATTTCTTCTGGAGTTTTGGATGAATAAGGGTAGGAAATTGAGAGGTAGATGCTAATGCAATAGGCTGACTAACATTGGAGGCGATTGACCAGTGGCTGGCGAGGCCATGGTTAAGTTTTAGACAGTGAGCAAGGGTTTTTGCATGGGGTAGGAGAGAGAAGAGAGTGTTCCTTTGTAATTAATTGAGTTCATACTTCTGATTGAAATATCCTTTAACAAATATAGACTGACATTTTTTTTTTTAGTTTAACCATTTAGTATCAAGAACACATTGGCCCAACTAATTCGAATTCGCGTTGCGTAATCCCACCACCTTCACCCGCCACATTCCTTGGTGGTGAATAGATATCAATTTGATATAAGATCGTATCCATCTCATTAGTTAGAAAAGGAAAAGGCCAAGTTCAAAGATGACCTGCCATCTGAAGACATAAAAAACTGGTCATTTTACACGCCTATGAATTGACAATTCATGGAGCCAACATGTTTGACCTTATAACTACAAAATACACAATACATTTCTTAAATATGACATGGAATTTTTGCCTTTAAAGACATCACACAGACCTAAACATCAACTGCAAACTCATAGAAGCAGCTTTTATCAACAAATATAACCAAGAGAATTCTTTTTATTATTTACCGAAAAACGAAAAATCATGAGTATACGTCAAGAGTATATTCATATCTCACAAGACTCAAAACTGCATTGGGAGACTGGTCTATCCTCCAAAGGCAAAACAGAACAGTTTTCCCCTATAATATCTACAAGAAAGCATCAGTAATGAAAAACAGCAAGCGGTATATGCAACAGAGAGAATTTGACAACTATGTACCCATTGAATCAATATCTGCAACAAAGAACGAACCTTTGCTCTGTCGGGAAATCTTTGTTCCCTGAGAACAGATTCGAGTATATACCATGAAACGTGAACAAACATTACCACAGAAAAGTTAACTTTGATTCTACTCGTACCAATGGGAAAGCCAAGGGTGACCTAGGGCCTCTTTGGCCGTAGGGCGTTTTTGAGGATTTATCTCAAGCAACTTTCTGACAAAGTCGAGGAACAATGGATCAGAAACTGATAGCTCATGCTCCAATGACTTTTCCTCGGGGATGATGTATTCCAGTAGACTAGTATCCTATTACAGAATTCCAAACATAAATCAGAAGTTGGACAACTGTCTCATTCTATAGTTTATCCAGTTATATATAGTAAGTTGCAAACTGTAGCCACACTATGTGAGCAACTCATATGGAAAAGGAAATGAAGAAATCTTTATTTAAAAATATGGGCAGAAAGCATATACCTGTAAAAGGCTTCACATTTTTTAAGTTTTTGAAGATTTAAAAATCAAAATTTAACTTGGGGCATTGCTGCAACCCCCTCCCCCTAACTGAACTCCAGTATCATAGGGATATGCTGGTGCATTATTATTAATACATTAGGTACTACTGAGGTAGCTAATGTACCAAGCGTATTCAGTTAGATGACAGATTTTGGCAGTTCTTTAAGATTTGGATATTGCAACTGCAAGTAAATGAACATGACTAGCGGGAAGTAATTTGAAATGGACACTCACATTCACTTTCTGAATTAATTATATCATTTTATAAGAGCTGTAGTAGAGGCAAAATCTAGCTAGCTAGAGTGTATAAATATATCTAGTTTTTTTAATGAAGGCCAATCAGCTCAAAGATGTTTCTAGTTTAGCTGAGGCTTTAAAGGTCTTCCGAGGAATCACACCAGAAATATAGCAAATTTTCTATCAATAATCTTAATCTTCTGAGATATGACTACGAGGTACTTGCTATTTAGACAGAATTTACGTACAGACATGTCATATAAAGGGCTCCTTGTCAAGCAAAAAGATTCAAGAGCACGTTCAGACAAAGAAAAGCCCAGAAAAAAGGAAACACGTGCAGGCAGAAAATTTCTCTTTTTTATTTAAATGGGTAAACCACGCGCAGTTCATCAAAAAGGTAGCCCATGCACTTCCTAACACTTTTGTCGTCTTAGTTTAACTGCTCTAAGTTGAAAATTACCTTGATGATTTACAAGAATTAAGCAAAGAGACTCAAGGTTACTTTCTAGTAAGGTAACGGATAAAGAGTCGCTTCAGTATATCTCAAGGAAATAAAGCTTCAAGTATGCAAATAATGAACAAGAAGTTTTACTTGGTGGAAAATGGAGAAAGTCATGGTACAAAACAAAGTTAAGAGAAAGAAAATGGGACAAAGAGGTAAAAACATTCCAAGACTAAACATTCACGTGAATACCAGCACAAAAATTGCTAAATTTGTTAATAATACAGTCTTGAAAGAATTAAAAGGATGAACTAAGAGGCAAACCTCATTTATATGATAAAGGTCATAATCCTTTGTGAAATATTTGTGTGTATCTTGTGCCATTTCTAACATGTCCATGTCTATAGGACCAAGCATTCCGATCACACGTGCAAGCAACATAACAACTGCTTCATTTGGAAAAAGCACCTACCAAACAATACGGATGTCAATGAATCCTCTTAACTTGTTTTAAGCACCGCCAACCCCCCCAACAAAAAAAGAGAGGGATAAATCAGGAAGAGGAACACGATTACTAATGGCAATTTGAAACATCCCAAGCAATAAAGTAATAACATTAAAACGAAAGGTTACAGAAACAAAGAAAAAGAACCATACAAATGGATGTACATAAATCAAGGAAAAGTAGGAGCATACCTCTCCAGAGCACAGCTCTCCCAAGATGCAGCCAAGAGACCAAAGATCAATTTTTGTGTCATAAGGGAGGCCTAAGATGACTTCAGGAGCTCTATAGGAACGAGACTGTACATACAAGGACAAGCTGTCTGACTGAAAGCAACTGCTTCCAAGATCAATAACTTTTATCTCACATCTTCTATAACTTTTGATGAGAATATTTTCAGGCTTCAGATCACAGTGGATGATCCCCAAATTATGCAAAAACACTAGTGCCTCCAAGCACTGTCGAGTTATGGTCTGTTAAGGAACAAATAACCAACACAATTACATTTTACTCCTTTCCTTTTACTTAGATATATTTTGTGGTTTCGCTGCCAATTTTAATTTATTAGAACAAACAGACCTGCATCCTGGTCATTGTAAAATAAGGCTCTAGATCAGATTCTCGGTTGTATTTCTGAAATTCATATAAATTTGCACGGAGAAGTTCACAAACAATAAAGAGGTGTTCCTGCATGTTATAAAAGCAAATAAAAGAGTACAGTCAAGAGATATGGAGCATCAGATCCCAATCAGTATCTTTTAACTGTCAGACTCAACAATAAAAGTGCCAAAAGCAAAAAAACTACCAGAAATTACAGTAATAATTCATAAGATACCAATAATGCATAAGCTAAATGGGATTCAAGAAAGTGGTATTGCAAACTCTCTTTGGCGTTTCAACATTTTTGTCTTAAGGTTATAAATAAAATAACAATGCAATATGGCTGAGAATGTTGCGCTTCTGAGTCCCAACATACCCACACAAGATGACTGCAGTAGAAAATGTGAATGTTAGAGATGGATATGTGGTCATAAATAATTGGACAAGATTAGAAATGATCCTTTTCTAATAGAGTGCGCAATAACACATTTGAAGTATAAAAAGAAAGAAGGTTGTGTGAAATGGTCTGGCCATAGACCATGACCACGTAGACTTTCAGATATTGCACCAGATGAAGATGTGACAATATGATGATTGAAGGTGTTAAAAGAAATGAGATTGACCTAAAATCACATGAAGGTAAGTTAATTCAAAAGACCTAAGAGCTCCCGAACCAATGGACATTTAGCTAAGAACATTTATTAGTGGAAGCAGAGGATTCATAAGCACAATACCAACTTAACTAGTTTAGATTAAACTAGTTAAGGATAGGTATGAGATAAGCGAACACCCAATTTGTCTTAAAAGTCAAATCAGCTAGTATTAGAATGAACAAGACCTAATAGAGTGGAAAGCATATAGAGGATTCATGTAACTGACTTGGGGTTGAGGCATAGTTAATTGATGAATAAAGGTAATAATTTGAGGCATAATCTCTGGGGAAGTGTAGAAGAACAGACCAGTTGTGGTGTAACAAATGCAACTGTTTTCTAATTAATACAGGAACTTATCATTTCAATCCAAAAATAACAAATAATTTCAAAGTCCCACTAAAATTTGGAACTTATTTTGTTTGGAATTATATCATTCTTGATTGAACCAAAGTGGTACCAGGATCAGGGCTCAACCAAGTGCAATGTTTGATCTTCAAGTCTTCTCCCATCTATTGTGGGAACGGGACCAATGCCCTTGCTAAATTTATACCTTGCAAATTCAGCCATCATATATTCAATCTTGATTAAAGCAAAAGTTCAGTGTTTATATTCTACCAGTGTTTGCAGTTTTAGCATTATAACACACACACAAACACACACATTGATAGGTTTTGCCTTATTGATATTTTTAATCACTTTAAACCTTCAATCTCCAGTAATCAACACTTATGACCTTCCTTAGCATTTTGCTTAATTTTATTGAGAGCACCACCATTGCATTTCATATTTTTAAAAGATTGAATCGAGGAAGGGAAAACATAAACTTGTTTTTACGAGCCATGACAAAAAGAGCTAATTGAAAAAACAAAAGAGAGAAGGTCAGGAGTAGCAGATAGCACGACAAGCATTCATGGCTGGCATGGTGGTAGAAAGAAGCCACTCTTAAGAAGCTTTTTGGTTTATCTCATTGTTTTTCAACTGACATCCTTTTCCTTCACTATTATTTCTTCAGGAAAACCAAATTACTCTCTTTCTTCTTTCCTATACAGTTCTTTTTAATGCAGAGGTAAATTTGTAAAGCAATCCTGCGACAAGTTATTAACTGAGAAGTTATTGAAAGGTCATCAATATTGAAGGAGACAATAAGCTCTGCGTTAGAAAAAAAAAACTAGAATAAGGTTGAAACGTCAACCTTGGGTACATAAGGACAATAAGTGTAATTTACGAGCTTTTAGCTACTCCCTCCGTTTTATTTTAAGTTAAATCATTTTCAAACTTAGAAAGAGGTCATTCTTTTTTAAACAAACTAAAAGGTCACATAAATTGTAACAGAGGGAGTATTATAGTTTAGAATGTTGACCTGTCAACATAATCAGAAAAAACCAACTCTTTGTTGATTTCACAAATGAGTTAATTATTTTAAGCAACCAGTGTGCACATCTCCTTGACAAAGCTTTCTAGATTATATGATATTAAGAAGATTAATGAAGATCCTATAGCGTGAGAAGATGACATGGAATGAGTTCCCGAGGATACTTTACATACCAAATAGACAGATAGGAGGTCCAAGCTAAACACCAAACAGACATTATCCTTAAGGAATAAGGACAATCTTTAACTATCATTTTTTTTTTTTTTAAATAATCTTTAACTATCATTTTGTAACCAGCAAGTTTGATTTGAAATTTGAGATGGCTATTAGTGCTAACAACATAAATTCCATGATGGCAAGAGATCTCACGAGACAAGTATGCCCGTAAATCTTCCACCAAAATCTCTACTATATGTTTAGATTGGTCGATAACATTATAGTTGTCCTTTCTATGCACATCTCCCTTATATCAAAACAGAAAAACGGTAACTTCTGAATGCTTCTTGTCCTGTTCATTTAGAGGTTGGAGGATTGACTTTTAGTTCTTTATAAGCCTTTATTCAAAGAAAAGGACTCGCAAGAACATACATTTTCTCAAGAATACCTGATGGTAGAAGTAATCATATAATCGCAGTATATGGTGCTCATCACAAGGATCATTCTTGTTCACAAACTTGAGAAGCTTAATCTCATCTAAACTCTGATCAAAGAAGTCCTTGTCATTCTTTATTATCTTCAAGCAAACGTCTACTCCAGTGTGCATATCCTGAGCCTGAATGACTTTGCTGAATGCAGCTGAACCTAGGTATTCAGTTACATAGTATCTACCAGCGATAATACTATTTAGAACAATAGGCAGGTCCTTGCTCTCCTCAAACCCAGTCCTGTGGATGGCATAACAAATGAGTACAACTGTTTGCTACAAATGAACAGGCAAGAAACAAGCTCAATATCTCCATTAAATGTTAGAACAACTTTAGTACCCAGTGAAAATGATGGAAAGAGATCTTCATTTGATATGGAAGTCGAACATGTATTATTAATCAAACATTGCTCAAGCCCTATAAATACACAAGTTTTTTTTCACTCACTCATCGATATTGGACTTATGCTTTGGAGGTATTGATATGAAAACAAACCTGTTTTTCCTATGTATAATTCTCAGATCAAATACTTCAAACTCATTTTCGCCTTCAAACATCAAAAGCTCATCTGAAGTAGCACCCCCCTCTTCATCTGCTGCCTCATCAGGTTCATTGCCTTCCAGAATCTCCAATCTATCGTCTTTTGGTTCATAGTATCTGTGCACATATGAGAGGTAATCTTTCTCAACAGCCTTAGGTTGAAGGTCAAGGGTACCTTTGAGATCTCCAACCCAGTTAGTATTGCAACTTGTTTCAATGAAATAGTTGTTCCCAACTTCAGTTTTCCTCTCTCCAGTTGGTTCATACTGAAAACAGTTAGCCTCAGTTAAGTTGATATCCATATCGTCAGGATCACCACCATAAATCGCTTTTGGACCCTTGCAGCAAGCACAAAGTGGGGATGAACAGCTAAATTCACCCTTTCCTTCAAGGTGCTTTTGTTTATCCAAATGATAGTTATCTTTCAAGCCTTCATCTAATTGACCATTGTGCACTGTGGCTACACGCCATCCTTCTGATTTACTCTCCCAATTGGGCCTAGGGGCATTCTGTCTCTCAGACGCTTCAATCATCACAAACTTGTCCTCACTAGGGTCCCCAACACCATCCGAGCTTCCAAAGTAAGGTGGCATGAGAGAAGCTTCATCTTTCTCCCGGAACCAGAAGAGGTCATTTTGCATATCAAAATCATGGTAATCTCTGGCAGTACCGAATTGAGATAATCTATCAGATGATGATTGAGAACTGGGAGCAGTTGTAGTACGAATTCCATATGGATTTGTAAATTCTGCACCAGAGACAACAGGATAAACCTAAAAAATATGCACAAGAGACAAAAACAAAAGGGAAGAATCACAAAGTGTTGACCAGAAGTAGCATAACACAAGATGATCGGTTCTTGAGTCACATTAATTTAGTAACTTTTGGGTACACCAGAATCTTAAAATCGTTAGCCAAGATGGAGTAAAGAGCAACTACTAGAAATTAGATTAGAGAATAAATGACAATTTTCCATATCTGTTAGTTCTAATTTCCAGGGAAAGACATTATAAATATTATAATACTTACTATTACATCAATTGTCACAATCACTACAAGACTCTGAATTGGGTATGTTTTATTTTAGCTTTTGCACAGTCCACAAAACTGTAAAAAGAAATTTCCAGGAAGAGAATTTAAATCAAAGGAACTATCCATCCTACCATAATCTGAAGAAATACATTAATGGTTGTTCAAAGTCTTACAAACTAAAAGAAAAAGGAAGGAACTTTACCAGAGGAACAGAAATCGGTAGCAGAAGAAGCCAAGCTGACAAATTCGTCGTCAGATGAAAAAGAGTTGGAATGATTCTTAGCAGAAATCAGGGACGGAATGTTAAGGGGAGGAGGTGGGGGAATCATAGGGAATACGAATCTTTCATAATCCAAAGAACCCAATTCGGATTTCTCCATGATATCCTCCATAAGAGCTGATTCAGATTCTGAGAAGCCATTATTCTTCAAGAATTCCAGTACTTGTTTAATATCAGAAACAGCCATAGAAGAAAAAGTCTAGGAAGGAGAGTAGTGTAAGTGGAGAAGAGGTGGGTTCATGGGAATCGAGTGAAAGAGGGTCAAAAGTGGGAATTGATTGAAATACTGAGTTGGGTTTTGCATGTTATGTTATAGAAAGTGAGTGATGACTTTCTGCTTTTCTTTCCTTTTTCTTGTCTGCTGTAAAACTGAAGCTAACGGCAGCACAAGGAAACGAAAGATATCTTACCAACTTTGACAAGTATAAGGTAGCTGTTGGAAGTGGGGTCCTCCCAGTGAAACAAAAATTTCTCCATTTTCTTTTTCTTGCCGTTTGTGGTTTAAATTTTCTACTTTGAGATAAGAAATTAAGTAGGTGTTTGATCATGAAAATAAAAAAAAAATCACTTTATTTGAAATTTTTAAAGTTGGAGTTGGAGTTGGAGTTGAAGTTGAAATTGTGTTTGACCATACTTTTTACAATAAATATTTAGAATTTAAATGTATTTTTAGAAAAATATAAAATATAATTTAAACATGAAATATGATTTAAATCGGGTTATTTTATGAAAATAAAAAAATAGGTTTTTTTTAAAAAAAAAAGCAAACTAATAAGATTTTGATTGTTTTCCAAATTCCAAATTAAAAATATAACTTGAAGTTGTATTTGAAATTTTCATGGCCAAATGCTGATTTTCAAATAAAGTGAAAAAAAATTCTAGAAAAACTAAAATATTTTCATAGATACATGTTAGGGTAAGAGTAGGACTGCGCGTCGAGTCGAGCCCAATTGAATCGAGCCTTTTTGCAGTATAATATCGTGCTGAGCCTGAGCCAAACTCAATCGAGTTCGAGTCGAGTCGATCCTAAGTCAGTTCTTTAATGTTTAGTTCTAAGTACTGTTACACCATTAATAAAAATTAAATTTAAAATAAATTTATTGATTAAGAAAAATATAAGTATTAGCTCTGTTCTAAGAGGCATATTTGGGACTCGCCCTGGGTAGGGCACTTGCAAAATGTATAGGGTAAAAATAATCTCAACACGTGAACAAAGATAAGAAGCATGACACATACCGCCAACAAGTGAGAATCCAATGACATGTCACGACTATGTGGATTGAGACAATCAGAATCGAATCACACATCAGGCATAAATTGCACTGCAAAGGTTTATATACTACTTTGGGAAGACATCTTAGTCCAGAGTCAACTAGCTTACACTAACCATTATATTTAATTAGACATTAATTAAGGGGTTTAATGTATAAAATTCAGCCGTTAAAGCTGAACCCCTATATAGATCATGTAATCATCATCCTCAAGATAAGTTTGGAACTGGTGATACGCTCAAGATATACCATACTTTAGATATATTGCGATTGGATACAATAATAGTAACCCTACTAATTTTGGGTCAAATTCACAAGAAATATGAGAAAACCTTGTACTAAAATAGATTACTATCAGTGTTCTACCAAAGTTAGAGTCAAATTCAATTCCGTAAAAATAAAAAGTATGATTGTAACTATTATCTAATTTGTAGAAAGTAAAAATCTAGAATTTAAATATGCTTGTAACTTTATGAGAGAAAACTACTGAGAATTGTGTTCCCACAATGGATTGTGTTGTTTATCGATTATCATAAAACTATATATATTTGAGGTTGTGGATATGCACTCTGTCTCCTGCACTATCTCTCAGCCTCTGTTGAGGTCATGAATGATTTATCTACATATAATGGTTTCACAGCTATATGAGTTATTGACAATAAGAAAGACCGATTATGCCAAATAGATTTACTTATGTCTAAGCTAAATCTATCAAAAAAAGGTTAATGCCTTGAGTTCATGTAATTATGTTTTACCAAATCCTAAACTGCTCTTTCGAGTTTAAAGAATAAGATATTAGGGCGTAGGTTAATTCTTGCAATCACTAAACCTTTTAATTATGAAAAAAAAAAGTTTGATATCCAACAACTCAAATTATATGCAATTATATGAAAACCATTCACAACCTCAATATGAAGATTTAGCTACTCATGCTTGAAGTAAAATTATACGAATAAATAAAGAGGAATATACTTACTAATATTAATGAAAAGCTTTGAAGAATTGTTGAAAACTCTAAGAACTTCTATTGAGACGATAAACTACAACTAAAATTATGCTAAGTAAACTAATATAGGCTCCCTTTACACAAGTTCTAATATGTCAATTTTTAGGGTACAAAAAGTAAGAATTCTATCTAAATCAACTTTCACCAGCGCCTCAAGGTTTACACCCACTTCCGCTCCTATCAAATAGTTTACGGTCTATAGACTTCACCTTGACCCGCCATCGTTTGCCCATAAGGTTTTCTGAAATTGCATCATGGATTAATTTCTGCGATCATGATTTGCTTCCATGAACACTCTTATTGTCTCGCAGGATCCTTTGAACAATATAGGTCTTCCTTCTTCAATTAGGTCATTAAATAAATTTGTGATCATTTTTCATCTCGTGATCTGACCCTTGTCTGCAGGTCCTTGAGATACTATCTCTATGAATCTTTTCACAAACTAGTCTGTACTTTGTTTTTAAATCTGTGGTCTACTTTGCAACCATAAATCACCCTTTTTCTGAACATTTCTTAGAAATGTTATTGTAAGCCTCCAAGACATTTAAAACCTATAAAATAAAAGAACAACATAAAAACATACAAAAATCAAAGTGAAACAGGCTTAAGAATAATGAAAATACTACGAAAAAGATATATAATGTGTGCTAAATTATAGGAACATCAATACCCCAAACATAAGGTTTTTGCTTGTCCTCAAGCAAGCTATACCTGACTTGACTCAACTATATCTATGTCTAAGCAAAACAAAGTAAGATTTCTATTATGGTGTCAAGAAGTTGCTTCCGACAATGACTTTCAAAAACAGTTATGTCCCCTTTTTAGACTTAACAATATTTTTAAAACCAGTCGCTTTCAACAAATTGAAACAACTAACTATGCATTCTTAATATGTGAAACTTTACTTTCACAGCTATTTTGATGCATCTAAGAGTTAGAGTTAAGACAATTTGACTTTATTCAACCTTTTTTATCCAAATGCCACCACACTAGATCAAAGAATATTTTAAATAGAAAAACACATATATTTACAAAAACAGTGGGACAGGAGACTAAAGAGAAGAAAAATTCTCACAATTAAATTCATATGTTATACATGCACACACTATAGGTTTGCCCTTATTTTCGATTGTTTTTGTCTTTAGATAACTCTATTGAGATCATACAAGGACTTTTATAAGCATGTAATATAGACTTGGGGACATGTAGGAGACATATTTAGGTAAATAGTGACTTACTCCTTCCTTGGACTCTAAACTTTTGTATATTTAACCTTGTTCACTCTATGCCTTTTATTCTTCTTCTCTTTTTATTTCTTTCCCCCCTATATCTTTCGCTTTTATTGACTTGGTGTTATTTCAGCTCAGAGAAGTATAAAATATTTTTTTAGTGTTAACATCTTCTATATTCCAACAAAATCTAGGCTTTTAGCCTTACTTTCTACTCCATCCTCAACTTAGGCTTGAAGCTATCACTTTTAGTTTTTACCCTTCACCCCTAATTTAGGCTCTTTGAGCCTCATGTCTCACTTCCAGTATCGAATAGGGATAGATTTTAAGAGAAATAACATTTTAAACAAGGAATATGGTTCAGTAATAGCTAGCCAACAAAAAAGTTTAAAAGCTCAAGATGGTAGACTACTGATATCATTAACATTATTTAAAAGCTTTATATAGGCTTATAGTGACTTTTGTTTCACAAAAATGATCTGTAGTTCATCTCTTAATTAAATTATCCTCGGACATATGTCATGATTAACCACACAAATTCTAGATTACATGCATAAATATAGAAGTAACAAAAAATAAAATGAAAAACTTACATATAGGCATTGAACTACATTTGGCTATTTTAGTTTAACCCCCAAACTTTAACTCTAATATTTAGCTATGTTTCTATTGTCATAAAAAAGATATGCATGTCAATATATGCAATAGAAGTTTTAAGAAACAATTTCTTAGAGTCCAATTTCTTTTTTAAAACATAAGTCTAGATCCAATATTTAAAAGTGCTTCCCACCTAAGATCAGAGGCTGATCTATGCACACAAAGGGGTTTCACCCTTCTACGATAGTAGATCCGAGAGATCGTAAAATGCATTATGGATGTCGCCTTCCCCTATGCTGCCAGCAGATATTTAGTGCCAAGAAAATACTCAAACCTTACTTGGATCTTTGAGATGAGTAAGAGGATTTGTCATGGAGAATATCTCATGCATCGATGGACATAAACAGAGGTAGGGTCTTCTTTTTATATTATCAGAGGGAGAGAGAGAATAAGAGGAGTGTAAAAGGTAGTGTGTGCGTGTGTCTATGGATATAAGGGGAGGGAAACTGAATAGTCACTTTTTCTATTATGGAAAGAAGAGTGGGGGGGGGGGGTGTTTAAAAAGGTGGAGTCAAATATTCAACACCTGGTCCCTTTTTGTCATTTAGTATTCTATATTACTAAAATGGATTTATCGATCCAAAATATAAAACTATAGAAATTCCCCCACAAACTTAATTTTAAAGTGAGGTTATGGCCACCGAATGAATTGTGAACCTATTCACGGTCCATGAAGTAATTACCTGCACCCATTTTGTTAGTTCCTAACCTGCGATTGTGGAAGGGTTTGTCAAACTCTTTACGGTCAACACTGTTCGCCACAGAAATCTTTAGAGAGCTACGGCTCTGTAGATTCTATCAAGTCTTCTTTCAGTTGTTCTTCATGTGTCACTTCCCTGTATCTTTAGTCAGATTACAATGAAAAAATTATCAAAAAAAAATGTAAATGAGATAGCAAAAAATTAAAAACAGATATAGCTCGAGTTACCTCCCAAGAAATGCTTGATTTACTTCGGGGCCCAATAAAGATAGTGAGGGGATCAAGACTCCTCTAGGTATCTAGTCAATTTAGGCATGTGATTTTACATCTTTATATTTTTCTAGTAAGTTAATTAACTTTTCCCATTCAGAGTTCGTTAGTGGTGTTGAGACAATATGCTTGATCTCATTTAGTCATAGACTCAAGGTCCTGGATCAGGTTCTTCTTCGACTTCTTTGAATTTTTGTATGGCTGCCATTTTGGGATATGCTTTAGGCACCTTCAAACAATTGTTATCTTTGAAGACCACCTCATTGCTTTGGACCCAAAATTTTATTTCACATTTTTCTGAATCCACAAGAGCTCTTCCTATTTCCAGCAAAGGTCTCCATGGATGATGAGAATGTCTTTATCCACTGAATAGTCAAGGATGATGAAGTCAACTGGCAATGCAAACTTCCCCACTCTTACTAGAACATCATCAACTATATTGATAGGGCTTTTGACTAACTAATCTTTTATTTGTAGCGTCATGCTCATTTGTCTGGGTTTGTCAAGCTTAGGACCTTTGTAAATCTAAAGTAGAATAAGGTTAATACTAGCCCCATTGTCATACAAGGCACAAGAGAATTCCTTTATTCCAATTGAACATAGAATGTTGAAGGCTCCTGGATCATATTTCTTAGCAATGGTACCTGCCCAAATAACATAATTTACCAGTTTATTACCTTCTACTTCTTTCTCCTATTTCTATTTTATTGTAGATGCATGGATTTAATACATCTTGTTATGTGGGGCATCTCTTGGATTGCATGTAAGAATGGTACTTGATTCTTGCCTCTTTGCAAAATTCTCTATATTTTTTTGGCAGCAACATCTTTCGCCTTTTTTTGAAGAGGTTGTGGGATTTTCACTACCTCTTCTTACATTATCAACTTAATCTTTTCATGTCTTTCTTCCTGAACATTTTGCTGCATATTTGGCCCTACTTGATTTAATAGCTTCAGGTTCCTCTGCTTTTTCTTGGAGGGTCAGACTACTTCTTGTTGTGATTGTCATACATTGAGATATAGGTCCGCTTCCATTGCTCTTTGGGTCTATAGTGTTGCTTGAAATCTACCCCTTCTTGGGTTGATTTTGTTCAGTAGAAAGATCTCACTTTGTATTTCAAGTTCTTGTATAGAAGCAGAATGAGAACTTACTATTTTAGTCAACAAGAGAAACCCTGCTTCTGCCCTTTTTTATATGGAACACTTCTTCAAGAATGCTCTCCTACTTGGATTGATATGATTCTTGGGAAGGACCTTCTCGCCATTGCTAGTTCGATGTCTGTCCTCTTAGAGGAATGTACAGGGTTGAACTTTGATTACCAAAATTATTATTCCAATTTCCTTGACCTTGGTTTACTTATCCATGCGGTTGCGTTCTCCATTGGCTTTTGATGTTTTGGCGTTGGTACCTATTTTGAGTATTGTTCACATAATTAGCTTCCTCATTTTGCATTGGAGGAGCCTCTTGATATTGCATCTGTTGGAAATAATTTACACGTTATATGGCTTGCACCTATTTGACTCTTTTTACCTTTTGATATATTACTTTAAGAGAGTCTTTTGGTCAGCAACTCAATATTCGTTGCCATATTAGAGATCAATTGATCCCCATCGTGATTCTTCTTAACAAGAATGGTGAGTGTAGGATTTCCATATGTGATTCCTTCGTTGTTGTTAGATGAATGCCATACTTGATAATGCTTGGCGATTCTGTCCATGATTTCACTAATCTGAGCACATGTCTTGTCCATATAAGAGCCACTAGCAATGTTGCTAGCTATTGATTGATTTACCAAGTCAAGACCATGAAGAACTTTTCTGGAAAAATGTTCTCTAGAAACTCGTGACTAGGTGATCTCTAGATTTTCTATTTAAACTGCTCCTATGCTTTATATAATTATTCTCTTGATACCTATTTGAAGTGAAAAATATTGTCTCTAAATTCTGCCTTTTTGCTTGGAGGGAACAATTCTTTTTATAAATAGTGCCATGAGCTCTCCCCATGTGGTGATGAAGTTTGGTTGCAAGCTTTGGAGCTAAGTTCTAGACTAATATGCGAGGGAGTATTTGAATACCCTCAATCTTCTTGCTTCTTTATGGATGATGGCTTTCTTATGCATAACACAAACTCTGATAAAGTTCCTCAAGTACTGAAGGGGGTCATCATTTGTAGTGTTTTGAAATTGCCCTTCAACATTCAACATAGTGTAGATGTTTGCATCAACCTTGAAGGCCTGGGCATTCACCCTCAAAGGTACTATGGAATTAACATAGTCAATTTAAGAAAATAGGGGAAAATAAATTTTGCTAAAGCATTCTCTTATCATGACTTGCACACTCTTTATTTGTCTTGATTGATTCACAAACGAGCATGTAGAACTCGGAATAGTTTGTCAAAAGTCATTTGTCCCAATTGATTTTTGAGACTAGTTGTGAATTTCTTGTGTTGTGATACCTTGTCTGGTAAAGTTTACTTCATTCTTGTGCATGCACATTGTGTAGATCTTGCCCCGAATGTGATTCAAGGCAAAATCCTAGACATTACATAGCTTGGAAGATGACCTTAGTCCCTTTCTGAATAGTCACTTTACCCAGATTGCCTTCCTTTAACATTGATCCTTGTAAGCCCCTTTGAGCTTGTAACTTTTCTTTGGCACCTTGTTAGACACCTTAACCTTTTTTTGGATCCTCTATCTTTGCACCTGGCCTTCCTAATATCTAGAAAGTGAAATATAGGCTAAAAGCCCAAGTTTGGAGGGAAAATTGAAATGTTAACATAGGGAAAAGACTAAGTTTTGGGGTGTGTCACGACCCAAAAACTCAAGTCATAAGGGCACCTATTATAACCCCACCAGTAGGTAAGCCAATCCTTAGCCCAGAACTGCAAGTAAAGGGCTAACACAAGAATGAACCCAAACATAGAAGAAATATAAATAAATAGTGAAAGATAAATCAAACAAGCATAAGTAAAAGGAGGGAATATAATAAAATACACAAGACTCGCCTAAGTCCTGGTTTCAGTCGGTACAAGTGCTACTACAACTTAGATGTTCTAGATAGATAGAATAAAATACTGACAATCTCCCAAAGTACAATAGACGATTAGTCCAAAGATAGAGGGAGGTGAATCAAATACGATCGCCAAGAGCTTACCCTATATATCCAGTCATAAACTCTGCATGAGTACAACATCAATGGCAATAACTCGTACTAGGATCTGCATCAGCAAAATGTAATACTCCAAAAATTCTAAGCCAAGATCTGATCCGTTCTTTATTTATTGTTAAACCCAAATTAGATGAATTTTCTATGAATATAAGTATTTATATCAATTCCTCAGTTTTGAAGGAGTATTGTATGTGAATTGAAGTCATGAAGTACCTCTAGCTCAAAGTTAAGTTGGAAGCCTTTCGACCGATTTAGTTCTCATGTAAGTTCTTACTAGGGTTAACTTCAAATGACCATA
Organism: Jaltomata sinuosa; assembly: GCA_003996215.1. Classification (NCBI taxonomy): domain Eukaryota; kingdom Viridiplantae; phylum Streptophyta; class Magnoliopsida; order Solanales; family Solanaceae; genus Jaltomata; species Jaltomata sinuosa. The sequence goes on along the minus strand of QJPP01007633.1, from coordinate 209,790 downwards.
ACTCCTAGAATATGAAGATTAAGGTAGCCTAGTACTCACCAAATTAAAAGTATTTGAATCTTCTTTCCAATGCCACTAACTTCTCATTAATCCGAGTCCAGAGTAAAAGGTTATGAGCATTTTAGTGAAGCACTATCAGGCTGCCGAAGACCCGACGACCGTTCTGATAGGCGTGGGAAGAGACAACCTCGTGAAGTTTGTGACGCCTAATTCCGATGACTCATGAGAGGCATGACATCTCGTGGGACCCCAAATATGGGAATAGGCCAGTGATCTATTTTTTAGCCCCATAGTCCCTCAGTTTGGTCCCGACGGCCCATCGGAGGGCCCGTTCGATGATTTTCTGTACTTTTTTTCTCTGAGTTTAATTAAGAGTATTTTGATATTTTCCCACTCTAAAATCCTAAAGCTTGTTTTTTGAAGCCTATAGGAGGGGTTTCATTCCCTCTTAGCCTAGTTCTCTTCGTCTTCTAAATTCAAGCTCCCAAAAAAAAAAGAATCCTCCTCTCAAGCTCCAAGGCCTAGGGTTTCTTCTCCCATCCTCCATCCTGTAGTACCAAGTTAGGAAAGCTTCAAGTTCAAATATGTGGGTATTCAAGAAGGGAATTTCTTTACCCTTATGCCCCAAACCCCAACCTTCTAAATTGATTGTACGAATTTCTAAATTAGGATTCTTACACAATTCTCATGAGTTCTTCTATAAATTGTTTCCTCATGATTCTTCTATGAATTCTAACTCTATAATGCATAATTTTGCTTGGAATTTTATAAGTGTTTTTCTATTCATGATTTGAAGAATAACCTTGGCCCAAGTTGTGAAATTATTATGAATTCAGTTTAATTGCATCAATTCATGGTTTATCATCTTTTACCCATGATTCATATGAGATTCCTTCAGTATTTTCCAAAGTCCCATGTATTGAGAATGATTTCTAGCATGATTTCACCCTATTGCATATTTTCAATCAAAAACCTTATTTTTTTAAAATCTATAAGAGCTATGCATATTTTGAGAAAGTTCTCCATGATTTTTCTACAAGCACGATGAACAACGAATGTTTTTGAATACATAATTTTTAGCATATGATTTATGACATGATATGTAGCTTAGGCTCACAACAGTATATTCATGATTTATATGACATTTTGACGTTCCATTAATGCTCATGAACTATTTTCAAACCCAAGGTTTGTGAGTTGTATGATGATCTGGGTTTGCCATTACGATTATGAACAAGATTTGACATCTAGATATGTCGCATGTATGTGAGCACTATGATATGTTTTGAGAGTAGTATTTAGCACCGAGCGATGAGGGTTCTAGATAACCCAAGTCCAAAACTATGTTACCAACATAGGTTATGTATCACCCGATGAGCTTATGAACGTGGTTCCACGCTATGACTATGGCGCCCCGTGCCTTAGCGGGGCATAGATCAACTTTGCCAACTAGGGTTATATAGTTTGATTATGGTGTCCCGTACCTTTGCAGGGTTCGGGGCAGCTTTGCTCACTAGAGTTATATAGTTAGATTTTATGTAGCTCACATGGTCTATTGTCGGTTATAAGAAACTCCCGTATGAATATTTTCAAGTTTTGTAAGTCTTATGATATCTTATTTTGAGGTTTGACTTCTATCTCTTGCTTTATTGTTCAATTTTGATATTTACTTATGATTTCTTCTATTTGTGCATGAACTCAGTTTTAAGCATGCTTTCAATTATACTTTATCGTGATATATGCATATCTCACATATTCAGTACATTTCATAGTACTGACCACATACCTCTTTGTGCTGCATTCTTTTATGATGTAAATTCTGTAGTCCGTTCTCAGATTTGAGGCTAGTAGATCAGTAGCACATCCAGCCAGCTTGGTGAGTCCTCCTCCTTTGACACTACTGGAAAATGAGCCTATTGAAATACCAAGAAAATCGTTATTGTAGGCCTTAAAAGTGTTGCAGTCATACTATGGCAATGGGGGTTATGCCCACCGCACCAGCTCGCGTGATCATAGATCAATAACAATGGTTCTTTGTAACAGTCCACTAAACCGTTGCTTAAAACACACCTATTCCAATGGTTATTCATCCCTATAATAACGGCTAATTTATATATCAATTGAAACGATTAAAATCATTATAATTGATAATTTACAATGGTTCTATTGTCTATGTTGTAACGGGACTATTAGATAAGTTGCAACAGTTATTATAGTTTTTCAACATTTATTTTGTCTATGTTGCAATGACTTTTTTAGATTATTGGGACAATTGTTATTGTTATTTCAATGGGTTTGCACTTTGATCAAATATGCTATAGCAACAGTTATATTTTACCTAACAGTTATGATATGTTCCAACAATTGGTGGCTTGTGCTTTAGAAAAAGTTATTGCAACAGTTCTCTATTACCTATTGGAATAATTCATCTTTGTTCCAATAGGATGGGCTATAAATATAAGTATTTAAAATTACAAAATTGTATATACCACGAAAGATGATAATTACTAAACGAAACTGAATGATCATAATTTTAAATAAAGGATTAGTCACATAATATCATCCGCCATAAGCACAAAATACACAAAACAACCCAGTCATAATGTGTCATCCGCCATAGTTGTAAAATATACAAATCATCAGTCTTAACTGATCCATATATAGGCAAAATATACACAGTTGGCACATGCATGTTTCAACTGTACAGTGAACAAAAAGTGAAGATTCATAATGTTAACAAAAAAGTTGATCCGACAAAAGTTTTGACAACTTGCAATCAAATCTCAAGGCATGTCTTCTTCATCAATGCTTGCATCATCTCCTTGATCATTATCTCTACCTATAAACCAATTTTAATTGTGTATCTGTTACATAAAAGTTATAAACCAATTTTAATTATGTATCTGTTGGAACTTTAATTTTAGTCAAAGATAGGAAGTCAATTTCACAGTTTATTAACATCTAGGCTTTCAAAAACATTGATCCAACAAATATATGGGATCTTAGTCAATTCCACAGTTTATTAACATCCACAAGTTATCCAAATATTACCATCTAAATTCATAGGTTTAGAAGTTAAAAGTTGTGATTGGAGTTGCACTAGAATTGTCAATACTGGAAATTGGCCTACTGCAAAACATACTTCAATACCTAAAAGCAATAGTCAAGCCTTTAACAAATGCATTACCACAAACTCCTATATTGTCAATGCATGTTAAGTACCATCAAAACACTAGAACAGATATACAGTTTAACATACTGGAAATGTCAAGGTCAAGTGCAAAACATACTTCAACACCTAAAAGTAATAGTCAAGCTTTTAATAAATGCAATACCACAAATTCCTATCCTCCTACCCTATCCCATAGTTCTCCCAAAGTACAGATTTTGAACTTAAATTTGTACATCAAAAAAATAAACTTTGAAGTTCAATTACTCAATAAAGCTTTAGTAGCAGTTCAATACTTCAATTACTCAACAAAATTTAAAGACCAAGGCTGACGAGGTCTCACATGTTAACCTTCTACTTTCATTTTTAAGATAAGACGTACACTTTAAGCAAAGTAACATTAGAAACTATTCAAGATACAATCAAAACACTAACTACGCCTTGCAGATGGATCAACTTAGCCCCTTTAGGAAACATATATATTCAGTTTTTAAGAAACACAAATCATCACCCTTATAGTAGCATCAGGCTGTTAAATCTTAAAAGTCAATCAATTTTCAAGATTAAACGCGATATGATATAAGTAACTTTTAAGAGCTCATTAAGTTGCTAACAATAGTCATTACCAAATGTATGTATGTAAATACACATATTAAACATACTTCAGTTAGACAAAGACTTTGAAAATAAATCAAGATATAAGACACCTTACATCACATTTACCCCATGACATAGTTTGAATTTGATAACATAACCATATAACCATTTCCCGAATACTATCGTATTAATTTCTAGAACATAACTATATCATTTTACTTTGAATTTGACAACATAACCATATAAATATTTCTCAAACACTATCGTCTTAATTTTCAGAACATAACCATATAATTTGACCTTAAATTTGATAATATAACCATAAAACCAATTGCCAGAATATAACCATATAATCAATTGCTAGAACATAACCATATAACCATTTCTAGAACATAATCATATAACCATTTTATTTGACAACAACTTTGGGACAGTTGGCAGATGTATCAAAACCAAAAGAGAAAATGGAAAAAAAAATATTTGCTAGCACCTTGTAGAATTACAGCTATGAATAATGCTAGTATTAATAATTCTAAGAAAAAAGAAGAAGAATAAGATGAAAAATAAGAAAAAGATGAAGATTTAGAAGAAGAGGAGAACCATACCTTGATTGTTGCTACTGCCAGACGGTCGATTAATCGGTTCGATAACTTCTTGCTGTGACTGATCACAACCTGCTTTCAATATGTCAGCATCCAATTGAATCCCAGAGTACATACAATTAAGTCGTCCAAGGATGTCAACCGTAACTTCATGGCGGATGCTTTTTTATTGTTGTTCTAATTTTTCTAGCATCCTATCTTCCAAGTAATCTAATTTTTGTTGCATCTCAGTGATAGAACTTGCAGAGGGTTGAAGATGTCCCTTCCCTTTCAATGCAGTTTTAGTAACTCCTCGCCCATATAATCTCACGAATCTTGAATGTTCAAGTCCCAACACAGCTGCACAAGCATCAACAGATAGACTGCCATCTTCACTTTGTTCATTTCAGTCTACAAATCAAGTTTAAATGATGAGAATTTAAGTAAATTAAATAGAGTCTATATAAGAACAACTAAATAATATCAATAATAAAGATGATTAATACAATTTTATTGATCATATCCTCATCAGAGTCCTTGTATGCTCGACCAAGTTTCTTTTTTCTTGTAGCCATAAAGATTTCTTTGAATGAAACTTCACCAGCGGGTTTCCTTCTCTTTTGCCTAATTACGTAAAAGTTAGTATCAAAAAACTTTTAATGAAATCAAGCTTATATTTAATAACATATTAAGAAGAGAACAAACTGATTGATCACGTATCACAGCAAAACTTGTTTTACCAGCAGTATGTGGATTCTTCAATTTTTGTCGATTCTTGGTATTTGTTTTACTCATTTTCTGCAAATAAATAAGCTATCAAGTCTACTTATACAGTAAATCAAGAGCAGTTAAAATAGTCAATGCGAATATAAATAAATTGAGTGATCAAATTCTTGTTTCATTTTATTCACAATGATCGTACAAAACTGTCTTACTACAGTTTTAGAATAGTGTGTTTTATTATATTATGATCTAACATATCGATATACATGATACAAAACAATCTTAAAGTTTGAATGATCTAACCTTGAACTCGTCAGAGTGCCAATATTTGAGAAGATCCTTGAAATCATATTCTGAAACATCGTTGGGCTTGTTTGTTATTCAAATATCGTCATTATCAAAAGGTTTAAAGTGCTTCCTATACAAATGATTCTTGTACTTCCTCCGAGAAGATTGAATTTCATCCAAAACCCACTCCTTTCCATCATCAGGAATATTATATTTCTCCTATAATTTATTCTTTGGGTTAGTAATATAAAAAGTACAAAATGTTCTTAATCAAAATTAAAAAAAGTAAGTACTCAAACCAGGGTATATTTTCACAAGTTATTTTTTGTATCCATATGATTCCACTTGTGTATATGAAAGGGACAAAATATTGCATTTCTTGCCAAAGTTCCAAGAAAGCTACCCAGCTCTGCTATAATTTCTTTCGTAAGACCAACCGGTTGTTTGTAGCTATTCAGAACAATGAGTTTATGGTCTTTTTGCGCATGTACATGCTGCATTATGGTATTTCCTCTTCCTTTTTTTTACTCAAAGGGCCTACAATAATATGAAGCAAAATAAAACACAACATATATGCAACAACGTAAGCAAATTTTATAATAAAGTGTGTATTAATATTTAATAGTAAATTTAAATTGTCTTGCCTTCTTCTCCACATAGTTCATTTTCTTCAAAATTCAGTGGTTCTTGTTGCATTTGGTCCTGTACATTTTTTCCTTCTAGAGTGGACGAATCTCTCGGCACCTGTTGCAATTGTTCCTCTACAACTTTTGTTACTACAGTGGAAGAATTCATAGGCAGTTCTTATTGTAGTTGTTCTTGAACAACTTGTGCTTTGAGAGTGGATGAACTCCGAGTCACGCGTTGCATTGGTTGATGCATAGCATGTGGTTCTACAGTGGAACATTTCTGAGTCACCTGTTGAATTGCTTCCTGCACAGCCTATGCTTTTACATGGGAAGAATTCTGAGACATTTGTTGCATCTTCTTCTGTGCTTTCAGAGTGATGGATTTTCAAGGAGACTTTCGAGGTACTTGTTCCTGCATATCATGTGCATTTAGAAGGGAAGTTTTCTGAGGAGACTTTCGAGGCACCAGTTCCTTTATAGCTTGCGCTAATAGATCAATAGAAGACTTTTGACAAACAATTTGTTCACCATTTCTCAGTGACGAATGTCGTTTGGAAGCCATGGATGTAAAACTTCTGACCGCCATGTATTTCCTTCTTTTCAGATTACTATTTTTTCTTGGAGTCATGACTATTGAATCTAGCAAAATAATACTACACGTAAGCATCATACTAATAAAGTGATAATTGTAGTTAAAGTTGTGAAAATTAAAAAAAATAGTGCAAAATACTTAAATTCGAACCAACAGGTGCAATATTTTAGAGCAATCAATATGCAGAAATTAAAATACAGTGAAAGTGTTAGTCTGTCATCATTTTAAATATAAGCTTAAACCTGTTGTTCCTATATTAAGTCTTACTAATAACTAGCCTCAAAAGGAACTTACAAATGGCTCAAATAACAGTCAGGCTAGCAGTAGTATAGTCAGTCTCAAACCACTCTAGTGCCACAGTTTTAAATTTCCACAACCACCAATAAAAATAACTCTGCATATAGTTAATTAGATAGCAACACAAACCTTTCAGTAAGTATAGTCAATCAATACTGATGTCGAAACTCCCTTCAATGATTCACTAGCTAGATCGCGCACCAGATATTGAATCTCCTGTAAAATTTAAGAAACTTATAACAAAATTGTATGGAAAAAAAACTAATAAAAATTGAATAATAAGATACAGGTAAGAAATATAACCAAAGTATTTCTGTCAAAAGACCTTTATCAATCACTCAAAACAAACTAAAACACATGATCAATATATACTTACACCAAGTTCAGAAGTTTTTTCTAATTTGAAGTAAATAGATACAATTAATAAGGACCATCAAGTTGAGTTTATGATCAAAAGTCTACTGGAGAGGTAGCACCAGTACAAGATCCTAATCTATAGTCAAAGAGGTAATCAAATCGATAAAAGTGTCAATTACATGAGACAAAATACTACAGGAAAACAAGCTTACTAGCCAGCTAGATTTTACAGAAATATTCAAGTTATAAAAGTTCTGAATTTGTTATTTAATCAACCGCCTCCATCCAATCCCAATCAGTATCATCATAATCATCCTCCTCTTCCGATGTTTCCATAATTGCATCTTTTGAATATTATGCATCATGTGGCATATCTATAACATCAACAAGGATATCTTCTCTTGACCATCTAATGTCATCATCGGGTAATTTGTTCGAGGGACTAATGTCTTCAGTAGGCTCCCTCCAAAATGTTTCTCCTATATTAGGACAATTTTCTTCCTCCAAATCATAGAAATCAACAAGGACTTTATTTCGTGCATAGTAAATATCCATCTCAGTTGGATCCTCCACATAGAAAATTTGATGCACTTGAGATGCCAACACAAAAGGGTCATCCGTACTACGTAATCTGTTGAAGTACATATGGGTCAACCCATACTCATATTTTTCATTATGAAACCAAGAACATCTAAATAGAAAAACACCAAAACAATCATAATAATAAAGTTCAATAATATCTTCAATAGCACCATAATACATAACCTCTCTATCAATGAGATTCTGATCTCAAACACTAGCAAAACTGTCAGTTGTCGCAGCCAAAGACACTCTACTATTTTGAGACTTCCGTGTGGAATCTCATTTTAATGTATGAAATCAGTATCCATTAACGAATTATGCCATATAGCTTCTAGTTGCCACCCTATTAGGCCCTTTAGCTAGACATCTTAACTGATTAGGAACTTCAGCAGTTTTAACTTTCTCTTTTAACCAATTGCCAAATTCTTGACTATGAATCCTTGCTCTTGTCCATGCATTTGATATAATACTACCCTCAATAAATCCTTATGTTCCCTACAAGTATGAATAATTCAAATACAAGCATTAAATATTTATATTGAACTTTACAGTACAATAACAAAATATATAAAGTTCAAAATATAAAAACTTGATAAAATTATCTACTTGTCCATCTCCAGTATTGAATATAACATATCGATGTGCTTCACTTGATAACTGTTGATCAATCTTCAAATCCTTTCCTTTTGTTTTCTTCTCTTTTCCAATTGCATGACCTATGTTAGGGAATATAGTTGGTAGATCATCTTGCTCTTGTTTAGCATCCTCATCATCCTGATTAGTTTGGTACCTACTGAATCTTGTCTTCACTCCATAATGTAGGTATCTCGAACAAAAGGTCTAGCACTCTTGGGCAACAAACCCCTATATAATTGATGCTTACGGATTAAATCAGTTGCAAATAAAGTCCTTCAACTCACATAATTCTCTCTCCATAGGATACATATAACAAAGATGATTTGTAACCCCCCAACTTAATTTCATCTATCAAATAGATAGGCAAATGCTCCATTGTATCAAAAAAACTTAGAGGAAAAATCTTTTCAAGCTCACATTAAACTTCTTTGATTTCAGCCTGCAATCCCTTTAGATCTGCCCGCTTTATAACCTTACCACATATGGATTTAAAGAAGTTCCCCAACCTAATCAAGACTACTACAACATTCTTGGGCAACATTTTTTGAACTGCAATTTGGACCAAGTAATGCATCATAATATGAGCATCATGGCTCTTATAGCCTAATATTTTCATATTTTCCATGTCTACACGCTTTGATATGTTTGAGGCACACCCTTTTGGTAATTTGACATTCTAAAACACACTGCAGAATATTTTTTTTCTTTTGGTTTCATGGAAAAATAGGATTTAGCTAAATAAACTTTTCCCATTGTATCGTCTTTTACTGGATGAAGCTCCTTCATTAACCCATTTCTTGCAAGTCATAGCGAGAATTAATGTGATCCTTTGAATTTCCTATTATATCCAGTAAAGTAGCAAGCAAACTATCAAAAAAGTTCTTCTCAATATGCATCACATCCAGATTGTGCCTCAACAAATTTTTAGGGCAATATGGTAATAGAAAGAAGATGGATCTTTTCTTCCATGGACCCTCAATAGTCTGACGCCTTCTCTTTTGGCCCTTTCCAAAGACATTGTTGAAATCTTGCAACTTTTCAAGCACTTCTATGCCCTACAGTGGTATAGGTGCAAGTCTATGATCCTCCGCATTATTAAATAATTTCTTGTCTCTTCAAAATGGATGATCGGGAGGCAAAAATGCCCAATGACCTAAGTAACACATCTTACAACTATGTTTGAGGTATTGAGAGCATGTGTTATAGTTACAAGTTGGGCATGCCAATTTCTCCTTAGTGCTCCATCCGGACAGCATTGCTAGCGTTGAAAAATCACTAATTTTCCATAATAAGGCTGCACGCATTTGAAATGTTTGCTTTGAATGAGCATCATATCTTTCTACCCTAAATTCCCATAGCTCATTCAATTCATCAATTAATGTTTGTAGGTTGTCATGTCCCGAGGCTACCCCCTTAGATGTAACACGGGATCTGGGACCACAAGTGCCCCAAGTTAACCCTTGGTCATAGCATACTCAGTCAAATACAAGAACAATAGCAGAAGCATATTAAAGGAAATAGGCAACCATAACTAATAGGAACAAGGTCTAATAAATACTAAATCCAAACACAAAATACAAAGCTAGCTATGTCTAAAGCCTCTAAACTGTCATAAAGAGTTGATGGGACAAGACCCCAACTAACTCAGAAATTTGAAAGGAAGACCTCAAAGTAACTAGACTAATACTAGTCCTCAAAGGATGAGGACTCACTAACAAGAGCTGGGTACCCGGCGTCGTCTAGCCATGGTCCTGAGGGAGAGAACCTGAATCTGCATTATCAAGAGGATATAGCACAACATATGCGTCAGTACTATATGATGTACTAAATATGTTAGATATGCAAAAATCTAAAGTAAACATGCTATACATACTTTAAAACTAAAATCATGCTATGATAGTAAAAGCTAAATTGCAAAGGACTCAATGCAATATCATAAGCAAGATATACTTAAAAACCATAAGTAATAATATAACTTCTGAAATCTGAAAGCAAGGAGTCAATGCATTTAAATAACTGAAACTATTTTTGTGGGAGGTTCTCTAACCGACATAAACCATGTGAGCTACATGGAATCCTATGTATCCGCCCCATCGAAAGGATCCAATATACCTTGCTAGGGTATAAAGGCATAACTAGTGTGATCACAGTGTTTAATGCCCACACAAGGGACTTAAAGAACCTACGGTGGCACGTAGTTCTGGGATATATAAGGGGTACGCGCACCCTATCCAACTCGGTGCTCAATACTACTCCCAAAACATACTTGTAGCTTAACTTATGCTTGTGACATATCTAATGCCAGATTTGTTTTAAAAGCATAAGGGTATATATAATACCATGCAATTCACATAGCTTAGGTAGACATGTCTAGATGCCAAACCATTCCTAAAATATAGAGACATATCTAATGTCATATAATTCTTACTTCAAAATCCTTATGACTTAGCATAGCCATAATTCAAAACATGCTTTTCTTTCTAAATTCATAACTTGAAGAATTGGGCATGTAATTTCATGATAATAGAGGCCATGTTATCTAAACATGCCAATTTTGCTTGAAAACATGCAAATAAGTGAAATCATACTAAAATTCATCATCAACATATAATCCTTTGAAATTATGCAAGGAATCATAATTAAAATATGGGTAATGAATGGGAAATCATGAATTGATACCTTAAAACAAAACTCATAACTTTTCCACAATTTGGGTAGGAACCCTAAATTTACAATTTCATAAATCAAAGTAAAACATGGGGTTTTGGGCATAAGGGTGAAAGGAATCCCTTATTGAATACCCACATACCTTATTGAAGCTAGCTTGATCCAAGGTGGAAAAGAAATAGAGACTTGAACTTGGAGCTTGAGACTTGAAGCTTTGAAGGAATTCTTTTCCTCTTTAGGTAGATAATGGGAAATAAAAAAAGACTTAGGCTAATAAGAGTAGAAACCCTACTAAAAGTGGTCAAAACAATCTCACTTAGGAGAAAAAAAGAGTAGGTAATTATAAAATTACCCCTAGGAATTAATTAGGAAAAAACTATAAAAAAATCAGTCTCAGGGATCACGGGTGCATTGCACGAGCCGTAGAATGAACCACGACTCGTGGTTTCCACTCGTGGTTCCTGGCCCAAAAATCAAGTTACAGAAGAGGTTCTATTGATTAACAGGATGGACCGTAGAATGAACTATGGTCCGTAGACCAATTCGTGGTTCCTGTTGAACTTGGAAGACCTCAGATCAAATTCCATGAATCAACATGACGGTCCGTTGTCCAAACTACAGACGGTAGAATCCACTCGTGATTCCTGGGGGAACTCTCAGCCCTCTGATCTGATTCTACAAGTGGACAGGACGGGATGTAGACTGAACAACATTCTATAGATATAACTTGTGGTTCTCAGACCAGAGACTGAACCAGCAGAAGGCAAACCACGACTCCATTCCACGGCCCATGGTTTGGACCCGTAATTCCTGGAAGTTGAAAATTTTCATAGATTTTAACTTGAAAAGCTGAATCAAATTCGGGGGTGTTACAATATTTCCTCCTTGGGATCATTCATCCTTGAATGAAGACTAAGCAAGGAAAACTGGAGAGAAAACATCCTAACTAAGTAATAAAACACAAAAACTGAAGAATAAACATGAAAACAGAGCTTTTCAACTTAAAACATTATTAAACTAGCTTCGAAAAACATGATTGCATGCTAGGACCATGAGAGAAACTGATGGAATAGAATTGGAGGGACATAATAAGGAGGAAACTAATACCTCAAGATGAAACTGAATCGGAAGGAAAGAGATGAGGGTACTTGGCCTTCATGACCGCTTCCGCTTCCTAAGTAGCTCCCTCAACTAGCTGATTTCTCCAAAGGACTTTTACCGAAGCAACTTCTTTGTTCCTCAACCTCTGAACCTGACGGTCAAGAATCTCCACAGGGGCTTCCTCATAAATAAGGCTACCCTTCACACCAACATCCTCCAAAGGAACAATCAAGGTTGAATCACCAACACACTTCTTCAACAAAGAAACATGGAAAATCGAATGAACTGCTTGTAATTCTGTTGGCAACTCCAACTCATAAGAAACACTACCAACTCTCCTCAGAATCCAATAAGGACCTACATAGCTGGGACTAAGCTTCCTCTTCTTACCAAACCTCATCCCACCCTTCATTGGTGACACCTTCAGAAAAACCCAATCATCAACATAACACTCTAATTCTCTTCTCCTCACATCTGCATACGATTTCTGATGACTCTGAGCAGTCTTCAACCTCTCCCTAATGATATGAACCTTCTCCATAGTCTCATGAACTGAATCTAGACCAATCAAAGTTGCCTCACCTAACTCAAACTAACCAATAGGAGATCTACACCTCTGCCCATAAAGTGCCTCATAAGGAGCCATCTGGATGCTAGAATGAAAGCTATATTTGTAGGCAAACTCGAAAAGAGGTAAGTGATAATCCCAACTATCTTTGAAATCAATCATACAAGCTCTCAACATATCCTCCAAATTCTGAATAGTATGTTCTGCCTGGCCATCCATCTGAGGGTGAAAAGCTGTACTAAGCTTAATGTCAGTACCAAGACCTTTCTAAAATGATCTCCAAAACTGGGATGTAAACTGAGTACCCCTATCCAAAATTATAGACAATGGAACCTCATGCAGTCTGACTATCTCTCGAATTTAGAGTCTGGCATAATCCTCTGCTGAATCCATAGTCTTAACAGCCAAAAAGTGGGATGACTTAGTCATCCGGTCGATAATCACCCAAATAGAATCATGTTGCCTGCAGGTATGAGGCAAACCAGTAATGAAGTCTATATTGATCGCTTCCCATTTCCAAGTACGAAGATCAATATCCTGAGTCATACCACCCGATCGTTGATGCTCTACCTTCTCTTGTTGACAGTTGGGACACTTAGCCATAAAACATGTGATGTCCTTCTTCATGCTATTCCACCAATATACTTCCCATAGATCATGATACATCTTGGTGGCACTGGGTAAATAGAATACCTGGAGATATGAGCCCATCTCAAAATCTCCTGTCTCAACCAATCTATGTCAGGAACACACAATCAACCCTGATACCGAAGCACCCCATCTCCCCCTTGGGAGAAAACCTCTACCCTTTGCTGATGGACCGCTCCCTTTAGCTGGTGCGAAATAGGATCACTGTCTTGCTTTTCTTTCACTTTGGCTACCAAAGATGATTTGGAACCATTCTGAACAATAACACCACCTTTGGTAGAATCCATAAGGTGAACTCCCAAACGAGTAAGTCGATTAATGTCCTTGGCCAATTCTTTCTTTCCCTCCTCAACCGAAGACACACTACCCATGGACAACCTACTAAGCGTATCCGCCACGACATTTGCCTTTCCCAGATGGTAAAGCACACTCATGTCATAATCCTTAAGAAGCTCAAGCCATCTTCTTTGATGAAGGATCAATTACTTTTGAGTGAACACATACTAAAGACTCTTATGATCGATGAATATATCCACATCAACACCATACAAAGAGTGTCTCAAAATTTTCAAAGCAAAAACCATGGCCGCTAGCTCAAGATCATGAGTAGGACAGTCTTCTCAAGAATATTAATTTGTCTCAAAGCATAAGCAATTACTTTACCATGATGCATCAACACACAACCTAAACCAATCCTAGAAGCATCACAATACACAACAAAGTCATCCGAACCCTTGGGTAGAGTCAACACTGGAGCTGTGGTCAATCTAGTGTTCAATTCCTGAAAGTTCTTCTCACATAGATCAGACCACTAAAATTTAACCTTCTTCTAAGTCAATCTAGTCAATGGGGCAGTAATGGAAGAAAATTGTTCCACAAATCTCCTATAGTAACCAGCCAAACCCAAAAAGCTCCTAATATATCAGACGGGGAAGTGGGTCTAGGCCAATTCTTTACTGCCTCGATCTTTTGAGAATCAACTCGAATACCATCTCTAGTCACAATATGACCTAGAAAAGCAACATACTGCATCCAAAACTCACACTTGCTAAACTTAGCAATTAACTGCCGATCCTTGAGAGTTTGCAATACCACTCTCAAATGGTCCTCACACTCTTCCTCACTCCGAGAATAGATAAGAATTTTATCAATGAACACAATTATAAACATATCCAAATACTGCTTGAACACACCATTCATCAAATCCATAAAATTTACGGGAGCATTTGTTAGACCAAAAGACATAACCATAAATTCATAATGACTATACTGAGTTCTGAAGGCTGTCTTTGGAATATCACACTCTCGAACATGAAGTTGATGACAATCGGATCTAAGGTCGATCTTGGAGAAATAACTTACCCCTTGAAGCTGATTGAACAAGTCATCAATCCTAGGGATGGGATACTTATTCTTGATTGTGACCTTATTCAACTGACAGTAGTCAATACACATTCTGAGGGAACCAACTTTCTTTTGCACGAAAAAAACTGGAGCACCCTATGAAGAGATGCTGGGTCGAATAAAACCCTTATAAAAAGGTCTTTCAACTGATCTTTCAATTCCTTAAGCTTCACGGGAGCTATTATATAGGGAGGAATAGAGATAGGATGCATATCTGGAAGAAGATCTATTCCAAAGTCGATCTCCCACTCGGGAGGGACTCCGGGAAACACTTTGGGAAACTTATTCACAACAGAAAGTGACTGGAGAGATGGGTTTTTGAACTCCGTGTCCACAACCTGAACTATATGATAAATATAACCCTTAGAAATCATCTTCCTAGCCTTGAAATAGGATATGAAATGACCTTTTGAGGATGGAGGACTACCCTACCACTCTAAGACAGACTCATTTAGAAACTTGAAACTGATTACTCAAGTACAACAATCAACCGAGGCATAACATGCATACAACCAATCCATACCAAGAATAACATCAAAGTCAGTCATCTCCAACTCTACTAGATCCACTAAAGTAACTCTACGAAGGACTGAGATAGGGCAATTTAGATAAATTCTTTTGCCTAGGACTGACTCACCAACAGGGGTAGAAACACAAAAAGGTTCTAAGAGTTGATCCGAACTAATCTCGAACTTGCAAGCAACATAAGAGGTCACAAAAGATAAAGAGGAACAGGGGTCTAATAAAGCATACACATCTAGAGAGAAGACTTTCAACATACTAGTGACAATGTCTGCTGAACTCTCCTTGTCCTAGAAAGAGGACATGGCATAAAGGCGATTCTGGCGCTGACTACCAGAACTAGAAGTAGTGCCTTGCTAGGCCGGTCGACCTTCTGATACTGCTTTGGAAGATGAAGTCCTGATACCTCCCTATCCCTTCTTAGCTGAAGGGCAATCCCTAATCCTGTGTCCAACCTGACCACATCCAAAACATCCCTCTCTACTAGCCAAACACTCACCGGGGTGACTTCTACCACACTTGTTGCAAGAAGGGTAAGGAGTCCACTTTGCAACACTACCTTATGAATAGGAACCAGATCCTCTACCAATCTAATCATGATGAGGCCTGGTGGCCTGGGTAGGAGCACTAGCTGAAGAATTAACGGGCCGTGCTAACTTCTTCTGAAACAAAGAGCGATGTCCACCTACAGAACTATGATGGCCAAAACCTGAACTCTCTGACCTAACCCTCTTGTTCTCCCTGTCTATATCCCTCAACTTTTCTTCCTCGATCTGTTGGGCATGAGTCATAAGTCAAGAAATATCTATGTCACCCAAAAGAAACGCGAACCTACACTCCTTTTTTCACCAAATCTGATACTCTACAAACATACTTGCTCATCTCATCCCATGGGTCAGCCACCATAGAAGGAACATACCTAGAAAGCTAGGTGAACTTCAACCCGTACTCTTGAACCTTCATGGAGCCTTGCCTCAAATTCACAAATACTTCGGCCTTAGCTTGCCCCAACTCCCTCGGAAAGAACCAATCAAGAAAAGCCTTCTCAAAACACTCCCAAGTCATAGTGACCACGTCCCTAGCCCTAGTATCTTTCCATTGAGTAAACCAAATATGAGCCACGTCCTTGAGTTAATAGGAGGATATATCAACACCCTCGACACTAATAACTTGCATCACACTGAAGATCTTTTTTACCTCATCTAAGAAATTTTGCGGATCCTCACCAACTTTTAAACACCAGAACTCAGGTAGGTTCATACGAATGAAGTCTCGGACTCAGGCTGCAACTCCACCTTGAGGGTGGATGGGGATAAGAGCTTGCTGATTGGCCTGAGCGGCCATAGTCTAGGCTAGCATATATATAGAATTCCTAAACTCTGCATTTGTGTCCTTGGGGTATAGAATAAGAGGATTAGCATTTTGGGCATTGGACCGGTGAGGCATAGCATGGTGATGAGGCCTAATCTGAAATGCATAAAGAATGGATTAGAGGGTTAATAGAGTTAAACTCTATCGCACGATATTGATCAAGAAAAAAGTTAAGTTTTTCCTAAGACACCTCATAGCTTCTTTCTCATAAGTGTGGCGCACTTCATACATATGAAAGAGACCCTACTCGATGCGACTTTCAGGCACCCTAGGACTTTTAAACCTAAGGCTCTGATGCCAAGTTTGTCATGCCCCAAGGCTACCCCCTAGACATAAAACAGGACCCGGGACCACAAGTGCCCTAAGTTAACCCTTAGTCATAACATACTCAGTCAAATACAAGAACAATAGCGAAAGCATATTAAAGGAAATAGGCAACCATAACTAATAGGAACAAGGTCTAATAAATACCAAATACAAACATGGAATACAAGGATAGATATGTCTGAAGCCTCTAAACTATCATAAAGAGTTGATGGGACAAGACCCCAACTAACTCAAAAATCTGAAAGGAAGACATCAAAGTAACTAGACTAATAATAGTCCTTGAAGGATGAGGACTCACCAAGAAGAGCTGGGTACTCGATGTCGTCTAGCCACAGGCCTGAGGGAGAGAACCTGAATCTGCATCATCAAGATGATGCAGCCTAAGATATGCGTCAATACTATAGGATGTACTGAATATGTGAGATATGAAAACATCTGAAGTAAACATGCTATAAATACTTTAAAACTGTAATCATGATATGATAGTAAAAGCTGAAATGCAAAGGACTCAATGCAATATCATAAGCAAGATATACTTAAAAACCATAAGTAATAATAAAACTTCTGAAATCTGAAAGCAAGGAGTCAATGCATTTAAATAATTGAAAATGTTTTTGCGGGAGGTTCTCTAACTGACATAGACCATGTGAGCTACATGGAATCCGATGTATCTGCCCCATTGAAAGGACCCAATATATTTTACCAGGGTGTAAAGGCATAACTAGTATGATTACAGTGTCTAATGCCCACAGAGGGGACTTAAAGAACCTACAGTGGCACGTAGTTTTGGGATAAACAAGTGGTACCCTCACCCAATCCAACTCGATACTCAATACTACTCCCAAAACATACTTATAGCTCAGCTTATACTTGTGACATAACTAATGCCAAATCTATTTGAAAAGCATAAGGGTATATCTAATACAATGCAATTCACATAGCATAGGTAGACATGTCTAGATGCCCGTTTATAAAACATAGAGACATATATATTGTCATATAATTCATACTTCAAAATCCTTAAGACTTAGCATAGCCATAATTCAAAACATGCTTTTCTTTCTAAATTCATAACTTGAAGAATTAGGCATGCAATTTCATGATAATAGAGGCCATGTTATCTAAACATGCCAATTTTGCTTGAAAACATGCAAATCAATGAGATCATGCTAAAATTCATCATCAACCTATAGGCCTTTGAAATTATGCAAGGAATCATAATTAAAACATGGGTAATAAATGGGAAATCATGAATTAATACTTTAAAACAAAACCCATAACTTTTCCCCAATTTGGGTAGACTGAACTACGGTCCGTAGACTAATTTGTGGTTTCTGTTGAACTAAGCAGACCTCGGATCAAATTCCATGAATCAACATGATGGTCTGTAGTCTAAACTACTAGTTGTAGAATCCACTCGTGATTCCTGGGGGAACTGTCAGCCCTCTGATCTGATTCCACGAGTGGACAGGATAGGTCATAGACCGAACCACAGTCCGTAGATCCAACTCGTGGTTCTCAGACCAGAGACTGAACCAGCAGAAATAAAACCATAACTCCATTCCATGGCCCGTGGTTCAAATCACGATCCATGGTTTGGACCCATAATTCCTGGAAGTTGAATTTTTTTAGAGATTTTAACTTGAAAAGATGAATCAAATTTTAGAGTGTTACATAGGTACATATCAATATCATTTCCTAGAGAATATGTGTAATGACCCTCCTGATCATTTACATATGTTCGCCTTACTTGTACCATTAAAGCTTGATTGTAGCGGCCTGTCATGACCCAATTTCTAAAGTCATGATGGTACCTACAATCCCCAGTAGGCGAACCAATTCTCGTAGCCCAGAACGGTTAGTAATGGGCTACTACCTAACCAAAACGCACCAGCAAGCAGAAATAAGCGAAAGCAAAACTCGAATATAAATACATAAAGGAAACTACACCAACCCCAAAACTTGGTATCGACAGTACAGAAGCTTCTAATAGAATACAAGTGCTAGAAGTAACAAAATACAACATAAATTGCCTCCGAAAGTACAAGGAGCAACAGTACAACATATGAGATGTAGACAAGCCACGACCGTCAAGCGCACACCCTAGTCTCAAAGATCCAAAAGCTGCACGAGTCTCCAACGTGATCAATGGCGAAAGCTCAGCTAATATCTGCACAAAAAATGCAGAAGTGTAGTATGAGCACCAAAACCACGGGTACTCAGTAGGTATCATAGGTCGACTGAGCGCATATAAGATATAAAAGCAGTAAGTAACAGATAGCAAGAAAGCAGTCACTAAGGATATAATCAAGGCACAAGGAGCTAGCACAGATCATCCATAACCAAGAGTTTCAAGTAACACATCCTAGCACAGAGATACAACCACACAGAATCACTAGTGAAGGAAAGAATAACGCACCTGGAGTCCTTGTACAATAATATAAGTAAGTAGAGAGAGAGTTGAGAAAATGGCGGTATACCGGTAACCTCAAGTGGAAGAAAAAGACGAAGAGCAGTCTAACATACTCAAAATGGAATCAACCAGTATAAGGAAATCATAACACCAATCCAATCATATGATAGCATAACCAGGGAATCACCTCACAAGTACAACCCTAGGATGAAATAACTAGGCCACAATAACCGAGAGATACCACTCAGCTTCCCACAAGAATAGAACCAGAGTATCACACTCTGCTCAGAAGG